>JAXCMG010000002.1:23467063-23644146 GCA_034642415.1 Podarcis siculus
ATGGTGAATTTGGGGTGACCCAATGCAAAGATCCTGAGGATCCATGTTGATCTATGCTTTGTAACCACATTTTAAGTGGGGAGCGAAGGAAAAACAAAGAAGGAACATGAGAGGGGTGTGCAGAGAAGCAGCTGGCTAAGAATGCAGGAGAGGGATTTAACCGGGAGGGAGGAAAGAAAGGCAAAAGTTTCCCCCCACCCAAGCCAGCCAGCCATCTCTCTCTCTCTCTCTCTCTCTCTCTCTCTCTCTCTCTCTCTCTCTCTCTCTCCCCCTCCCCCCTTCTCTCTCTCCCTCCCCCCCTCTCCCTCCCCCACTCTCTCTCCCTCTCCCCCAGCAGTACCGGAGCACAGAGAGGAATTAGAAAGAACGGCACTCTTCTTGCATGGAGGGGAGGGGCTTTCCCTGCTCTTTGTTCCATTTGAGCAAACACAGCAACGAAACAGAGCAGGGTGGGCAGTAAGACCCTGAGGCAGAATGCAGGAAAGCAGCCGCTTCCTCTTTTCAGGTTTCCCTTCTCCGTGAAGCGTGGTTTGATTTTTGCCTGATTTTTTGGCTCCAGGGACCACACATTCGCTCTATAACACGCACAGACATTTCCCCTTCCTTTTTAGGAGAAAAAATCTGCGTGTAATAGAGGGAAAAATACGGTAAGTACTTAACCCGATTCTGTATTCAGAACCGGGAAGGAATTTTCTCTGCATTGGCAAGTTTTGCCTTCCCTGTAGCATTTCGTCACAACTTTGGCGGTTTTAGGCCTTGGCAAGGTATCCTTTAGTCTAACATCAAGTCGGGGGGGAGGGATGCATCCATGCTCCCTCCCCATGCGGCGGCGCTTGCAGGGCCCCTTAAAGGGCAAAAACCAGGAGTCCTTGGCCCTAGAGCGGCGGCATGTAGGTCAAACTCCCGGGACGAGGTTAGTGGAAGGGCATGCTGTGTAAGTTTGCGCTTTGCAGTCCCCTCTCACTGGACCTCATGTGCCTGCATATCCTCAGCCAGGTGGGCTGAGAGGGTTACCTGCCAAGGTCTGTGCCAAGTTTCCCACTTCTGAAGCTCAATAAAGTTGTGGCCAATTTGAACCCATACTCTGGTCTCTTGTCTCATTCTCTGGGGAAAAGGGGTAGGCACCACAGACAGGGCTTAGCGCGTGTGCCAGCAAGCAGGACCCAAGCACAAGAGTACCCTCCCCTCTTGTGTTTTCCAGCAACTGGCATTCGAAAGCAGTACTGCTTCCAACCAAAGAGGCAGAAGACAGTCATTAATGGCGAGTAGACACTGCTAGCCTTACCCTCTATGAATTTGTCCACGTTGGTGGTCATCACTGTCCCTGTGGCAGTGAGTTCCACAGTTTAACTATGCACAGAAAAAGAGAGTGAGGGAGAACTATGCATGCAGCCTCTTTGAGCTCCTTGGAAGAAAGCTGGGATATAAATGCTGCAAAATAAATATGAAAAAATAGGAGATGGTTGCTCTCCTCAGATGACAAGTTTGGGGTTCCCTGGAGTCAACCTTCTCTCTTAGCTTTGTGACAGTGGTCCTCTTTGCATGAGTTAACCAAGCAGCCAAGGCAAGCAAATTGAGGCAAGCATAGATATTTTGGGCATGACTACACGTTACTTGGGTGTGCCCCCTGGAAGCTGGTGCTGTACTGTGAAAGGATAAACAAAGAAAAGGGGATGTGTGGGTTTTCTGGAGGAAAGTATCAGAGGCTCCTTCTCCCGCTGCAGCACCCTAAAATA
The DNA here is from genome assembly GCA_034642415.1 of Podarcis siculus. Classification (NCBI taxonomy): domain Eukaryota; kingdom Metazoa; phylum Chordata; class Lepidosauria; order Squamata; family Lacertidae; genus Podarcis; species Podarcis siculus. The sequence continues at coordinate 23,468,800 of JAXCMG010000002.1, forward strand.
TCCTTCATGAAATAGCAAGCATGGCTTTATTGCATATCCAACTTAGCCAGATGTCCACAGGGAACCAGGCAGACTAGAAGCAGCCATGCAATGAGCGGTCGCTGTGAGAATTGAACCCGCAGCCTTCAGTACGTTTCAAACATTTGGGCCTAATTCTTTGACGTTCTCTCCTTTTGTGGGTTTCTTATTAAGACCGATTCACGAACTAAAGTTTTATTGAGTGCCTGCAGGCTGTACTCTCTGAACCAGTTGAAAAGGCAATGGACCTCTCTTTTTAACTGCATGTGTGCCTGGATGTATCCAACAATAAACCTTAAAGCGAGTAAATAGTTTGCGTGCGTGTGAAGCCGCCAGGATCTTAGGAGTTTCAAAAACAAGAAACATTTTCAACTAGCAACCATTCTAACAGGAAGAAAAGATTATAAGGTTCTATAATTGTAAAGTTATATAGACAGAGTGATTAATAACATAAGGTTAAATTACTACCTTTGTACTATTATTAAATACATCCATAAAGCCACATAATCCTTGTCTTTTATTATAAGACATATTGTTTTAATTGTTCCATTCATTTTTGTGAGCCACCCTGAGGGGGCAGTATACTTTTTATAATTTATAACCTATAAGAACATAAGGAGAGCCTGCTGGACAAGGTTAATGGCCCCTCTAGCCCAGCATCCTGTTCTCATGCTGACCAACCAGATTACAGAATTGTAGGGTTGGAAGGGAAGGTACCCCCAAAGATCATCTAGTCCAACCCGCGGCTACGAAAGCACTCATGACAGATGCCTGTTAGAATTCTGCGAGAAGGACCTGAGCACAAGAACACTCTTGCCATCTACAGTTTCCAGCAATGGGTATTCAAAAGTAAACAGTCTCTGACTGTGGAGGCAGGGCTTAGCCATGTAGAAGGCATGCCTTCCATGAATTCATCTGACCCTTAAAAAAAAAAAAGCTATTCAAGTTGGTGGTCACCACAGCCTCCTGCAGGGGGGGAGTTCCACAGTTTATTATTATTATTATTATTATTATTATTCCCTGCCCATCTGGCTGGGCTTCCCCAGCCACTCTGGGTGGTTTCCAACAAAATATTAAAATACAGTAATGAATCAACCGTTAAAAGCTTCCCTAAACAGGGCTGCCTTCAGATGTCTTCTAAAAGTCTGGTAGTTGTTGTTCTCTTCAACATCTGGTGGGAGGGTGTTCCACAGGGTGGGTGCCACTACCGAGAAGGCCCTCTGCCTGGTTCCCTGTAACTTGGCTTCTCGCAGTGAGGGAACCGCCAGAAGGCCCTCGGCGCTGGACTTCAGTGTCCGGGCTGAACGATGGTGGGGGGGAGATGCTCCTTCAGATATACTGGACCGAGGCCGTTTAGGGCTTTAAAGGTCAGCACCAACACTTAGAATTGTGCTCGGAAATGTACCAGGTGAATTCACACCTATATAAAGTATATCTATATGAACTTACAACAAGGGCAGACTAGAAATGACGGAGTGTCTCCTCAACAGAGATCCAGCAGCAGGGAGGAAGGATCTGCAAATATGAAGTGGAGAGCTTCATGGGGGAGGGAGTGCTTAACCCTTTCTCCTCCTCCCAGCCACTTTCTCAGTTAAGGGAACAGAACCAGGATCTTTTACACAAGCATTTATTCCAATGCTCATTTACATTCTCTAAGGCAGAGGTTTTCAACCTTTTTGGGTCCAGGACGCCCTTGACCAGTGACATTCTTTCTGTGGCACCCCTGTGGGGCTCACTCAGGATCCCCGTTATGTCATCCCTCGGCTGCAGAGCCGACAGCCCCTCACCGCTTTTTGAACACCTTCCCTTTGTGGAGTGTTCCCTCAGCTTCCTCTCCTCTCCGTTCTCCTTGGGAGTCCTCTGGGCAGCCACTGCTGCCGCCCCTTGTCTCTGAGCTGCTCTCCTTGCCCCAGAGAGGTGCCTCCTCACACTGCCCCACAGGGGCCTGGGAAGCAGCCCCTGGCCAGCCCCAGAGGCACAGTCCGCCTGGGGAGCTTGTGGCCAGGCAGCTGCAACAAACAGCTGTGCAAGCTTTTGGGAGGCAGAGACTCAAGAGGGCATCAGAGGAGGGAAGGAAGGAAGGAAAGAGAGAGGGACAGAGACCCAGAGCTGTCAACTTTCAGATTTGAAAATAAGGGATCAGCAGCCTCACCTGTCCTGGGGACAGTCTACAGGATATCTAACAATCCGGGATAGCAGCAGGAAACGGCGCTGGAATAAGGGAATTTCCCGCCAAAAAAAGGGAAGGTTGACAGCTATGCAGAGACCAATGCTGCCCATGGCACCCCTGGCCATCATTTTAAGTACCCCAGGTTGCCACAAAACACTGCTCTAGGGAATTAATCTAGTTGGGTGAAAAGTCCCACAAAAAGGAACTGCAGCAAGATAAGGGGTGGGCAAGGGGACAAGGTTGCCAACCTTGTGCTCTTTTTTTCTTTCTTGTTCAATTTAGATCGCCCAACCTGACTTTCTCCGTGAGTGGGTAGAAAGGCTTAGGGTTTAATCTTCCCATTGTTTGAATTGCTTTTGTACCACCTGTTCCCATTGCTTTTTTTAAAAAGTGTTTCATTTTGTTGTCCAATTCATTTTGTTGTCTTTTTAAATAATTTGTAAAAGGCTCCCATTCTCTTTAAAGTCACAGTTGTCCTTATCTCGCAATTTGCATGTCAGTTTCGCCAGTTCTACATAGTTATCAATTTCTCTTGCCACTGTTCTTTTGTTGGGATTTCCTCATTCTTCCATCCTTGTGCAATCAAGACTCTTGCCGCTGTTGTAGCATACATAAATAAGTTCTTTATTTTCCTTGGCAGGTCTTGTCCTACAATCCCTAAAAAAAACGCTTCTGGTTTTTTTACAAATGTCATTTTAAACATTTTCTTCAATTCATTATATATCATTTCCCCCCCAAAAAAATAATTTCTCTACATTCCCACCACATATGGTAAAAGGTCCCTTCCTTTTCTTTACATTTCCAACATGTGTTTGACCTGGATTGGTTAGTGCTTGTTGTGTCTTTCTTTGTGAATCGTTTCACAGAACACATTGACCAAATTTGTATGAAGAAAAAATGGCTTCTACGAGGATAGAAGATATCTGCAACTCTGAGCTCCTTTGGGAGAAAACGTGGGATTCAAATAAAGCAAGCAGACCCATAGGAACTGCACCTTCACATCTAGCTTTGTCCCCCGCTTTTGCTATTCTACTCTACTAGAATGAAATAAGAAAAGTCCTGTCCATCCGTCCGTCCGACATACATTGCCACTGCAGGCTCATTCTGAAAGGCTTTTCCAAATCTTGTCCTTCAGTTGGAGCGGAGAAGCTTGTTGAACCTGCAGCTGCTGCCTTCTACTCAGGCCCAAACTACAAATTACATTCCACAACTACTACTCCTTCTCCCTTGTAAAATGTTATTAGAGGAGATGCTAGACATGATAGATGAAGAGGAAGGGGAGAGACTTCTCTGTCTCCCTTTCTGTCTGTCTCTGTTTCCTGCTTCTTGCTTCTAGAACAACGTTCAACATTCAACAACGGAAGCGAGCTGCAAAAGGGTCTGGAAGATTGTGCCTGAGGGGGAGGGAGGGGGAAAAGAGGCTTTTGCAGGGGGAAAGGGATGAGGCTTGGAGGCTGACAGAGGTGTCTGGAGTTCAGCCTACACTCGAGTAGGACCCTGGCAGAGACACATGCCCAACTGGCATGTTCCCTCACTCCTGGTCGATCGTTCGGGAGCTTCATAAGCTTTCTTCAGCCTGAACATCACAGCGACCGATGCCAACAGATATCGGCACACTTAGAGATCGGCAGAGCTTGCGCACATTGCGTAACAGACCTCTGCAACTCAGCATTTTGGCTAATCTACTTTATTTACATATAAACACACACGGAGCACTGCCACATGGCTCCCTCTCTCTAGCATCAGGCAGCAAAGAGAAAAAGAACAAAGGACAATAGTCCCACTTCATGGAACACAGTAACACAAACATCCTGTCTCCGTCACTTCCCACTCTGTGGAGTCAAAACATACACCATCATGTGATAGACAAAAATCCCATGACTGCAACCATAGATCAGGAATTCTAACAAGAGGTTGGGTGGGGATCAGGCAGCCTAGCCTCCCTGACAGCTTTACCTTGCAACAGTCACCAAGGCAACTCAGATCGGCTTGGAAGGGAGCGGAAATAGCTGAATATGCAACATAGGAAGCTGCCTTATATGGAGTCTAACCAGCTCAGTAAAAGTGAAAGGTAAAGGACCTCTGGACGGTTAAGTCCAGTCAAAGGTGGCTATGGGGTGCAGTGCTCATCTCGCTTTCAGGCTGAGGGAGCCGGCGTTTGTCTGCAGACAGTTTTCTGGGTAATGTGGCCAGCAGCACTAAACCGCTTCTGGTGCAACTGAACACTGTGATGGAAACCAGAGAGCACGGAAACGCTGTTTACCTTCCCGCCCGAGCGGTACCTGCTAATCTACTTGCACTGGCGTGCTTTCCAACTGCTAGATTGGCAGGAGCAGGGACCGAACACCGGGAGCTCACCCTGTTGTGGGGATTCAAACTGCCAACCTCCAGATCAGCAAGCCCAAGAGGCTCGGTGGTTTAGCCCACAGTGCCACCCTCCTATTGTCTTACACTGACTGGCAGCAGCTCTCCAAGATCTCAGATACTTAGAGGTTCTAAACCCAGAAAATTTGTCTTCAGACCAGAGCAGGGGAATGCCTCAGTGTGTGTGTGTGTGTGTGTACACACAAGTCTGTAGCTCAGTGGTAGACCATCTGCTGAGCATGTAGAAGGCCCTGGTTCAACCCCAGACCTCTACAGCTTGGGTTCGGAAAGGCAGCTTCCTGTGCGGTGTAGTGGTTAAGAGCGGTGGACTCATAATCTGGTGAACCAGGTTTGCGTCCCCGCTCCTCCACATGCAGCTGCTGGGTGACCTTGGGCTAGTCACACTTCTCTGAAGTCTCTCAGCCCTACTCACCTCACAGAGTGTTTGTTGTGGGGGAGGAAGGGAAAGGAGAATGTTAGCCGCTTTGAGACTCCTTCGGGTAGTGATAAAGCGGGATATCAAATCCAAACTCCTCCTCCTCTTCTTCTTCTTCTTCTTCACAGAATCCCACAAGCATCACCTTAGGATTGTTCTTCCAAGATGGAACGAGGAATGAACCGAAAAGGAAAAATGGCTGCAGAGCTACAAAACAGAAGAGCTTTTCTGAGACGGACATTGCGAGTGCATCGGGTGATACCTGACACCGGTGTGTCACACAGCTTGAGGCCTGGGTTGACTTGCCCTTTCGTAGACTCATGGCCATTACTGTTAATTAATTGGTTGTATTTTTATCTGCAACACCCACTTAAGAATGAAATAAGTAGTATATTACTGCCAGCCAGAGCTTCCTCACCTGTAATTGAGGCCTCTTTTCTGGCTGCCGCAGAGCAGGTGCAACTGTTGAGCCCCGGTTGGCCAACCTGGTCTTGCTCTCCCACACTGTGCCAGCGAAGCAGCAGCCATTTGAGAGATGCTCTGAGGGCAAGCTGAGGCAAAGGAGTTTGGAGCCCTTGGTGGCCAATAAACAACCAGACGTTGTCTCTCTGTCTCCCCATCTGCACTGAGCATTTAAAGCTGTATTGTCCCACTTGTCAGCCAGCCAGTGCTTCCCCAGAAAGATTTGTGAAGGGTGCTAAGAGTTGTTAGAAAGCCCCAATTCCTCCACAGTGAGCTACAGTTCTCAAAGCGGCTTCACAACCAAGCCCTCGTCACAGGAAACTCTGGGTGAGCCACCCTACGGACACTGCAAACCCTCCAAGTGTCCCATTTTCCAAGGACAATCCCAGATTTACAGAAGCCATCCTGGTTTCTGATTCAATTCTGGAATGTCCCGCTTTTCCTTAGGACGTCCCTGTTTTCATTGGAAGGTCTGGAGTTATGTGACATCCAAGCCAAGGAGATAAGTAACTATACAACCTTTAGAAGACATCTGAAGGCAGCCCTGTAAAGGGAAGGTTTTTTTAATGTTTAATGTTTTATATATGTTGGAAGCTGCCCAGTGTGGCAGGGGCAACCCAGTCAGATGAGCAGGGTATCATCATCATCATCATCATTATTACTGTTACTATTATTATTTAGGATGCCCCCATTTTCATCGGAGAAATGTTGGAGGGTATGACACTGGCATTGCTCCTGTTTGCCTGGACCCCTTTGCCACCCTGCCCTGCCCCAGTCCCATGGCGTCAAGCAGCAAGGATGCCTTTATGAGGAGGACAGCTCTGCCCCAGCTGCTGCTGCTTCTTCTGCGATCACTCGTAGCAGAGTAAGCTTGTCTTCCATAAACATGGTTTTAACAATGAGTCTGTAAGTGATTGTGGAGGCCAGTTCTGGATCCACAAGTCCTTCCACAGTGAGGACTTTGGTTTCCGCCACAAAGGATGAGCCAGTCCGTCAATGTCAGTTTCTTGTTTTTCCAGTCTTCAGTTCGGTCCTCCACATTTCCACGTCAGTTTGTGAAATATGTATATATTTTTTCAAAAGCCCTCAGGATAATCCATCAGCATTTCGGTGCAAAATTCTCCCAATATACACATTTCTGCCTGCAATTCTGCCCAATATACACAATCTTGCCAAGCAATTGTCCCTAATGTGATGCATTTTGATGTGTAACTTTCACCGATTTTTATGCACACTCTACCATGATATACGTATTTTTCTTTTTGTACGCCTTCATTGGGCTGGAGAACTTGTGCTGCCAAATCCAGAGAAGAACAAATGTCAAAGGATGACTCTGCTTCGGTTTGCTTATTGTTTCACAAAGTCTGAATTAGGTAGGTTCACCTTTACATGGGGACTGAATTGATTTTCTCCCATTGCTACTGGCCATTGCCACAGAGCACAGAATTTGAAGTAGAAAGAGAGAGGGAAGGTTGAAGGGGTGCTATCCTCTTATCTTTTGATTGGTTTTTAGAAAGTGCTACAATACAAGACTGGTGCTGGCAGTGGCGGGTGGCATAAGTCCTTGGTTCTCAAAAGAGAGGCGCAGAACACCTGGAAGGGAAAATGACCTTCTGAGGAGGAGTAGGATCTTTGGAGACTCTCCACCCTGACCAAGATTTGGCAGCAATGACTGCCTTCAGAGAATGGGCAAGGAAGCCCTGGTGTGATGAGGCAGGAGATGAGGCAGGAGATGAGGTTTACGAGAGGGAGAGGACTCAGCACTCCACCCCTGCCCTCAGCAGCTGAGGCTCTGTGTCACAATCACCACCCGTTCAATGTTTTGGGAAAGGTTCCTTGCCCTAGGTGGAAGTGCTACTGGCCCACACACTATGCACCAGAGTGCAGCCTCACGATATTGTGCAAATATCTCTTCCTCTGCTGGTCTTGGGCAGATGAGAAAGTAAAGCAGCTTCAGAACTGGGGGGCAGAGTGTCTCCAATTTCAAAGTTCGAGAAAGGTGTAAGCTGAAGACAACTCTCCAGGCAACCACAGAAGACGATCAAGGATTGTGTACGGGTGCCTCCAGATGATCCATATTTTACAAGAGAGATTCAAGTACAGTCGTACCTTGGAAGTCGAATGGAATCCGTTCCGGAAGGCCGTTCGACTTCCAAAACATTCGAAAACCAAAGCATGGCTTTCGATTGGCTGCAGGAAGCTCCGTGGAAGCCCCGTCGGACGTTTGGCTTCCAAAAAAATAGTTCGCAAACCGGAACAGTCACTTCCAGGTTGGCGATGTTTGGGAGCCAAAACGTTTGGGAACTAAGCTGTTCGAAAACCAAGGTAAAATTGTATATAATAGAACTTCAGGTTTGCACAGTTGAAGTGGATTAAGGCTCTGTGGATGAAGAAGAAGAAGAAGAAGAAGAAGAAGAAGAAGAAGAAGAAGAAGAAGAAGAAGAAGAAGAAGAAGAAGAAGAGGAAGAAGAGAGAAGAGTTTGGATTTGATATCCCGCTTTATCACTACCCTAAGGAGTCTCAAAGCGGCTCACATTCTCCTTTCCCTTCCTCCCCCACAACAAACACTCTGTGAGGTGAGTGGGGCTGAGAGACTTCAGAGAAGTGTGACTGGCCCAAGGTCACCCAGCAGCTGCATGTGGAGGAGTGGGGAAGCGAACCCAGTTCACCAGATTACGAGTCTATCGCTCTTAACCACTACACCACACTGGCTCTCGCCATTAAGACTCTGTGCCCTAGTACAGTAAATTCACTCACTCACTCACTCACTCATTCAAGGTTTTGCAGTTTGGAAAGTGACTGTGAAATGTATAGACATATAAATCAGGACAAGTGCAGGATGAATGCTAGTTCTCTAATTACTGCCCATAAACAAACCCAAAGGCTCCATAAAAACCAGACTGGACTAAATTTAGTGTAAGAAAATCAGGATGAATGCTGCGGTCCACAAAGAGTTCTTGTTTGACATTGTATATTATGTTATGCCTGCCTTTTTCCTTTGACAAGCTGGGAACGCGAACAAACTCATCTCCTTACCAGAAGCTCGATTGTTGCAGCATTTAATTTACACTAGATAATATATTAAATGTTTATCTGTGCAAGCGAGATGAATATGCTTGGCTTACGTGGAACCGAGTCACAGAAAAGCTTGCCAACCAAAATGGCTTAAGGCATATGTAGAAGCTTGGTTTCAACAGGACAGGAGTTTATTTAATAGAGTTATCTCACTACTCCTCCCGGATTTAGGGCAAGCTACTTGTAGTTTTAGTAAGTAAATATGCATTTTCTAAAAAATGTGTCTGCCAGGAGGGATGGGTGACTTCGTTTATTTCCATTTCTCTCTGTTTCTTGTCCAGTTCTTCACATTTCTATATCTGTGCAAAGCTGCTTTGAGGGTTTCTCAACCCACCCTACAATCAAGTGGTATATACATTTTATTAAATAAATAAATAAATATGTGCATTTAAAGAATCGTCATGAAAATTACTCAGCATTTTAGTGCAAATGTCTCCTTGTTTTGTATATAATGCTGCTGAATATAGGCATTTGGCAAAGCAATTTCCCCTAATATAATGCAATTTTCACTAATATATCCATCTTTCTGCACATGCATTTGTTCGCACATTACCTGGCTGGAGAATGGCACTGCAAATTCATAGAGGCAAATTTTGAAGGATTGCCTGGGTCAGGGTAGACCCATTAAAATATTGAACCTGAATTGGCCCCGGAAGGATTTCCCCAGGGAGTCTCATTTGGCTCCTTCATTACATATCTTTAGGCACCGGGGCAAAAACATTTCTCTTTGACCATTTGGCTGATTAGCATTCTATTCCCTTTTAAGTGTAGTTGGGGGAGGGGGCAGTTATTGGTTTGTTTGGCTTTTGTTTTACAGTGGTACCTCAGGTTACAGATGCTTCAGGTTACAGACTCTGCTAACCCAGAAATAGTACCTCGGGTTAAGAACTTTGCTTCAGGGTGAGAACAGAAATCGCGCAGCGGCGGCAGCGGGAGGCCCCATTAGCTAAAGTGGTAACTCAGGTTAAGAACAGTTTCAGGTTAAGAACGGACCTCCTGAACGAATTAAGTTCTTAACCCGAGGTACCACTGTATTATGCATTTTGTGTTTTTGATTTTGCATTTTTATGGTGTGAACTGCCCCATGATCTTTGGATGAAGGGCGGTATACAAATTTAAATACCGTATTTTTCGCTCTATAAGACGCACTTTCCCCCTCCTAAAAAGTAAGGGGAAATGTGTGTGCGTCTTGTGGGGCAAATGCGGTGAGAGGATCTGCTCTTCTCCCTCCTTGGGGAAAAGCCCCCAAGAGCCGCACACACGCTCCGCACGCTCTTTAAAGGGAGCGCGGCTCTTGGGGGACCCTTCATCCCGCTGCCCGGGAGAGGCTGCACGCAGCTATCCCAGAAGCCAGAACAGCAGGAGGCTATCCCAGAAGCCAGATTCCTCTTGCTGTTCTGGCTTCTGGGATTCAGAATATTTTTTTTCTTGTTTTCCTCCTCCCAAAACTAGGTGCGTCTTATGGTCTGGTGCATCTTATAGAGCGAAAAATACGGTAACAACAACACTAATAAATGTCCATTGCCTCGAATGAGTCTACTCAAGAGTAGGGCAAATATTGGCTACAACCCTCTCTGTGTTCTAATTCACATACTGTTCCAGAAAATGGCTGCTTACTTGCACCTGGACCAAGGTGTGGCAGTGCCCATCAGCTACCCTGTCCTTAGTCTCAGTGTTGTCCTCCCTGCTGACTTCTACAAGGGACGATGGGGATGAAACCAGAATGAGTTGGCTCTGCCTGCCATTGGCTCAGGCTCCACATACTGTTGGGTCCCCTGCCTTCCAACCCCACCAGCCCCAAAGGGTACCAGCCAACACTGATTGGCCTACCTAGAACCCCAAGATCTACCAACCAGGTCCAGATACAAAACAAGCACCAGGTTCGTTCCTCACTATCTCCAGGTAGGGATGGTAGAGACTTCTGGCTGAGTGTTGACGATACTGAACTCGATGGACCCATGATCCCATTCAGCAGAAGGCAGTTTCTTGTGTAACGTATTACCTATGTAGCCTACTTCCAGTTCACCCCTGACCTGGAACAACAGAAGCACACATTAGCTCCACTGTATACAGGACAGCCCTTCAAATAGTTGAAGATGGCTATCTCGTTGCCTCTTAATTGTCTTTTCTCCGGGCACCTTCAGCCCTCCCTTCTAGGACTTGGCCTCCAGGTTCCTCCTTGCTATTGCTCTTTTCTCTAGGGATTCCCTGATTGACAAGGGGGGAGAGCCACAGCCTTCATTCACCTGAGTCTCCTTTGCCTCCAGAGCAGCCAGCCACCTTTAACCGTCTTCGTGCAATGAGGCTGGGCACCTAATTACAGCAGGAGGCTGCCAAGTTAGAGAGGAACAAGCCCAAAGGTTCCAGAGAAGTAGCAGTCATGGGCCCTGAAGTGTTTCATCACAGAACCTCTGGTGATTTCAAGGCGGCAGCGTGTAAGTGTGTATGAGTGTTGGGTGGGGAATTGTGATGAACCCAGCTGCAGAATGCTCCTTCGGTGTCCAGGAGGCTTTAGATGTGGGAGGAAGGACGTCCTTAAAAGACTCCTCCACCCAGCTGGAAGATGCAGATACCAACAAATGAGGCAGCAGTGAAAAGCGAGAGTGGACACCTGTGCGCAACTCCCCGTCCCAGGTAAGACTCCATGGAACAAACAGGGAATTGGAAAGTTTGCAAATTGCTGTGTATATGTGCACAGGTAACTCAAATGTGTGCATGGAGAATGGTAGGCTGAGCAACATCTAAACCAGGCATGGGCAAACTCTGGCCCTGCAGATGTTTGGGACTACAACTCCCATCATCCCTAGCTAACAGGACCAGTGGTCAGGGATGATGGGAATTGTAGTCCTAAACATCTGGAGGGTCGGAATTTGCCTATGCCTGATCTAAACAATCTATTACACACAGCGCTTTGATCTATGCCACGCATTCCTCTTATCCTTTTGGCATTCTGCTAAACACAGAGCGGTATACAGAAGGAGGAATGCTAGCGTACATAAGAAGAACTTGTTACTCTTTGTCATGTTTGCCAGTGTTTGCCAGTCAGCGATACTATAATTTTCCCTTTGATGGGAGTTTTATATTATATCATATCTATATTTTAATCAGTATATTATATTATATTATATTATATTATATTATATTATATTATATTATATTATATTATATTAGTTGTAATTTTGTGTTTTGAACCATGCTGAGATCTGCAGCTGACAGGCAGTATAAAAATTTTAAAAGTTTATTTTTAAATATATATATATATTCTTTACTAATATTTAAAAGATTGATAGCCTGCTATTCATTGGTACCAATACCAGGGCAGGGATTCAAAATGAAACATTATTATTATTATTATTAACCCATCAGTAAAACAAAAAAACAAAACAAAAAAGCAATTCTAAAAGCATCAGCAAAGGCAACAAAAGAGAACAGAACAAAGAGGGCTAAAAGTTACTTGTGAAGATCAAATTAAATTGTTATAATAAACACCTTAGAAGCCTGGATGATCAGGTGCTCAGTGCTGAAATCATAGAATTATAGAGTCGCAAGGTAACTGAATCAACGAAAAATGTATGATGAAGAGCCAGTGTGGTGTAGGGTTAGAGCAGGCATAGGGAAATTTTACCCTCCAGATGTTTTGGGACTACAATCCCCATCATCCCTGACCACTGGTCCTGTTAGCTAGGGATCTTGGGTGTTGTAGGCCAAAAACATCTGGAAGGCCAAGTTTGCCTATGGCTGGGTTATAGCACTGGACCTAGGAGAGCAAGGGTCTAGTCTCCACTCAGCCATGAAGTTCACCGGGTGGCCATGGACCAGTCACTGCCTCTCAGCCCAGCCTACCTCACAGGGTTTTTGTGAGGATAAAAAGAGAAGGCAAACCGTGTATGCCGCCTTGAGCATCTTGGAGGAAAGGGGGGGGGTTTTAAAACAATAATAAATAAATAACTATGCAAATTAAAATTAGATCTCAAGCTAACATGAGTCAACAGTGTGGTGCAGCAGCAAAAGAAGTTAACACTATACTAGGCTGCATCAACAGAAGTCTAGTGTCCAGATCAAGGGAAGCCATAGTCTTGCTCTATTCTGCCTTGGTCAGACCACACTTGGGAGTATTGTGTCCAGTTCTGGGCAGCACAATTTAAGAAGGATGTTGATAAGCTGGAATGTGTGCAGAGGAGGGCGACCAAGATGATCAAGGGTCTAGAAACTAAGCCTTATGGGGAACGGTTGAAGGAGCTGGGTGTGTTCAGCCAGGAAAAGAGGAGACTGAGAGGAGATATGATAGCCATCTCCAAATATCTTAAGAGCTGTCACATGGAGGAGGGAGCATGCTTGTTTTATCCTACTCTGGCGAGTAGGACTTGAACCAATGGCTTCAAGTTACAAAAAGGAGATTCTGGTTAAATATTTGGGGAGAGGGGGAATCTATTCAGCTGAACAAATGGGCAGGACCTTTGCCTTATAAAGTCAACTACTTCCTTATGGATAAACCTTCAGAAGAGTCCAACTGCATATATATTGTTACACGCCACTCCCAATCTTCACAGCAAGGAGTTCCAGGCACTGCCTGGACTGAGCTGGCAGTAAATCGGACTGTGCAAGCTGGAGTTAACTCTTTATTAGCAAAAACACGATCTGCACAAGCTTGGTGGTGCAATGAGCACAGCAGTTCATCCCCAGTAGGACTCGACCAATGGATCAGTTGCAGAGATAGAAAGTCCCTGCTTCCTCATAGCCGTTTAAGCCCCCTCCTCTCCAGGGCTTTCTCCAAGCAATCGGAGACTGTGCCTGTGTGGAGAGTGTCAGTGCTCCACCCGTTTTAGCCCTCTTCTGGTTCTGGGAGACAATGGGGAGGGGAGTTTGTTGCAGCAAAAAGGGGAGACACCCATGCCTTTTCACCAACGTGACTCATCTTGGCCTCCCTCCTCTCCTGCTTCTGCTTCTGTCTCTGCTTCTGGTTTTCTCTCTGCCACAGACTCTCCCAGCTCACTAAGCCCCGTTTCCTCTTCAGCTTCCAACACATCCTCCTCCCAGTCTGCTCCCTCTTCTCCCTCATCGTTGTCCCACCACCACTCCCCGGGTTCTGATCCTTCTTCGCTTGGTGTTTTCCCATCTGGTTCCTCTCACCATTCCTCTTCATCCAACCGGTCCATGACAGGCACTTACCTAAGGCCTTTGTTTTCTTTTTTTGAAATGAAGCACAGCAGAGACTGTGGTGTCTTTATGATCTATGGTTTATTTACACATATATACAACCTGAGTCTACGTAGGAATGGTCCACAACCAGGTTGTGGCTTCTTCCATAGCTACCATTGTTCTCAAACGTTGGTCTTCATCTCTCTTGCTCTCTCTCCAGCACGCTGCTTCCCAGCTTTGTTGCTTAACTCCTCCCTGCAAGCCCAAAACTCATGGCTTTATCTCTGGAGTCAAAAGGGCCCCACCTCTTTGCTCTCTGTGGCGAGTTCCTTTGATGCACTGTTGTGCTAAACAGCTCATTACCCCACAGGCTACCACCTCCGTGGAAATTGGTCAAGAGTAAATTAGCACCCGCTTGCCTTCTTTAGCCTGTAACACATGCTAATTCCAGAGGGTTTAGACACGTCTAATATGCAGGTCAAATACACACATGGGTCTAGCTATCACCTCACACCGGGTGTGATGAGAGACTAGCTTTCAACACCTCAACTCTTAATTAAATTCTAGCACCTATAAACCTATTTTTATTCATTTATTTATTGAATTTATATACCGTCCTATACCCGCAAGTTTCAGGGTGGTTCACAGGATAAAATCAGAATATAAAAGCACAAAATACTTAATCAAAATAAAAACGGCAACCCAATAACTCTTCCCTCAAAAAAAAACCACTACATTATTAAAGGGCACAGGATGTCAATCAAATCAACCAAAGGCCTGGCTAAAACGGAACATTTTAAAAAACAACAACAACAAACAGCGGTCAGGAATGGTGAGAGTTGTAGTTCCAGGACATCTGGGTTTTACCCCCCCCCTCACCTGCTGCACCCCACACAGTCCACACTGGGGTTTGTAGTCCCTAGGATAGGCAGCCAGAATAATCATGGGAATAGTTGCTTCTAATCTGCCGGAGGTTCAAATGGGTTTTACTTCTGCCTGGGAGGTGATGATGAGAGAAATTATTTCCCTTGGCTCAAGAGCTGCCCAGAACAGTTTCACTCAGAGCACTACTGTATCTTTCAAGATCTGTTTCAAGATCTTGTGGGGAGCTCTCCAGAGGTTTGGAGCCAGGTGCATCAACAACACACTCATAACACACAATTGGGTTGCAATTCACCAACACCTCCAGAAGCATTTGTCTTAGTCCTAAACAAGCTTTTGGGATGAATCACGAGGAGGACAAGCTGAATCCGGGCAGAAGAGGGTTGATGAGAATAGAGCACAGGTAGGTAGCAATGAAAGAATACATGGTTTTTCCATTCCCACTCTGTGTCTGTCACATGCAACCCTGTTCCTGTTCTGCTGCAGTTCATCTTCCACCAACACGTACATTATTATCTCACTGCCCATTGTGGTGAAACTCTGTAACATGGAATTTATGTAATAATGAAAACTGCATTGCTGTAACGTTACTCCATACCATTCCTTCAAATGCAAGGGAAAAGCAATGCAAATGGTGGGCAGGTGGAGGAGATGCAATAAATGACATATTTTTCACCAGACTGAAAGCAGCAATACCTATCATATTCACTGGATTGCTTTCTGTTTCTCACATGGGGCAAATAAGCAAACACATGCAGTTTCTGTTTGTATTGGAATACACCAACATCCCTAAAGGTTGTTGTTGTTTAGTTGTTTAGTCATGTCCGACTCTTCGTGACCCCATGGACCAGAGCACGCCAGGCACTCCTGTCTTCCACTGCCTCCCTCAGTTTGGTCAAACTCATGTTGGTGGCTTTGAGAACACTATCCAACCATCTCATCCTCTGTCGTCCCCTTCTCCTTGTGCCCTCCATCTTTCTCAACATCAGGGTCTTTTCCAAGGAGTCTTCTCTTCTCATGAGGTGGCCAAAGTATTGGAGCCTCAGCTTCAGGATCTGTCCTTCCAGTGAGCACTCAGGGCTGATTTCCTTCAGAATGGATAGGTTTGATCTTCTTGCAGTCCATGGGACTCTCAAGAGTCTCCTCCAGCACCATAATTCAAAAGCATCAATTCTTCGGCGATCAGCCTTCTTTATGGTCCAGCTCTCACTTCTACGCATCACTACTGCGAAAACCATAGCTTTAACTATACAGACCTTTGTTGGCAAGGTGATGTCTCTGCTTTTTAAGATGCTGTCTAGGTTTGTCATTCCTTTTCTCCCAAGAAGCAGGCATCTTTTAATTTCGTGACTGCTGTCACCATCTGTAGTAATCATGGAGCCCAAGAAAGTAAAATCTCTCACTGCCTCCATTTCTTCCCCTTCTATTTGCCAGGAGGTGATGGGACCAGTGGCCCTCATTGACCTTCCCTAAGTGTTTTCCATGCATGGAATGTGTATTTGTACACAATAATATCTCTGTCTTGCCTCGATGGAGTGTGTGGCAAGTGTAGAACTTTTTGGTTTTTGTATAGCTGGAATGTAGCCTACTGCACAATGAATTACACACCTGTTGCTCTGCCTACTATTTGCCTCTGATCCTGCCCACCATTGATATCTGACCCCTCCAAGAGGTTGCCCATGAGGGAATGTAGCTGTCATAGAAAAGCCTATCTCCTGAGGCACCATACAATAAGCCACACTTTTTGATGGGACAACTCATCAGGCCTTCATTGCAGAATGTACAGCTTGGGTTGGCAGATGTGGGGAGAGGCACTTCTTCAAGTATTTGGGTATTAACACCTTGAACTGGGCCCAGTAGCAAATAGGCAGCCAATTCAGCTCTCTCAGGACAAGTGTTATACAGTCCCTCCTTGCCTCATCACATTCTGCCCTAGCTGGAGCTTCTGGACCGTCTTCAAGGGTAAGTCCCACTTAAGAGTACATGGTAGTCTATCTAAGCAGAGCATGGATCACACAGCTAGGCTACCCAGCTCCATTTGTATTAAGTATCTTTTCTTCCAATTGCCTTGCTGATGAAACACACCAAGACGAAGGCCTCCCAGGCTTGTGTGTTGAGCACGCTTCTTTATGGAAGTGAGAGGTGTGCAACTTACAACCACCAGGAGCAATGCCTCAACAGCTTCCACACACACTGTGTCAGGAGGATCTGGGGCATCACATGGCAGGACAGCATCTCAAACAAAGATGTGCTCCCCCCTAGCCCACATTCCCAGCATGTTTGCACTCCTGTCTCAGCAAAGTCTATGCTGGCTTGGTCATGTCCACAGAATGGAAGATGTCAGGATCCCCAAGGACGTGCTCTACAGGGAGCTGGCTTCAGGCACCAGGCTTGTTGGTGGAACAACTCCCAAGACAGACGGATGCCAACAACATGAGAGATTTGTCCCCATCACCCTCCCTGTTGAGTTCAACAAGGGGCAGCCCTGATATTATGGCGGAGGAAGCTGGCAGCCAGTGCTCTCCTCTGGACTGGTTGTAAGTCTTAGTCAAGCAGGTGGGGGCTGGTTGAGGTTGATGGGGCAGTGTCACATTTGACCAAATGAAGCAGCCTCTATATAAGAAATCAGCTTCTGGTATTATAGTGGTCCACTTCTAACACTAATGTTATACTGGTTGTTTTCTTTATGGATGCATTAACCACACCGCATGTCCATCACATGTGAAGATTATTTCCTCCTCTCTTCTGACATGCCTAAAAATTAACCTCAAATGTACCTTTGGAATAATATAGCATCTGGTCATAACCTGAAAACAATTTTCTTTCCAATAAATGCACAAAGAAAAATTATTACCCTACTTCAAAATATATCCCCAAATGTCAAAAGAAACAGGTCTCTCAACTAAACCTAAGATTTCTTTATCAGCTCTTCTGGGAAATGAAATTTTAGCAGAACTGCAGGCATTAGGACTCACATCCTATTAACTGACTTTATTCTTTTCTTTAATTGTCTGATTGGTTAATTATGTGCAGACCGCAAAGAACCACCTTAACTAGCAGACATGGATCTCACCGTGATCAAGACGATTTTTCGCATCCCTATGACTATCCTATCAACCCTTTTCGTGCGGTACCATGCGTTGCCTTCACTAATATTCAGGACCATGATGTGGTGAGTGCATAGCTCAGGTTATATACAGCAGTGGTGGGGAATCTGTGGCCCTCCAGATGTTGTTGGACCCCAGCTCCCATCAGCCTCAGCAGGAATGTTCAAGTGTGATGAGTGTTGGGAGTCCACCAACATCTGATACATGAATTGACTTTCATCCATGGTCAACTATGCAGTGTCCTAACCAGGAAGCAGTATCTGTCTGGTGCAAGTTCAGAAGCCAGGGAGCCAGGAAGCTAACAGCTGCAATAGGACAGCGAGGGAGAATCTGTGGTCCTCCGCTGTTCTCAGACTCCAGCTCCCATCAGTTCCAGTCATCATGAGCAATGGTCAGGGATGATGGGAATTACAGTCCAACAACATCCAGAGCGTCACCTCTTTCCAACACCCTGCACTAGGTCTGACTCTAGTATCTAGAGCAGATGTGGGTAAGTTTTGGCTTTCCAGCTGTTGTTAAACTACAACTCCCATCAACCCAAACAAGCATCAGAGGCAGGAAGAGAGTCCCTAAATCTGATCTTGATGGAGGGCTGGCTTAATTGCCAAACAAATCAACTGGATGTAAGTGTTCTGGTTTGCGAATGTTTTTGGGCAGCCGAACATCAAATGCGACTTCTGCTTGAGTGCAGGAAGCTCCTGCAGCCAATCAGAAGCCACGCCTTTGTTTTTGAACGGTTTCAGGAATCAAACGGACTTCTGGAATGGATTAAGTTCGAGAACCAAGGAACCAGAGGAGAGGATAAAAAGGAACAAAAACAAGGAAGTAACAGCTTGCCAAACAACACTAGCAAAGAAGAGCCATAAATAAACAGGATGGTAATAAATGGCCCCTTTAAGGAGTCTAAGCCTATACTTTTAAAGCACATCCGAAGCACAGTCTTTCCTTCAAAGAATTCTGGGTACTGTAGTTTCTTAAAGGTTGCTGGCAATGGCAACTCTGTGGCAGGTAAACTACAGCACCCAGAATTCTTTGAGCGGAGGTATGTTTTGAGTATGCTTTAAAGGCACAGTGTGCTCACAACCTAAATCCTAACGGGAAGCAGGTGTACCAAAAAAGAGCAAAGAGAGTCAAATTTTGACACACAGAGAAGTCAGGCTAGGAATTGTGTCTTTCCCTAGGCTATCAAACCATCAGTAACCTCAGGATTGCAACTCCCAGGACAGCTCCCAGGATTCTTTGGGGAAAGCCATAGCTGCTTGAAGGGATGCAGGTGGCGCTGTGGGTTAAACCACAGAACCTAGGACTTGCCAATCAGAAGGTTAGCGGTTCGAATCCCCGTGACGGGGTGAGCTCCCGTTGCTCGGTCCCTGCTCCTGCCAACCTAGCAGTTTGAAAGCACATCAAAGTGCAAGTAGATAAATAGGTACCGCTCTGGTGGGAAGGTAAACGGCGTTTCCGTGCACTGCCCTGGTTCGCCAGAAGCAGCTTAGTCATGCTGGCCACATGACCCAGAAGCTGTACACCGGCTCCCTTGGCCAATAAAGTGAGATGAGCGCCGCAACCTCAGAGTCGGCCACGACTGGACCTAATGGTCAGGGGTCCCTTTACCTTTACCTTTATAGCTGCTTGAAAGTGGTATCATCCTGCTTTAAATGTATAGTGCAAATGGGGCCTTGGACACTCAGCTGTTATGTAATAATATCTGATTATTTATATCATAAACCAAATAGATATTAATATACAGTGGTACCTCTGGTAACGAACTTAATTCGTTCTGGAGGTCCGTTCTTAACCTGAAACTGTTCTTAACCTGAGGTACCACTTTAGCTAACGGGGCCTCCTGCTGTCACAGCGCCACCGGCGCATGATTTCCGTTCTCATCCTGAGGTAAAGTTCTTAACCTGAGGTACTACTTCCGGGTTAGCAGAGTCTGTAACCTGAGGTGTTTGCAACCCAAGGTACCACTGTAATCAATTCTGATGGCTGAAGAGCCTTCAGAGCCCTGGAAACAGAGAGGGTTGGCCACAATATGTGTTAGACAGCAGGCCAAAGCAAAGCTGGTGAGCAGCAGAACTTGTGCTACCCTGATGTCCACTGGAAGTGCAAAATCACTCTTGCCTCATCTTGCTTCTCTCTATACTTTTAGGTTCAAACGTCACAGAAGGGGCGTGAAAGTGGAGCACGTGGATTGTGATGGCTACCGATTCAGTTACTTCACGCGGGGGCAGCCCGGACCTCGGCCATCCATGCTGATGCTTCATGGTTTCTCTCTCGACAAAAACATATGGTTAAATACGATCCAAGTAGGTTCCCATTTTGTTATTCGGACAATGCCCGATATTTGCCCAGGGAGCTGCTTCGAACTGGACAACTGGCACCTTTGCAAGTGCCACAAAAATGCTCATTCTGCACTTGTAAGGAATCGATCATTTAATGTGGCGACAATTACACTCTGGAACTCTCTGTCCCTTGACTATATTTATTTATTAAATTTGTATCTCACCCTTCCTTCCTTCCTTCCTTCCTTCCTTCCTTCCTTCCCTTGCTATATTGTTTTGTATGCAAATCATATTTTGTTTAGGCAAGTCTACCCAGAAATGTAAAGCTGACATGTATTTCAATATGCAATTTTACTTGATCATATATAGTTTAAACTGTTGCTTATTTAGATTATGGTGCTTTTTAAGGTTAGCTTGTTTTTAACTCTGGCTTTGATTGGCAACAACTTATATATATATATTATAAAAACCACTTAGAGGCTTTTTCACAATTAAGCAGTATACAAATTCTGTTAAATAAAGGAACAAAGCAGCTCCATCCACACCCTACATGCAAAGCACTCCCATACCACGTTAACAGTCATGGCTTCCCCCAAAGAATCCTGGGAAATGTAGTTAAGGCTTCCCTAACAGACTTAACAAACTACAGCTCCCAGGATTCTCTGGGGGAAGCCATGACAGTTAAAAGTGGTATTATACTTTCAATGTATCGTGCAGCTGAGGCCTTTGTTAAACCTCTCTACAAGTAGATAAATAGGTACCGCTCTGGCGGGAAGGTAAATGGCGGTTCCATGCGCTGCTCTGGTTTCACCAAAAGCAGCTTAGCCATGCTGGCCACATGACCTGGAAAAACTGTCTGTGGACAAACGCCAGCTCCCTCAGCCAATAAAGTGAGATGAGCGCCACAACCCCAGAGTTGTTCGTGACTGGACTTAACAGTCAGGGGTCCTTTACCTTTTTTTTTTTTTACTGCCTTTCTGCCCAGGCACCCAAGGCTGTTTAAAATCTTAAAATACTAAAACAGAAAAAAGATATAAAATAAAGAGCAACAGAGTCCTCCCAGGCTGACTGATGGTCTCTCCAGAAGCTGATGGCATAAGCTCTGAGGCCTGGGCCTCCCTCACTTCTGCCTTCCCTGAGGTCACACAGGTCTTTCTTAAGCAAGGCCAGGCAAGGTGGGGAAAGCGGCTATCCTAACAGCTCTCTTGGGCTGTTGATGGTTCCAGCAAGAGCTGATGGTTCATATGCTCCCAGTCTGTACACATGAGACGGGCCTGCTAAAAAAATATGCCACCTTAACCACACCACCCTTCAGCAATGAAGAGGTCCAGTTATGGAGTTGGTAGAGCATGAAACACTTACACACTGGGCAAAAGATTCCTGCATTGCAGAGTGTTGGACTAGATAGCCCTTGTGGGCCCTTCCAGCTACAATTTTATGATCCTCTATGATTCTATGAGGGACGCAGGTGGCGCTGTGGGTTAAACCACAGAGCCTAGGACTTGCCGATCAGAAGGTCGGCGGTTCGAATCCCCGCGACAGGGTGAGCTCCCATTGCTCTGTCCCTGCTCCTGCCAACCTAGCAGTTTGAAAGCACATCACAGGGCAAGTAGATAAATAGGTACCACTCCAGCGGGAAGGTAAACGGCGTTTCCGTGCGCTGCTCTGGTTCGCCAGAAGTGGCTTAGTCATGCTGGCAACATGACCCGGAAGCTGTACGCCGGCTCCCTCGGCCAATAAAGCGAGATGAGCGCCGCAACCCCAGAGTCGGTCACGAGTGGACCTAATGGTCAGGGGTCCCTTTACCTTTACGATTCTATGCTTGTTTTGATTCCTTGGTTTTGTATGAAGAATGTCGTCTTTCCACAGCTCTTTCCTCGTAACCTCCACTTGATCTGCCTTGACATGCCCGGTCATGGAGAAACCACTCGCCTGCTGGGGGAAAGCTACACAGCTGCAGCTCAGACTAAACGGATACACCAGGTGAGGCCTCCGTTTACCCAACAGAGACCTATTCTATCTTGAAGGCTGGCAGGCAAGTGGTTCCCAGAGAAGACCTTTTACTGATTGGTGGAATGTGGGAATTGTCATCATGGCTGACTGTGTGATCACTTCAACTGGGGCCAATGGGCCGCTTAGAAGAAACCAAGTTGGGAGTTGAACCCTGGTTTGCAGGTTGTGGCCCAACACTCTAGGAGAGGCCTGGTTTTGTGTGTTCAATAACTGACCAATAAAACAGATCACCGTATTCTATGGAAAACACCCTGCCTGGCTTAGTTGCTACAATAGGGTCATAAAACTGCCTAATTATATGTAACACAATTTCTCTTTACCTGCACTGCATAAAAATAAGTAATAATTTAATAATAATATTTTTATTATTTCAGTTTGTTGAGGCCATTGGCCTGAGCAAAAAGCCTTTTCACCTGGTTGGCATGTCTATGGGAGGAATGGTTGCCGGCGTTTATGCTGCTCAGTACCCATCTGAGATTTTCTCCTTGTCCCTCCTTTGCCCAGCAGGTGAGTACCAAAGTTCTTCAGATCTCCTTCTCCAGTCACCCTTCCAAAATGACATGGGTGATTATTCCTGGAAACTCGGAACTAAGTCATAGCATTGCAGAGTTATAGGTGATCCCAGGGGTCATCTAGTCCAACCTCCTGCAATGCATGAACCTTTTGGCCAATGTGGAGCTGGAGCCCATGGTAATGGTGGAACATTTTCCCCAGCTGGTGCCTTGCCATTTGCTTTTGAAGTTGCTTTGACTAGTTGATCCTTTAAATTCTGCTGCCATCTTGTCTGTTGAAACTGGGGTTGTGCCACGAATTGCTTTGGTTTGTCTGGACATTCTGCATTGTCTCCCAACTCCTAGGTCTAAAGTATCCAACAGAAAACGAATTCTTCATGCGCTTAAGAGAGCTGATTCAGGCCAAGAACCCTGAGGATACTACTCTTATTCCAGTGACTGACAAGCAGAGCAAACACTTGTTCAAACTCTGCTTGCATCGCCCCAACATTATAAACACACAGGTGAGGGAAGCTGTACTCCAAAGAATGCCCAATCCTTTGCAGTGATGTCTCCTACCTATGCCAACATCCTATCCCCACTCCTCAAAACTGCTTAAGCAGGAAAGGCACAGGCTGAAATCTGAAAACTATGGAATTAGCTCCCACAGTATAGGTAGATATGGCTCCCAGCTTGGATGGCTTTTAAAAAGGATTGGATAAATTTCTGGAAGAGGATATCCACAGCTACCAGCCACAATGGCCTTTGGATGCTACTTGCTGGAGACCACAGAAGGGGAGAGCGCTGTTGCACTGAGGTCCTGCTGGTGGGCTTCTCAAAAGATATCTGGGTGGCCATTGAGAGTAGGGGATGCTGGTCCGGATGGGTCTTTGGCAAGAGAGTGCAAGTTCCGTGTAGGTAATACCAGGATGCCTTTTACCTGCAACTGGTAAATATGATAGGAGCTGGGCCCCCAAAGCCAGCAAGGCTGCCTCACCCCTATTTTGAAGTGAGGTAATGCATGTTAGCATCTAAAGACCATCAATCCATTAGACCGTGATAACCAGAGCCCAAAATTACATAACTACACCATTGATTAATGACTGCAGCAGCTAGACTGATGACTGGGAGCGGCTGCCTAGACCATATAACACAGGTCTTGAAAGACCTATGTTGGCTCCCAGTATACGTTTCCGAGAACAATTCAAAGTGTTGGTGCTGACCTTTAAAGCCCTAAACGGCCTCGGCCCAGTATACCTGAACAAGCATCTCCACCCCCATCGTTCAACTTGGACACTGAGGTTCAGCACTGAGGGTCTTCTGGCAGTTCCCTCACTGCGAGAAGTGAGGTTACAGGGAACCAGGCAGAGGGCCTTCTCGGTGATGGCACCTGCCCTGTGGAAAGGCCTCCCATCAGATATCAAGGAAATAAACAACTACCTGACTTTTAGAAGACATCTGAAGGTAACCCTGTACAGTGGTACCTTGGGTTACATACGCTTCAGGTTACATACACTTCAGCCCTGTTTAGGGAAGTTTTTAATGAGTGATGCTTTAATGTATATTTAATATTTTGTTGGAAGCCACCCAGAGTGGCTGGGGAAACCCAGCTAGATGGGTGGGGTATAAATAATTGTTATCATCATCATCATCATTATGGTCTGGCAGCAGCAGGCCAAGAATGAATGTGTAAATACCGGAATGAGCAACTACCACCACAGCTTCTCTACTTTAACAGCCATTTTGCCAATTTGCAGCTGATAATTCCTATAAACTCATAAAAGTGGAACAGTTCTGAGGTGAATTCACTTCCGTTAGCCTCATTTTCATAGCAATGCTTTATTAATTTCTTCACATGCTGTAAAAAAAAAAAAGGCAACAGATTGTACTTCGCATATTGATATGCCTTGTAAATTCTTTTTAAATGTCAATATGCCAAGTTTCCATCCGGTCTATGAAATACATAGCCAGAGAATCCAATGTATCACCACCACCAGCTGCCTTAAGAAAGGAACAACATATCGTTCCCTGACTCGAACCTCACAGCCTTCCGATGTTGTCATCTTTGACTCAGACCTTCTTGTTTTCCATGCTTAGCTGCTGAAGGCTTATCTCGACGATCGGAGACCACATAAGATGTTTTTCATAACATGTAAGTAGAGAAACCAGTTGTGGAGTCATTCTATCTTGCTTCACACATTACATGGAGTTAAGCCAGCTGAGAATCAGGAGCGCACTCGGCAGCTGACAAGCATACCTGCATAAGTCTGTTGCGTTCACACATTCCAGTTTTCTGAAGAAGCAGAAAGTGGCTTGCTAAATATTCTTGGGAGATGCTCATGCATCAGAGAAAGGGGAAGTTATGGATTCAAGCTATCACTGGAGAATAGAAAGATGTCATATTGCGTCAGACCATTGGGTCCACCTAGTTATACTGACTGGCAGTGGCTCTCCAGGATTTCAGACTGGGGACTCTACCAGCACTACCTAGATATGGCCATCAACGGCTACTAGCTATGATATCTGTTATGAGACACATCTGAAGTTTTGCAGTGAGGGCCCAAGTAGATGCACGAGTGAGATGTCCCGGGTTGTGGTGCAGAGGGGTTGCTATCCTATGACCCCTTGCACTCCTTCGAAAGGGTGGGAGAGAAGTTGAACAAATAATATTTGATTTTACCGTACTGCCCCAAATATAAGCCACACTTCTTTTTTCCCAAATTCTGTGAAAAGTTAAAAGTGTGGATTATATTCGCAACCTTACAAAAATTGGCTTGGAGCGGGCTTGTCCCTGGATGTTGCCTGGTTTCCCAAGATGGCAGTGCAGCAAGGGGGTCCCTGAGAGGGGGCCAGAAGGCGGGGAGGAGGAGGGAGGGAGGAAGGGAGGAGCATGGATGGATGAGAGAGAGAGAGAGAGAGAAGATCTGCTAGGAGGAGGAACAGGAGATGCAGCCAGTGTGCTGGGACTGGTGCTAGCCCAAGGTGCTGCCTGGATTTAGCCAGCTGAGGGGCGCGTGAGTCCCGCCAGCCGCCGCCTCTCTTCGCCCGTCCTGTCAGGGGGCTATGGTGGTGCTGACCCTCTGGAAGTGCTGCTGCCCACTGCCACCGGAGTGAAGGCGCTGCCTCCTTGGGCCCTGCTCCTCCTCAGATATTGTCATTTCCTTTCCCCCCTTTAATTTTAAAGGTATGACTTATATTCGGGGTGCAGCTTATATTCGGGCCAATACAGTAAATGCAGCTGCATGTTTCCCCCAAAAAAGCAAACTGCAGCTGGGGATGGGGGAGATTAGGAAAACAGCTGGGGAGGCAGCTAAAGGTCCTTCCTCGGTGGCACAGTCCCTGATCAAATTAACACAAGAAGGTAACCTTCTTTTTAAAAGCTGCAAAAGATTGTGATTAGGGATCCCCTTGGCATATCTAGTTCCCCCTCTGCGCATGACAGAAACAGCCCTAACTCTGCTTCCTTGTTGGTGAAGGTTTCTTAGACGTCTCCAGTGCTAAGTCCAGATACAGCCTTCACGACAACATGAGCAAGATTAAGGCACCTACACAGATCATTTGGGGACGGAGTGACAAGGTAAGTTGTGCGTGCGCATGCTTCTGTTCCTAGGGAGCGAGGGAAAAAAAGTGAGCTGTTTCGGTGGCATTTCATTTCCCGAGGTTGTTGCCGTTCTGAATGGTTCGTTTATTTAAATTTGGCACACTTACATTCCCACCTTTCATAATGGAAATCATAGCAGCATGCATGGGCTTCCTAGACAGTCTCTCCTCCAGACCCTGACCAGGCCCAGACCTGTATTTGCTTTAGCAAGGTGGCTGCATCACATGCTCTCAGACCATGGCCTAGGTTAGCTCAAAACAAAGAACTTGGTTCATGGCCTTTATTAAGCTGGACATCTAAGGCAGGAAAAACAAGTGCAGCAAATAATTCCTTTATGGGTTCTACAAACCTAAGTGAAGCACACATCCTGACACTACAGCCACCAATCGTTAAAACAGATACAAATAGGCACATGCCAACCAACAAACTACCGTGTCAGTCCAATTAATATTTGTTTATAATCTGAAATTTAAGGCGCCCCACTTCCAACACCTGCCCTGTCCTAAGAGAACAGGTAATATGGATGCCCTGGGGAACATAAATTCCGACTGAAGGGATGACATGCTAAATCACATTGGAGTTCAAATTTAGGAAGGTGAATACAAAATGGGATGAAGACCCAGAGTAAGGTGAATAATATTACAATAACTGTGCAAGGAGCATTCTTTAATGATTCTGTATTTTCTTTGTTGCATTGTGAATTTTACTATTATATGACAGTCAATCTGAGATGCTTGTGCAAATAAGTTTAATCAGTTGGTCAATAGGGCGACTCTACAAGCAGAATTGGGATTCAGCTTGTCACTAAGTACCACTTAGCAGTTGCAAAGTTACTGTGCAAGGCGAAACCTCTCTGAATGGAGCAGGACTTCCTCTCTCGCTCCTATGTCCACCACCCCAAAATTTGATCTTGGTTGTTCCCCCAACCCTTTTAGAGCAGATTTGGGGGCAGGGGTCCACAGGAGGATGAGAGAGAGGGGAGATTTGTTGGATTCAGTTGTGACTGACTACTGATGATGGTGATGATGGTAATAGTCATATGATAACACAATATAGATTTATACCACAACTCACCCAAGGTTAGGGATGCTATCAATAGTCACAGGTGAGAGATTTCCTCCCAGTGCCATGCAGACACCAGGGGGAAAATATATACTCATTCTTTGTTGTTCAGGTCTTCGATTCGTCCGGCGCAGAAGTTTTGGCAACAGCAATTCCCATCTCCCAAGTGCATATGCTGGATAAATGTGGACACTTCATAGCATTCGAGAGACCCAAGAAATCTGCAAAGCTCATCCTAGAATTCTACAATTCAGTTTGCGACAAAGCAGAGACCAAGAAGGTGGCATAAACCTCACTGAGTCCGGCAGCTGGAGTATTTAAAGGGACTTCCTACTCTGGAAAGAAAAAACACGGGGCATAACATTGTGGGTGTCTGTGCTGGCTTCCTCCATTTGTGAAAAGATGGTTATTTATTTATTTCTAAAGTTGGTTATGTCCCACCTTTCAGCCCTGGACTGACCTTAAGGATTCTGGAATGTTCAAGTTGACTTCTTTCCTTCGACATATTGGAACCCGGAATTAAACTGCACGATTTGCAGCACAGTTCTATGCACGTCTATTTAGAAGTTAGTCTCATTGAGTTCACTGGGGCTCACTCCCAGAGAAATGGTACAGCAGAGGTGGGGAACCTGGGGTGTTTGTTGTTGTTGGACTCCAAAGCCCACCAACCCCAGTCATTGCCAATAGTCAGGGGTGGAGGAGCTGGGGCCCAGTATCATCTCGGGAAGGCCCACGTTCCCCATGCTAGTGTCACAGCCTTCAATTATAAAACCAAACTGCGAGCCTTTATGGAATCATATTGTGTAATTTTTACTTGATGCCTGTCACTTCCCCTCTCCCTTATTTCAAAAATAGGATGCACTTCAGAAACGGACAGATCTGTCAAATGCACCTTGCTGTCTCAACAGACAGCATATACATTTTTAAGACAAACTTTAGGCTGCTTCCAAGATTCAGCTGAGATGGTGGTGCCAGAAAGACAGGTCCCTTCTTACACAGTCAATATTCCATCTGCCACCAAATCCTTATTCAGACACTTCTCACAATATGTTGCAAAAATAGAAACGCTGCCATTTTTCTCCATCCCTTCAATAAAGCTTTAGCCGCACCTCCTCCCTTGTCAGATCTCAGTCCTTTAACCTCTTAACCAAACTGAGCATCCAATGAGAATTCATCTCTCCATACTGGGAAGTCTGTGATGCCCCTCCTCAAATTTTACAAAGTCCCGTGCCCTTCCACATCCAGCACAACTGCCTGGTCTTTCCTGTTAAAAGCAATCCAAGCTTCACAAACTGGGCTCACTCCTCTCTGCCTTATATTCACCATTATCTCTCTGCTTCCAATATTTGCTGACATTTCCACCATCTTCAAGTTGCTCAGAAACTGCAATGGATCTGCTTGGTTTTGGTGCCATTTCTGGGATACCCCCTTGTATCACCTGCATAGTTCTCTACTTCTTTTCCTTCAATTCCTTCCCCCAAAGTGCACGTTTTCCATACAGCATATTGCTTAGCCTTTCCCAAGGGAAAAATGAAGCTCTGCAGAACAGACCTATGAATGCCAATCAAAAGAAAGTCCAGCTGTTTCCAATGGTGCTTAGTCCAAAATTAATCTTTAAAGGATTAAAACTTGCCCATTTAACCATGTCTGTTCATATCCCTAGGTGCCCTTGTCTTTTCAGCATTCCTCCAGTGTTGACATTTATATTGTAAGCTCACTGGGGGGTAGGGACCTGGATTTTTTTCCTTCCCTTATTCCTCTTTGTAAAGCATCATGTAGCACAGTTTCCAGAAATCCTGTGCCCCTCAGAAGTTTTGGACTACAACTTCTATCAGCCTCAACCAGCCTATGCACTACTAGACAACGGGAATTGTACATGAGGATGTCACATAGAGAAAGATGGGCAATGGACTTTGACATGACTCAGAATTGCTTCTCTCTCTATAATGAGATGAAGGTGATTGTTGATCCATGGGTGACACCAGCAAAGAGAGACAAGCATTAGGACTTGAGGTTCTAATTGTCCAAATCATGTTTTCCTCCTGTTATTTGGGAAAGTTGGTTAATGGGCAAGAGATCTGTGCCCTCCACACTCTTTAGACTTAGCAGAAAGAATAGTCTAGAAAGCAGGACATCGTCAAAAGAAAATCTTCATTTAAAAAGTTGTGAAAGGGACAGTCTCCACCACCTCTGAAGGACATAGCATGTGTTTCTGTCATGCCGTCTAGGAACATGCAAGCAGCAAGGTTATTCTTCCGTGGTATACTTCCACAGGGCTTCAAGGAACTTGGCAAAGTAGAGCTTTCTTGTACAAACATAATGCTGATTATCCTGTCAATTACGGTTCAACATTAATAAACCAAACTGAGCATGACTAGCTGGCATTATTAAGGAATGCTTCCCCAGGAAAATGTGCACACAGTCCTTCAACTCGAGAGCTTACCTTTACTTCTCAAAGCTGAAGTTGACAACAGCATTAAAGCTATTCTCCAACTGTACTGAACACTCCAACGTGAAACAATCCCCATGTTTAAAAATGAATAGAAAAAACAGAAACATGGAGGCATGTCAGAGGCTTACAAACACTTTGCAGATAAGATAGGCACACACACTTTTCTCCCATCCTTATAAATTTTGAAGCTTTGGCTTTTGAAATGTTTGATTGGCATTAGGCTCAGGACAGCTGTAAACTTCACATTAAACAACTGATGGAACTCACTGCCACAAGATGTGGCTACTAACAGGTGGCTTTATTAGATTATATAAATTAATGGAGTATTAAGTCCATCAATAGCTTATCAGTAACTGTAAGGTATGATAACTAAATCTATGGACCTATTAGGATAACCAAGGGATGGTTTATTACCCCTCCTGTTTTAAACCTGGGCACTGTTAGAAAAAAAACATACCTAGTACAAGAAGGGCATTTTTTTCTGACTAAAGTGGCAAAAACAGGCTCAAATAGAGAGAATGGCTTTATAAACAATTATAACCAGTGCTATACATCTGCTGCAATTCCATGAGTAAAGAGCTCCATTTCCAAAGGATCTGAGTTTTCATTTTTAAAAAGTTCCTAGAATTATATGAGTGGAAGCTAAAAGATTTCCTGTTGGCAAGGAACCACAATCATGCAAAATGAGAACATACTAATTTGCTTAGTTTGCATAATTTATACAAGTCTGAGAAATGGGTTCATTTCTGGGTGAATTTGCTGTAGAACTACCCCCCCCCCAAAAAAAGTCAGTACACACAGAGACCCGAATATAACATACTCTAACAGCAAGTTCTACTCTATTCCAGCTTTCTACTAGCAAGCAACAGAACACTCAGCCCTGCTCAGACAGACTAAAATAGGCTACATTACTTTCAGTGCCCTTTCTCTTACATGTTCCTAGAAATCTATGGAGCAAAGCTTGCTATTTTATGCCACTATATAACTGAATCATTGGTGCTCCTAGGTCCTAAAATTTGCTTTGTATTGAAATGATGTTTTAAAGTGAATTGCAAACGCAACTCAAGTGCCAAACAAGAACTCAAACAAATTAAGATAAAACTTGCATTAATTTAATGAGAACTATATGGATCATCCTTCCCGGTGGCAAGGGGCTGTTTCCTTTTCATGCAGATCTATTCTCTGTAACAATAATCCTTAAAGCCTTCATAAGCTCAGATTCAGATATCATAAACAGCTCAAAAAACAGCACTATAAAAACAGCAGTGCCAGCATGCATTGGACCAGGAGTCAGGTTGGAAGTGGAGCACTCAAGACAGCCATGGGTTGTGGGGCTTCCAGTGACGCAGGTGAGTTGGTGCGGCATGGCAGCGAGAGCTTAAAGGGTTTGCAACAGAGCAGCCAAGAAATGATGTATGGTACCACAACCATGGACGCAGGTGGTGCTGTGGTCTAAACCACAGAGCCTAGGGCTTGCCGATTAGAAGGTCGGCGGTTCGAATCCCCGCAACGGGGTGAGCTCCCGTTGCTCAGTCCCAGCTCCTGCCAACCTAGCAGTTCAAAAGCACACCAGTGCGAGTAGATAAATAGGTACTGCTGCGACGGGAAGGTAAATGGCGTTTCCGTGCGCTGCTCTGGTTCGCCAGAAGCGGCTTTGTCATGCTGGCCACATGATCCGGAAGCTGTGTGTGGACAAACACCAGCTCCCTTGGCCAGTAAAGCGAGATGAGCGCCGCAACCCCAGAGTTGTCCACGACTGGACTTAATGGTCAGGGGTCCCTTTACCTTACCACAACCTTGGTGAATAATTTTTGCTAAGGGCTACTGAGAGTAGTGGTTTCTCAAGAAAGCAGGGGAGGGTTGCACAAAAACCGCTTGGTATGGGCAGCACTTCTCATCACGCTTAAGGGTGTGATGAATCAATCCTTGGACTTTGGGTGGAAGTGGGTAATTAGACAATTGATTGGTCCTGTTTCGCCTTAACTGTGGGAGCCAAGGGAATCTAATGAGCTGCCCTGATCCACTTTGCTTGATCTAGTGTTTGGGTACGCAGCTTCAATTTTTTCCCTTTTCTTTTAAAGCTTGTCACAGTAAGTTAACACTGAGGAGTGGACGTTCAACAACACAATACTTATTTGCCTTCCGCAGGCGGAGCAAATTGTGTTCAATCAAAATTCCTGCACTTCCAAGCGGCAACATTATCAGTAAGAGAGAAATGAAGCAAGGAAAATGAACGCTCTGCTGTTAATGCTGCACACTTTTTGTTTTATTACACATTACAGTGGTACCTTGGTTTAAGAACAGCTTAGTTTATGAACAACTTGGATTAAGAACGCTGCATACCCGGAAGTAGGTGTTTTGGTTTGTGAACTTTGCCTTGGAATAAGAACATGTTCCGCTTCTTGTTGAGTGTGCTCCATTTGTAAATCGAGTCCCCCGCTGCTATGGGAAAGAACGCCTTGGTTTAAGAATGCTTTGGTTTAAGAATGGACTTCTGGAACGGATTAAGTTTGTAAACCAAGGTAGCACTGTACTAGGTAGTGTAGGAGAGGCGCAGGCTAGCCATCAGTGACAGTCCTGCCCATCTTATTCTGTTATTGAAAGACACTACATCTCTTTTTGTCAAACAAAGTAAGATTCTAGGGCTGGATTGAAAGACTGTGTATCGAATTGGCATGCAAAGCTCCCTATTTTTAAAACTGGATTCTAGTTAAGTCTTAGGGTGTTTGGGAGAGGTTTGGTCAAATGAAGCCTGCAGAATCAACATGGGAGCCCAAGAGTTGAGTTTTAGCCAAGTTAAAGACAAACACTGACGATGACAGAAATCAAGGAGAAAAGCAGCAATTTCAAGCAAATTATGCCCCATCTCTAGTTGTGAATTTGGGTACTAGAGTAGCTAAACAAGCGGAACGGCTAGGATGCAGAATCTTTAAGTAAAACCAGGCTGTGTTTTAGGTTTCTACAATCACCTCCATTCACACTGCATAACATTTATTTTCCAGGGCCACCAGAATGTGAAGAGAGGTAAGATATAAAAGTAGTGAAAATTGTTACCCAATTGTAAAACGATGAATGAGAGTTGATTGAGACTTAATTCAATCAACACAAATCTGTCCGTTAATGTAAGAAAAATAAAGTTCTAAGAATGCATTTATCAAATCAAGGACCGTAGAATCATAGAACTGTAGAGATGAAAGGTACCCTGAAGGTCATCTGATACAACTCCCTGCAATGAAGGAATCTCAATAAAGCATCCATGACAGATGGCTACAACTTCTTCCTTTCCCAGTCTTAACCAGAATTTGGCATTCTCACCTTAACAAGGATTTGAAAGAGATCAACTCTGGGTAAGAGGGAATCTGGTTGGCATTAGTTGGTGCAGATGTAACCTTAAACCACTGTTAAAGAGGACAGGGAAAATTTGCTCCAGAAAATGGAAGAGGAGGAGGGACAGCACGGACCAACGTATTTCTTAACCATAGTTAAAAAAAATGCCGTAATGTAAGGGTTATAGCATTCTGCCCAAATTTCTTCAAGGTGAAGGAATGGCAACAGGATCCTGGGATATCACCCAGAAAGCCCTTAAAAACACATGAATAAATTACACATGAACAATCACACAATCACATGTACACAGCCATGTTCACACATCAAATTAACCATGGTTTATCTTGAAGGGACGTGGGTGGCGCTGTGGGTAAAACCTCAGCGCCTAGGACTTGCCGATCGCATGGTCGGCGGTTCGAATCCCCGCAGCGGGGTGAGCTCCCGTTCTTCGGTCCCAGCTCCTGCCCACCTAGCAGTTCGAAAGCACCCTTAAGTGCAAGTAGATAAATAGGTACCGCTTTATAGCGGGAAGGTAAATGGCGTTTCCGTGTGCTGCGCTGGTGCTGGCTCGCCAGAGCAGCTTCGTCACGCTGGCCACGTGACCCGGAAGTGTCTCCGGACAGCGCTGGCTCCCGGCCTCTTAAGTGAGATGAGCGCACAACCCTAGAGTAGGACACGACTGGTCCGTACGGGCAGGGGTTCCTTTACCTTTACCTATCTTGATTTCCACCAGTTGAATTGAACTTTAGATTCCTGCACCCCTCCTTCCACCTCCCTGTGTGGCTGGGAAGAAGCACGCAGGAGCTTTTAGTTTTACTTTGAGTAAACCAAGTCTTCCTGTTCCATCTGAATCTGGAATTGTAGTTCAACGCTACTTTGATCGATTTCAAAACAAGCCAACTCCAAACCTTGGGTTATGAAGCTGGTTTGTTTAAACCAACCAGAGTTAGCATTAACTCATGATCCCCAGTTTGGACAAAATGGGAAGTTGTGTTTTACCAAAAGTGAAAGCATCTACAGTCCTTGTTCCAGTCACAGAAGAAAGAGGAGCAGGGAGGAGCCCAAGGGTTACTAGGGTTGGACACATCACAATAAACCTTATCATGATATGCAAACTAGGTCACTGTGCAAACAACTCCAAAATGTCAGGTGTCACGCTTTCACAATTAAATAAGCTTAAGAACCCTGCTTAGAATGACACTCCCATTTAGTGCCAAGTACTATAATGATAAACAAATCATTTCTCTTTCATCTACTCTTTTGATCAATGACACATTTAATCCAGTAAAAGCCTTTTAATCAAGAAAGCAATCTAACCAATTAGATAACCAATCACTGCAGCTTTCTGCAAAATGCCACTTGAACATTCATATTTGGTGCAAAGGCTTTTGAACCAGTGTTTAAATATTCTTGATGAACTCGTTTAATGCAATATGCCGCCAACAGAAGCAAGCACTCATTAAAATGTTGTTTTTCTTTTGGTTCAGGGCAGAAAGTGAAGGCAGGTAAGTCGTGTTGCAAAAACAGCAACAACACACACACACACACAATGTAAATTGTCCTTAATCGTGTTAATGGGAATGCAAAGCCACGGGATGGTTATAATTTGCTTAAAATTATTATTATTAAATTTGTTAGTTGCTTCATCGTGCCCAAAGGCAACCCAAAGAGGCACACAGCCAGTACTACATTAAAATGTGGCCTTTAAAAAGGTTATCAAACGAAAATTATTCAAAGTGAACAGCAAGCAGTAATGGGTAATGCTGGTGTCACAGCTTCACAACATAGTAGCTAAGTTATGAACTACAAACCCAGATGTCCTCAGTTCAAATATTGCTTCCCATAGGAGCTCACAGATCTAGCCCCCGGGAAGTCACTCTTAGGCTCAGTGTAATGGGGCTTTCCTCCTCTACCTCCCATGTCGCTCCCACTGGTATGCAGAGGAAGGAACGGGTGGGCTGTTAATGGGCGTAGCCAGGCTTTATTGGGGGGAGGCTTTATGGGGGGGACAGAACCAAACTAACTGTGATGTGATTGGTCAGTTAGATTATTTATTTATTGACTTAATTTTGGGGGGCAGCTGCCCCCTTGACTATACCCATGGGGCTGTTCTAACTAGCAGCATGCTGAATTTCTCCCACAGCACTGTGGGATATAATCCACTGAGAGCAGTCAAGTACAACATTCCTTGTTTTCCTAGAGTGGACATGCAAGGGAATGTTTGGTCCCGCCAGTTGAAACTTCCTTTTCCTCCTGGCCTGGAGCATCCTTCCTTGCATATGACTAGTGGGTGGGCGTGACCTTTCCAGACCTGGTAAAAGGACAAGACATGCTGCCACTCTCTCTTTTTTCCATCTTCTTTTCGTCCTGCGAACTTCCTGGAATGAACTGCTGGCTGCCAGCCAAGCAGTCCCTCAGGTCATCTCCCTTATGGGGTAAACGTGTTTTTATACATTTGTAACTTTAAGCCTAAAGTCTGCCTTCAGGGATCACACTGTGCTCTGCCTGATCGTGAGTAAACTTTATTTTTATTGCTTATGAATAAGACTGTGGTGTCTTTATTCTTTTACGAGGGATTCAAAGGGTCTTACCAGGAAAATATTAGAACACATTTCAATCTAGACAGGCCAGATTGAATTGTGTATTGTCTTAAGAAACTCACACGAGTTTGCAACTAGAGAAGGGGGATGTAAATTCTGCTAAGTAAAGGAACTTGCTAGTGCAAGTTAGGAAGGATATTAATAAATATATCCTCTCCTGCCACCCTGAACATTTCCACAAGCACTAGAATATATGGGTGGTATTCAATGCGATTCCTGATTGTTCATTTCAATGGGTCTTCTGAGTAGCACTTAGTTAAATACTGGCTTAAGTGCACAAGCAGTTTGCATGGATAGCAGTGTTTGCCCCCTCCAATATGGTCAGTTACAAAATATGACCATATCCCTACTCCCTTTCATTCTGACTTATGCTCCAGTTCTTGTAAAGGTACTCCTGCCCGTACGGGCCAGTCGTGTCCGACTCTAGGGTTGTGCGCCCATCTCACGTAAGAGGCTGGGGGCCAGCGCTGTCCGAAGACACTTCCGGGTCACGTGGCCAGCGTGACGAAGCTGCTCTGGCGAGCCAGCAGCAGCGCAGCACACGGAAACGCCGCTTACCTTCCCGCTAGAAAGCGGTACCTATTTATCTACTTGCACCTGAGGGTGCTTTTGAACTGCTAGGTGGGCAGGAGCTGGGACCGAGCAACGGGAGCTCACCCCGCCGCGGGGATTCGAACCGCCAACCATGCGATCGGCAAGCCCTGGGCACTGAGGTTTTACCCACAGCGCTACCCGCGTCCCTCCCAGTTCCTGTAGACCCCACCTAATGGGGAAGTACTGTAACGTATTTTTGATAATTCTGTGACTGAATCCCTGCGCTTATGCTCTACAAGAAAGAAAGAAAGAAAGAAAGAAAGAAAGAAAGAAAGGAAGGAAGGAAGGAAGGAAGGAAGGAAGGGAACATGGGTGGGGGGAAGAAAAGAGTGGGAGTATTACAGGATAGACACACTCCACAATTTGGCTGCCATCTACAGGGCTATGACGACTTTGAGCTCGCTGCCCTCTGCTATTAGTAAGGATCACACATGAGTTGAAATTCATCTAATATACCTCAGGGTTCCTGTTTATCAAGCTAACCTCCACTATATCTCTTCCTTACTACGACAAATGAATCGTTTAGGCCGCCAACACAAAGCACTTATGTTGGACAAGGATCAAAGGCAGATATTCAAGAGGAAGTTAATAGGTTGGTATCCTTCCCCAGCCCTTCTGTGCTGTTCCTCTTGCCACACAGCATAACAACACATCATGTTATGTAATGTTACTTGATTCCTCCTGGCTTTCCAGCATCTAATGCAAGCATAGGAGAGGTGGTGGCTGGTGTAAGATTCATATGCAGAGACAGATCTGATACAGAGGCATCAATGGAGGCCCGGAAAGACATGCAACAGAAGCATTTTTAGGAAAATGCCCAAATAGGACTGGAATCAACCTGCTGTTGCTTTATAAACAGGGGTGAAGGAAGTCGTGTATGCCAGTCCAGCCTATACTTTGCTTTTCTGTTTGTCTTGAGCTAAAAATAGCTTAATTCCATCCAAACCATCTGTTCTTTGATTTTATGGTGGTTGGATTTTTTTAAGGGTACATTAAAGAGCCAATAAATGTTTCTTGTCTCTTATCAGCCTGGAAAGAAAGTCATGAGAATGGAAAAGCTGATTCCCAATTACCTGCTGCCTGGAACATTTTGCACCTTCGGTTATACAAAAATGGAAAATGGGGAAAAAATCCCAGGTATTTTGCTCAACGGGAAATTTGATTGGCTGTGGCATACTGACAATTGCTCCCAGAATTGATCAAGGATGGTTGTAACAGAAGTAAGCTAACCCAACTGCATCCAAAAGACTTGGGGTAAAAATGAAGAACAGCTCTGTAAAACCATAGGCTTAACTCCTGCGTATCAGTCCATACCAGTGTAGCACCACAAGAAAGCCCCACAACAACCTCTTTGGGACAGGCTTTTCACAGCTATAGGACAGGTGCTGAGAACATCCATCTGCATGCTACAACTTGACATGCAGGAAGAATGAGCACCAATTTCTTGCCAGATCAGAGATTGTATAATAACGAGCTTTTTTGCTAAAGTCGGGAATACCTCATGTTGTAACAATGCCGTGTGGAAATATGGGGAAAGTGTTAGAAAATCAGATACAGTGGTACCTCGGGTTACATACGCTTCAGGTTACATACGCTTCAGGTTGCAGTCTCCGCTAACCCAGAAACAGTACCTCAGGTACTTTGCTTCAGGATAAGAACAGAAATCGTTCTCCGGCGGCACGGCGGCAGCAGGAGGCCCCATTAGCTAAAGTGGTGCTTCAGGTTAAGAACAGTTTCAGGTTAAGAACGGACCTCCGGATCGAATTAAGTACTTAACCCGAGGTACCACTGTACAGTCATACCTCGAGTTGAATGTGCTTCAGGTTGAGTGCTTCCGGGTTGCGCTCTGCGGCAACCCGGAAATAACGGAGCGCGTTACTTCTGGGTTTCGACACTCGCGCATGCGCAGATGCTCAAAATGACGTCACGTGCATGCGCGGGAGCGGCAAAACGTGACCCGCGCAGACGCGCCTTACGTTCCATTCAGGATGCAAACGGTGCTCCAGAACGGATCCCGTTCACATCCCGAGGTACCACTGTATATAATCTAATGGCCCTTTCAACCTATGTTATGGTCGTCATAATGCAATGTCTAGGTACCATTCCCCGCCCCTGTAGGATGTTTGTTGTTGTTCGTTTCATTTCTACGCTGCTTTGCATTTTAAAGAACAAATCTCAAACCAGTTTACATAAAACAAAACAATCCAGAATAAAACAAATTCAAGCTTCAAGGAAAATATTTCAGATCCTTCTCTGACATTCTGCTTTCCTCAGTCACCAACTGCTTTCAGGACTTACTGTAGTGGGAAGGTGGGACTGAGAAATTTTAAACAAATAAGAACAATGGTATCTTCCACTGGTTTGCAAATATTTGAACTTTTCAAGGCAAGGACTCTAGAATCAAGTGTCCAATCTGTGGCGAAATTCATACAATGCTTCAGCCTCACAGAATACTGTTACTTACCTTAAGGTGGTCATGCTTGAATAAAGGAACTTCAGAGAAAGATTATGTAGGGTGAATCCAGTGAATTACAATTTATCAAGATTTCAATTCTATCATCCCAGTGGCCTAAGAAAATGGTCTTTAATCCTCAAAAGGTGTTAATTAGCTAACAAATGCTAGGATGTTTGTGTTAATGTTGCTTTGTGAATTGTGAATAATCATTTTTGACAAAATTAAACTTTGACATAATTATTACCACCTTTATTCTTTGCATTTCTTTCCTCTCTGATGTTACTGCTTTTCTTCTTCTCTTGAGACAGACAGATGCCAACCAGCCAGCCAACCAACCAGAAAAACCCACACCCACACCCAACTTAGGATATTATTTCATGCAGCTGGTGGATTCTAATGCACTGAGGTTTATGCCTTTTTTATTGTGGTGTAAGACATTCCCTTATGATTCATAAATCGACCCTCTATAATAGCTACAGTTTCCCCTACAAATAAATTTGTAACTAAAATTAAAATCTGCTGTTCTGTAACCTTCATTTAGTAGCCAGACACTGAACTGCACAGTTTAATGATTCCTCTGGCATAAAAACACAAATGCAAATTCTGGAGAAAGTAATACGTAAAAAAACGGGTCTGTGGGCTTGGGAAGAACAATTGAGTTAGTAAGACAGGTGTTCAACCTAAGCTGGGAACAGTGCAAGACTGACTTTTGAAAGCATCTCTATGACTGTGGGGGCTAGAAATAATAATAATAATAATAATAATAATAATAATAATAATAATAATAATAATGTTTATTCCCTGCCCATGCAGCTTTTCCTGTCTGGCATGCTAGCTTCCCGTTTGCAAGGAGTCTGACATGCAAGAGCATCTGAGCACCTGTTTCTGACCTGCATTCAGAGTGATCTCAGGAGGGCTGCACCGGGTCAGGCTACTGGTCCATCCAACCCAGAACTATGCACTCTGTCTGGCAGTGACTGCCCAGGATATATCAGACTGAAAGGTCTTTCCTAGCACCTGCCACCTGAGACTTTTTAAACTGAAGATGCCAAGAATTTGACTAGGGACCTTTCTCTGCATGCAAAGCATGCCTTCTTCCACTATGCAACGGTCCTTCCTCTCCCCTCAAGAGTTATTGCACCAAGCAGCCATGACCTTTCAGTATTGCCTGTTTTCAGTACTGCACATGGCTCAAACTGAATTGTCTCTTTTAATTTGTAAGCGTGGGTAAGGATCACGTTTGCTGAAGTTTGAAAAGCAGACTAAGACACACAAGAAGGTAATCAGGAAGGCTGGACATGGCATGTCAGGTTTTATTAGTCGGAAGTGTAGTCAAACCCCAGATCAGATTGACACCAGCATCTCATATGGCGGGCGTACTCTCCCCCACCTTGGGCAATACTATAGTGCAAGAACTGATCCCTCTGCAAATCTGCCCACACTTTTTGAAAGCAAGGACAAAAAATAATAATCAAATATTAGCTGTAAAAATGAGTTAAAACAGGCCCCTCCCCAACAGATTTAAAAAACCCAAGAGAACATCCCACATACTTAATGCAACAGAACTTATCATAACCAGTTTGTGGAATTCTCACAGGCAAGACACATTTACAGCACTTGGAGCCTTGAGGTAGCATTTTTAAGCAAAATTGAAATTACCTTTGTGACCGGAGAAAAGCATTCAT
This sequence comes from Podarcis siculus, assembly GCA_034642415.1. Taxonomy (NCBI): domain Eukaryota; kingdom Metazoa; phylum Chordata; class Lepidosauria; order Squamata; family Lacertidae; genus Podarcis; species Podarcis siculus. The sequence continues at coordinate 23,509,015 of JAXCMG010000002.1, forward strand.
AGCACATGGTTTAAGATTTAGATAGGCTCAGAAAATTTGTGCCACATGCCTAAGAGATTAGGGGCCGTTTTCTGCTTCCTGGGTGATCAAGGTGCAACATAGCCCTACAGCCTGTACAGGGAGAAACCACACAGAGAGAAGGCCTCTTCAAATGAATCATGTGGTTGAGCAACTGGAACACACTGACTTCACCAGCAGTACTCACAACAAAATATAATGGGGGGGGGGCGGACCCAGAAAAGTTGTATTTTTGGCAAGACTAGTATACAAATACATGTCAATAACAACTGAAAAGAAAATGGCATTTAAAGGGGTTACCTTTTCTCCTCTGCAAACCTGCACTTCACATATCAACATTTTGTTTCTTACATACATTTAGTGAAATTTGTGCTGTGACATTAACAGAAGTATAACACAGGGACACTGTAAGCTCTTCCTACCAGCCTCAAAAATGACAAGCAGAAAGCTGTGTTGTTGTTTTAAAAAATGACCATATGAAGAGATATCACTCTCATTAGTCACTTTGCTGCTGAGTTCTCTTATTAAAGCTAGACATCACCAGTGATCATACGCAAACTATTTGCAGATTTCTTTCCCCCCTTGATAAAGAGCAATACCAGAAGCAGAAACAAAATTCTTAAAATACGTTCAAATGTCATAAGGAGTTAATGCAGCTATGGTAAAGCAGTGATCCAAAAATGGGAGCTGAACCACTCTCGGTCAATATTGCTAGACTCCAGGGAGATTGGGGACGGAGGCATGAAGGGGAAATAGTAGGTGTCAACATGATTCGTCCAAGTATCTTTCACTCTAAGTATTTAACAATACATCAAATAGCCAAATCATTACCACTCAGACATATAAAAAATGGCTCGTTTTAAAAGTAATGTTGATGTCTTCAGTGCGAGGAGCAATCCACACGGCTACAAACTGGACTTGTGTTTAAATCCAGCCAAAGAAAGAAGACTGTCCCCTCCTTGAATGTTCAGCTGGAATTCCCACACAACTTATCACAGGAACACCAGAAAACTGTGGCTCTTGATAGTGAGTCATTTGACCAGTCCACCATCCATAAACACACGGAGATAAATCAGTTTTGCACAAAAAGGAACGTCCAATTTTGGGATTGTGCATTTGAGCCCTTCAACTTGCCTGCTTTCAGAAAAGTATAGAAAATAATTTTCAGCAGGTAGTCTATAGATCAGTATAGCTAGTCTGGCCCTCACCCACTCTACTTCCTGTAAAGCCATTTCCCCCTTCCCTGTCATTTCTTTCTAATGCAGCAGAATCCTCTACAAAACTCCAACAAACAGAACCCCAGAACTTCAGCTTGGCCAGGTTGAGAAGGTGCCATTTTGAGTAACCTGTTAAGAACTATAAAGCAATGTTATATAGGGCAAAGACAAACGCCTGCAGGGTTCCAGTGAATTAAGTGCTCAGCATTAAGAAGGGAAGGCCTCTACTGGCTGGAAACTGTGGGTGTAGAAGGAATTTGGCTCCCCTGAAATTTGACGAAATCTTAAGGAAAACTTGAGAATGGCTTGAATGCATACCTGCACAACTCAGCTTACAAAGGCTCCACAGTGACCTTTTCCAACCAATCCCCTTAATTAGATCCACAACCTAAAAGAAGTTTACACACTGAAAATCCTACAATGAAAAACAATATCTTTGGTGTAAAATCTTAAGATGAATGAAGCATATTTTTCTTCTGGGCTTTTGTAGCAAGCCTGTCTCCTACAAGCAGAGAACGCACAGCTGAAATGGAGGTGCTGGGGGAAGAAATGCAGGATACAATCACCAGAGCTGGGACGTCTTTTCCATTGGCTTTCATTACATTAAAAAAAAGTCCTTTTGCCTTCAAGCTAGTACAGTATCATTCCCTGATTCAACAACATATTAAAAATTATGTCTTAAATTGCTAATGTAAAAACATAAAAATGAGACAAACTGGGAAATGGCTACTATGAGCTAATTTGTGGTTTAGATCTGTGGCATTGCCAAGAAGGAGGAATTATGAATGGTGGAATTGTTTCAGGTTTAAATGGCTGGGCCACAATGAGGGAAAGGTTTTAATCTATCATTGCAAATCCATAATTAGTGAAAATCTCTCTCCAAAATAGTCATGTTTATAACACACTGAGAAACACTGATAGTGAAATAGTCAAAGCAAAATGACTACTTACAGGTTCCAAAACTTTTTCCCTTAAGAATGCTCTTTCTAATGCTATAAAGAGAATCGTTTTAAAATCTAATGGCTGTAGATATAATACTTGGATAACATTTAATCCAGATTTTTGGCCAAGATCAAACATAGTGAGAGCAGGAGGCCCCACAAGCGACAGGGCTTTTCCTTCCTCTCTCCCAAAATCTGCTCCGGAGGTTGGGGGAATTGCCAGAGCAGATTTGGGGGGAGGGAGTGCACAAGGGATAAAATGAGGGAGAAGAGAAACTCCCAAGTTCTATTGTGCAAGCAGATTTTCATTGCACAGGTGGTTGTTGCTAATTATTTTAAGTAAGCACTAAGATAGAAAGAAGATACTTTTTTTAAAAAATGCTGCCGACTTAGCAAGTGTTTTGGAGAAATGTAGTTAGCTGAATCTGAGCTCAAAAGATCCCTCCAGCCACAATATCAATTGCCCAGGGAGTGAATTTTTTTTCATTTTGGGTTTCTTTTTTTTTTTAAAGAAATCATTCTCGTTTGAAGTAAGTTTCCAAAAAAGGTTTAGCAAACAGACTTGGCAACTGGAAAGTGTATACCTAATTTTGTTAAAGAATGCTGTAAAATCTTACAGTAGAAGGGAGCCCCTTAAGTACATAAATATAAGTTACCAAAAAAACCCAACCCTCCTTAAAAAAAAGAGCATTAAAACTGATTCTGCGCAGGGCAGTGCCATGCAAAATTGAAGTGTGTAAAGAATCCCCACAAACAGGAAACTTGGGTTACAAACTTCTGTTTCCCATCAGACCACAGATTAAGTCTTAATCAAGAAAACAGGTCAACTTTTGGAGGACAATATTGTTGCAACACTTCTGGCCACTGGATCCCTTGACCTAATATTCAAATTCACTGTAGCCTAAAAATATAAAAAACCTAATTCCGTTTTCTGCTAGATACTGCTCAGAATTCAGTATTTTGCTTCATTATTCATTGACTGGAGTAGGTCCACCCTTGGACCCAGAAGCTATAGAAGCTGCAGTACCCGCTATTTGCAGCAGGTGGCAGGGAAACCTCAGAACTCGCTAGCTCGGAAATCTTCCCATGCCCTTGACATTATCAACTATTTCAAATCCAAGAACAACATCTGTATTAAAAGCAGATTGATACTCTGTCGGGGGGGGGAGGAAACGTCAAAAGGAAGATACTGTAAGGAGGTAGCTGTCCCTGAAAGAAGGAAGGGCCACCTGCTATTCCAAATCACAATTACAAAGTTTTCTCTCGCAATGATTTTTTTTTAAACAAGAAGAAATAAGAGGGCTCCACATCTTTCGTATCAGGCACTTGAATTGTTGGAGAGACATGCCATTCTGAATCAAGCAAAGTGAAAGGAGGATTAAGAGACTCAGCAGTAAGCTAGGTCTAATAATGAAATTTCAGCAGCAGCAAAGCAGAGGCCTGGAGCAAACCTTGACCTGTCCAGCTGTGCTGAGACCTATGTAGGTTTCTAAAAAAATGCCCAAGAAGACACCAACAGCCACTGTCCCATAGTGTCCTTCTTTCATTTGTGTGGTGCTGCGCTGTTGCTAATAGGAGACTTTTCTGTGTCTTGAACTGAGAAGGCACTAAGGTACTCTGTGCCTAATTGCCTGGATGGGTCAGGTCCAAGCTAGAACCAAACAACGCTACCAGCTGCTCTTCGTAATGGGTTATATTCCTCTTCATAATGTCCATGCAGGGCCCAAGTAACCTTTCGAATGCTTGCACATCCATAACTGCACAGAAACACAGGGAGACATGGAAAGAATGCATCAAAATAAGACTTCAAGGGAAATCCCCGCCCCCACCTGCACCTCCAAAGAAAACTGGAAGCAGAACAAGTTAACCAGGAAAACAGGGAGATATTGTTCCTTGAGGTTTTTATGGTTGCTCCAAGGGCAGCCACCTGTTTTAGGGAAGTTTTTAAAGTTTGATGTTTTATCGTGTTTTTAATTTCTGTTGGGAGCCGCCCAGAGTAGCTGGGGAAACCCAGTCAGATGGGTGGGGTGTAAATAATCAATTTTGTTGTTGTTGTTGTTAATGGTTTGGACTGCTGCATCAGCAGGCATGGTAAGTCGCAGGGACAGAAGGAAAGTGGCACAGTTGATCCGAAGGATGGATCCTTTCTCAATCAGATCATTTCAAGGGAAACCACTTTTCACAGACAGCAAACTTTTGCCTGGTATTGCTATTTACTGTGGATCCCAAGGCTATTCCAGAAATGTATCTAATTCTAGACTGTAGGCCGCATCCAGCAGAATGAACAGAAAACAAAGCCAATGAGAACAAGTCAGATCTATTAATAAGCTGGTGTCCAAACTTCTCACCAACGTAACTACCCAAGCAAACACAGAGCCAAACTGGAGAGCAACTTTTCTGAAAACAGTATGCCTCCAGTATCATTGGTAGGGAGCGTGCATGAGAGGTCTTTGTCGCTTGTGTATTTGACTGAAACTTACTGATGGGAAGAGACGACCTTCTTAGTGTCTCCCTTAATATCTTCTGGACACCAGGCTTTTTAATCTTTCATGGAAACTGTGTTAATATTTTTTTTTTTTATAAGATTTTTATTGTGTTTCTTTTCATAATTCTATACGTTCCAAACAAGCAAAGGAGTTACAAGAAACCATTTTTTTTTTTTTTTTTTAACAGAACAATAAGAAACAATAAAACAATAAAAATAAAAAACGAAAATAGATCCCAACTTGGACTTCCCCACCCCTTCCGATTCTACGTTCCTTATGTTAACATTGTCAGCAATTTGTTACCTTATGTCATACCTTATTGTAACTTTCGCATGTTATGTATCCAATTTCAATATGTTATGTCACCAATTTTTATACCTTTAAAGTAAACATAACATGTTCAATTCATATTATCTCCTTTTCTCTTTTATCACTTATTTTACTATTTACTTAATCATAGTTGCTAAAGCGTATCATTTCCTAATCATGCACAATCTTAAGATTCATACAGTTTGTAATACTTTTGCAAGTAGTCTTTAAACTTTTTCCAGTCCACCTCAATTGTTTCTTCATCCAAATCTCGGATTCTGCCGGTCAATTCAGCTATCTCCATGTAGTCCATCAGCTGCGTCTGCCATTCCTCCAGCGTGGGTAAATCTTGCATCTTCCAGTTCTTTGCGATGAGTATTCTTGCTGCTGTGCTGGCGTACATAAACAAAGTTCTGTCCTTCTTTAACACTTTCTGGTCTACCATGCCCAGCAGGAAGGCCTCTGGTTTCTTAGGAAAGGTGTACCTAAACACCTTTTTCAACTCGTTGTAAATCATTTCCCAGAAGGCCTTGACCTTTGGGCATGTCCACCAGAGGTGAAAGAAAGTCCCCTCTGCTTCTTTGCATTTCCAACATTTATTGTCAGACAGGTGATGTATCTTAGCTAACTTGACTGGGGTCATGTACCACCGGTATATCATTTTCATAATGTTTTCCTTCAAGGCAGTACTTGCCGTGAATTTCATTCCGGTGTTCCATAACCTTTCCCAGTCTTCAAACATAATGTTATGTCCAACATCCTGTGCCCACTTAATCATAGCAGATTTAACTGTCTCATCCTGTAAATTCCACATAAGCAGCAAGTTATACATTCTAGATAGCAGCTTTGTCTTTGGTTCTAACAATTCTGTCTCTAGTTTCGACTTTTCCACCTGGAAACCAACTTTTTTATCCATTTTGAAAACCTCTTGAATTTGAGCATAATGTAGCCAATCTCGCACCTTATTTTTTAGTTTATCCTGGCTCTGCAACCTCCAATTGTCTCCAATTTTTTCAATTATTTCCCAATATTTCGGCCAGTAGGCCTCCATATTGGGTCTTTTTCGAGCCTTGGCCTCCACTGGTGATAACCACCTCGGAGTTTTGCTCTCTAGCAAGTCTTTATATTTCATCCAGACTGCAAAAATTGCTTTTCTGACAATATGGCTTTTGAACAATTTGTGTGCTTTAACCTTGTCGTACCATAGGTATGCGTGCCAACCAAAAGCATTATTAAAACCTTCCAGATCTAGGACATCGGTGTTTTCCAGCAGAAACCAATCTTTCAACCAGCAGAAGGCTGCAGCTTCATAGTACAACCTCAGGTCCGGCAGGGCAAACCCCCCTCTTTCTTTGGAATCTGTTAATATTTTAAACTTTATTCGGGGCTTTTTGCCCTGCCAGACAAATCTAGATAGGAAACTGTGTTAATATTGCTCTTTTAGATTTCAACTGTTTTATAATTTTATCACTCTATTGTAAACAACCCTGGAATTCCTTTTTTAACATAGCTGTAAAGGTAAAGGTACCCCTGCCCATACAGGCCAGTTGTGACCGACTCTGGGGTTGCACGCCCATCTCGCTTAAGAGGCCGGGGGCCAGCGCTGTCCAAGGACACTTCCGGGTCACGTGGCCAGCGTGACGAAGCTGCTCTGGCGAGCCTGCACCAGCGCAGCACACGGAAACGCCGTTTACCTTCCTGCTATAAAGCGGTACCTATTTATCTACTTGCACTTAGGGGTGCTTTCGAACTGCTAGGTGGGCAGGAGCTGGGACCGAACGACGGGAGCTCACCCCGCCGCGGGGATTCGAACCGCCAACCATACGATCGGCAAGTCCTAGGCACTGAGGTTTTACCCACAGCGCCACCCGCGTCCCATTAACATAGCTGAGTAGGATATAAATTTAGAAAATAAAAATGAAACTGAACGCCCTGTCGCATTTTGAAGCAAACTGGAAGGAACTGATTTCATCTAGGATATCCTGTGATTTATATAATTCTATGTTGCTTTATCCCCAAAACGTAAAACGCATCAAGAAATTTGGTTTTGTTACAAAATGTTTGGTTTTGTTACAAAACCAACAGGCACCCATTGGTTTTGCCTTCTCTCCATTCTGAAAAGTCAGAGGATTTAATAAATGTGTTCTGGAGAACACCAGAGTTCCTTAGAAGCATTTTAAAGAGATTCAAGAATATCAAGGACCCTGAATGTTGGCTTGCCTGCCACTACTGATCTTCCTGTGCAACATGAAGCTACAGAGGAACGCTGGTTATGTTCTAGCCGGGGGTACACCTTTATCTGAATAGGACACTAGTGAGACTCAACAGTTGTGATGTGGAGTGGCTGTGTTCAAACATAATTCTAGACCAAGGTTTAGCACTATGTGCATGAGCTGGAAGCCCAAGTGAAGTTTCAGTCTCACACGCTTTCCTCTGCACAGGCAGAGGGATTTCACAAGCATTTAGTTTCAGTTTCACAGACTACTTACCACGCCATGTGAAACAATGGTGTGGTATATCACAAACTCTAGTCAGTTTCAAAACAAGCACACTCTAAACTGTGGGTTATGAAACTGTCATGTTTACATAATCAGTTTGTGATAAACCACAATCTCTGGTTTTGCTTAGCAGCTACAATTCTTGATTTTAAATGACAGCTCACTTCCTCTTGAGCAGATAAATAAAGTTTCAAGGGAACTTTCTAAATACTGATATCCTTAGATAACTCTGTTGGTTAACATGACCCCTTCACTATGGGGCCTTGGGTGTCAAGTAAAGACTATCTTTTCACCTCGGCTTTTGAAAATAATTGCTCAAGTCAGGGTTATTATAAAGACCACTGCAGTTTGTATTGTTATTTTAACAAAGCTGCATTGCTGTTCATCAATGTTTACTTAACACTTTGCTTTTTATGGTTGTAAACCTGAATTTTATTGTTTTAACTGATTTACTATAAACTGCCCTGGGATTTTAAATTGATGGCTGGTTTAAAATAATAAATAATATAATGCTAGAAAGGAATGAGAGTGTTGATTCCATCTACGACTGACTTGGTTCACTCACAAGTCAGCATATTTGTCCATAAAACTGAAGTCCATTCACTGCCTCCTATTATGGAAACGAATGTAGTTGTTCACCCAAGATAAGAGTGAAGAATCGGGAAACTGTAATTCTACTAGGCATCACTGACTGAACTTCCAAGTTACCGTCTTGGATGAAGAAATCAAGGCCTCAAGTTCACTTCGGATTCAAATTATGTAAACAGGCCCAAACACAGGTACTTGCCAAGGAAAGAAAACAAGTACTTGGAAACAAATCTTTGCATAGCTCATCTCCTTTTGCTAGCAATCTTCTAACCAGCTGGGTTCACCAAAAGCTATGCAGTGTGTCAACTCAAACATCACAATTATAACATATTGGATCCTTTAAGAAAGATGCTGTCATATTTTCAAGATTTTCTTCATAGGGAAAAGAGCTAGAAACTCAGTGGAACTGATTTTCTCACTGGTGGTGCTAAGGTATTTTATTCTTTGAACCGCCCTGGAATCTCTTGATGAAGGGCGGTATATAAATTTAATAAATAGTAAGTAATAATAATAATAATGAGGTACCCGAACAAAAAGATTATGGATCCAAACAGAGGTGTGGAGGAAAGGGAGCCGCTGGTGGTACTTGATCAGGAGGAACACATACAAGGAGAGAGAAAGAGTTCTTACCTAAACATTTGACCTCCCCAACTGCATAGGCAGAGGCTGCTCTGGGTTTGTTGGTAACAAGTGCAAGTTCTCCAAAATACTGTCCTTTTTCACATCGAGCAATCTCCACCTCTTGGTTTGCGTCCTTGCCTGTGACGGTCTGCATCAGAAACATTAAGAATTGGAAGTAATTCTTGTTCCCCTTCAAACCCTTCTATGCCGCGACACCACTTGAGTGCCCTGCTGTCAGTTCCATGGCTATCAGACTGAAGTATTACAAGCTACAGAGGCTTTTCTGTGGTGGTGCCTTCATTGTAAAACTCTGCTCTCAAAGAAGGCTGGAAGGCAGCATTGTCTACATACTTTTTAAAGTTGGCACACACATTTATTTCAACAGGACTCTGAGGAATGAGGTTGGTCCAGCTAGGCCCCATACAATAACAACCGTTTTCTAAAAAATATTATTAAATTGATATTGAAACTATTGATTGATTTCACTCTTACCTAGAGGATTCTGTACAGTTATGTTTGGAGGAATTAAAATAAAACAGGTTCTCTATGGGAAAGTGCCACTGTAAGATGCAAGTTCTGGGTGTTCTAGCATACTATTTGCACAGTAGTTCTCTCAGTGATCACACCTATCTACCGTATTTTTCGCTCTATAAGGCGCACCAGACCACAAGACGCACTTAGTTTTTGGAGGAGGAAAACAAGAAAAAAAATATTCTGAATCTCAGAAGCCAGAACAGCAAGAGGGATTGCTGCGCAGTGAAAGCAGCAGCCCCTCTTGCTTTTCTGGCTTCTGGGATAGCTGCGCAGCCTGCATTCGCTCCATAAGACGCACACACATTTCCCCTTACTTTTTAGGAGGGAAAAAGGGAGTCTTATAGAGCAAAAAATACGGTACTTAAATCAAGGCTGACTTAACAAGAGGCTTTGACCCCTCAAAAGATCTCTGCAGCTGCATAATGTGAACATGGATTTCACTCAAAAGCAATAAGTGCGCTGCTGAGAAGGCAAAGAACTAATGTATTGAAACTTGCATTTTTGTTGACTGCATTCTAATACTGCTCCACTAGGGAACAGAATATTTTTTGTTGATAGCCAGGGTACATTGTGACTGTCAGCATACGGTATAATTTATATGAAAAACTTTTGGCATGGTGGCCCAAAGTAGATTTAACAGTAGGAGTGGGACATGGGTTCATGCACACCCTCTCCCCTCCTCTCTGCTGTACAAACACTTCCTCCTTTCTCTTGTCTGTAGATTACAATGCAACAATGCTAAGAACACTGAGCTTTTAACAAGAGGTATGCAGAAGCCATAAGCATTGGTCTGGACCCTGTTTCAGTGCTTCAGAAAACAGCCCAATTTAACTCAAGACCTATTTAGCGTCTGTGTGATTCAGATCTGATTTTCAAACCAGATTCAGGAAAATCAAAGCTAATCACTATTTTGAGAAGTTAAAAAATGTGATAAACTACTTTTTAAACAGAATTGGATAAAAGCTGCAGGCATATTAGCTGCGCCTGGCAAGATAAAACATTCGTTAATTTCACTGTACGCAGGTTGTACATTGACAACAAAGGTATTGTTATTATGCTAATTTCCACACAAATTGATTCAGGAGTTTTTGTGCTGGGTATATATAAGTTAAACACACACACACACCATTTTTTACTAAATGACATTACATTTGCAGGCTTGGTAGCCCCTTCTGAGGAGATAAATACTGCCAAATTTAGAAGGGTAGCTGTATGTGAACCAGCCCCATGGTTTTCTCTCACTTATGGTATATTATTTCCTTTACAATGCATCTAAATGACCAATTCACATAGGATAATTCCTACGTATTTTTAATTCCATTTCAAACATAATTTTCCTTCTTATACTAAAAGTATTTCTGTAAGGTGAAACTAAGAAAGCTATGTGTAGAAAATGTGCATATAAAAATGTATGTCTAGAATATGTTTTGTGACAAGAGATACATGAATCTCTTGTTCATACGTAAGTGTATATGTCTCATTCCTACACAGAGAATATTGCTGCACAAAAACGACATCCTCTGTAGATTAGCCCTGAACTCTCTTCCCTAGTACATTAACCTTTTCCCATTCAAATGCATATTAACTGCTTTATTTTAAACTCATTTTCAGAAATCCATGTGTGTGCAAGGTAACATGGAAGCAACAGCAATCTCTCAGTACATTTCCCCCTATAATATTAAGTCTTGAGAATTCACTAGCAAAGGCAATTCCACAACTGGAAATTATAACCAAACTAACACAGACTGTAAGCAAAGTCACAGTGAATGCAGAAGAGGGAGAACAAACCTCTTCTTCCCATAGAAAGAGATTTTTAGGCTTAATTGTTGTTCGTTTTTTTAAAAACAACAACAACCTAGTCTGTACTTTCTTTAAAGATGCATATATAATGTCAGAGGGATTCCTTTTCACAACAGGATAACTTAGATTTTCATACCAATGTATGTTTCTAACTATGGCAATTCACAGCTTTAAGACTTTGCAGTGGTCTTGCTCACAGCCTACATGAACTTTTGGCGTCCTAAGAAACTGTTAATACCTTCACACCATTGCTTCCCTGCCCCACCCTCCCACCCCAATAGTAACTTTAGAGTAAAATAAGTAGCAGTTCTTATAGCAAGATTTGTGAAAATGATTGCTTTTTACTGATCATTTTTCTTGATATTTGTATTTACTAAATTTTAACCGATCAGCACCACCGCGTATTTGGACTCACCTTGCTTTTAATCAAGATCTTTACTTCACCAGATTCTACAATGTAAAAGCTGTCTGCCTTATCACCCTGTGAAGACAAGAAGTTGTTTTCAGATTTGTTTTCGTGTTCTGAAACCCTGTTCAGCCCACTGACTTGGGTGGTGGTGTTGCACTGCTTTATTGTTTCACTGAAAAAAATCTGTTTCCTAAGTTCATTAGTAACAAGTGGATGCCATGTGCAAATCAAATATCAGACAAGCTTAATGGTTTTGAAGTTGTTAGCTATAATAATAATAATTTATTATTTATACCCTGCCCATCTGGCTGGGTTTCCTCAGCCACTCTTTGTTTACTAAATACACATAAACATACTAAATTATCTCTATCTGGGGCATTTTTTGATATAAATTTCCCTAAGTTGCATGGGGGGAAGGAATTCCAAAGTATCACTGGTACAAATACTGGCATCAAACCACAATTGTGCTAAGTTCCGGAGTAAGGTAAAGGTAAAGGGACCCCTGACCAGGTCCAGTCGTGACCGACTCTGGGGTTGCGGCACTCATCTTGCTTTATTGGCCAAGGGAGCCGGTGTACAGCTTCCGGGTCATGTGGCCAGCATGACTAAGCCGCTTCTGGCGAACCAGAGCAGCGCATGGAAACGCCGTTTACCTTCCCACCTATTTATCTACTTGCACTTTGACGTGCTTTCGAACTGCTAGGTCGGTAGGAGCAGGGACCGAGCAACAGGAGCTCACCCCGTCGCAGGGATTCAAACTGCCGACCTTCTGATCGGCAAGTCCTAGGCTCTGTGGTTTAACCCACAGCGCCACCCGCGTCCCTAAGTTCCGGAGTAGTTCTTATAAAATGCAAACAGCAGCATAGAGGGAAAATAAAAGATCCAGGTTGAATGACAAATAAGTACATCAGCAGAACCATGAAGTGCCACAGCAGTACCACAGCACTTTGGTCAAGGAAAGAAGGAAGGTGCACATAAATGGCCACATTGCTTAAAACCCAAACACTAGTCACCCTAATGGCTTATATTCATTTTACTTTCTGTATGCTGGTTTGGGTAACATAAGTAGGTATGATCAGCTAAAACAGGGAAGAACAGTTCATGCTGATAATGAAAGTCAAGCTAAACCTGACATTGTGAGACGAGTGTGTTGTGGAAGAACGGTGTCCACGTACCTGAGCAATGATACGTTCCCCATCTTGAAACGTTTTCTCCCCTATTACATCAACAATTTTCATTCGCTCTGAAGGCTGGAACAGAAAGAGAAAATGAATTCCACCTCCCATAATCGTTCCTCTGGCATAACCTAACCAAATGCTGTAACCAGGTGACCGAAGTGCCCATAGGTGGATATGTTAAACCCTTCCCACAGTATTATTTGCATAACTTTGTCCAAAACAGCATTGCAGTTTATTGCCAATAGGCTGTTCACCCATTCACTGTTTTTGTCACCCATGCTTGCCCTCAACCCTACTCCTTCCACTGCTTCCCTTAGTTCTGACAGCTCAAAGGAAGTCTGCTTCCCTCCCCACATCATGAAACTGGACACAGCAACTGATGCCTGTTGTTGCTTCTAGTACACCTGGAAGCCAAAGAGAAACAGCAGTGACAGCCACAAAAGCGCCACGTAGAGCTCTTTTGCCTTCATTTTAAATTAGTAACTAGAAAGGCAATAGGGAGAACCACGCAATGCTCTTGGTGACAGCATTTTGTAAGCTGCCAGTTAGCTCAAGTCATCATTCTGAAGGTTCCCTTAGCATTTTCCCATTAGAAACCCTTTAATATTGGGAAGAGAGCCACACAAAGCCTCGATAGCTCGGCAGAGTTTGTCCTGCATAATTTGTCCTTTCCTCACCTTGGGAGAATTTGCCAGACAAGTAGCAAGGCTGGCTGAAATAGTTAATGTGGAAATACAGCACGGTTCTAAAGGAGTTGCTGTTACAAGTCCTATCCAAGCCTGGCAGGCTCAGCGACCCACTGAATATTTACAACGCTGAAAAGTTAAGTATAGCAGTGCCCCTAAATCAATTTTAATCATTCTTTATGGGTCACCTCCGACAAAATACTTTACCTCCAGTGACTTAAGGATGGGCACTGACTCAATGAATAGTTCATACGTCTTCCTTTTCCTTGCATTGTTTTTCACGATAATTCTTCTAAACGTCACTCGATCCTTTAAGAAGCAGCATTAAAGTGTAGGTTATTTACACAGACAACTTCTATCTGAATTAGTCAAACAAGGACCTCGTCAATTGAAACAAGGAACTCACTCCTGTAAAGTTATAATTACGTTTCAATTCTTTGGAAGAAGTGTCACATTTTTTTGCTAGTCAGGGCTCTGGTACTAGCTTTTGAAATGTCCACACAGTAATGTTAATACTGGAGAGGAAACAGGAAGAGAGAAGAGAGGGGGAAATGGCTCTTTCCTAACCTGGTTTCCCTACATGCACTTTGACTGATGCAGAGAGGATACATTCAAAAACTGCTTGTTGAAAATGAGCAAACATTTATTTAGCTCAGCTCACAAGGACCCATTAATTGCATACCAAATATGGAATTAAAATGTCCACATGAAATTCGCCAACCTTTCTGCAAATCCACATAAGGCAGTTCACAGTTTAAGATGGCAGCTTGTCATTTGATAAAAGCAATACGTTACGGGAAAGGGATAGAAAAGGAAGAGGAAATTTAATTCAGGCCCGATGTCCACTGCACAGGAGTATGCTGGGAGGAGAAAAGCCAAATGGCAAGTTATCTCAGCCACAATAATGGAGGGAGCACCACCATCTCAGATGCAGCTAGGTGGGGTGGATGATGGAGACAATTTGGGGTGGGCGGGCTAAATGTATATTAAGCATAAAAATCAAACAAATGAGAAACCTGCACCACATGTTTATCATCTCTGCCTTAACGCCATACTGTTATTCTTTTAACATTTTTTAACGTTTTATGTACACCACTTAGAAATTCTCAATATTAAGCAATATATAAAACCCTGAAATACATAAACTCCTGAAAAGACCAGCTCAAACTTGCTTTCCTAGTTACTGATAATTACATTAAGAAAATGCACTCAAATATCATTGAACTGCAGCCCTGGAAATTGCTTAAAAACATAAAGGGAAATTATTCTGAAAACAGCAAGTCTCTGAAACAAAAACAATTGCTTGGATAAAGAAAAGAGTGTCTTAATATGTTTGGAAAGGAAGAATTCATTTGCAGCTGGATATATAGCTATGTTATCTTTCCAGAAACAGTAAACTGTACACTGGGGGGGCTAGAGAAGACAGAATCTGTAATGGCTGTGCAATAACTACAGAAAACAGTAATTCAGTTTCCCATTTTTGTCAGCACAGGCTTGCAATGCCGCTCATGTTTAATTTCTCTAGTGTATGGCAGTGGTGGGGAGAGCCTGTCATTCAAGAATGCCCCCAGGGCCTAATAAGCAGCTGTGAGACAAAGTAAGGTAATTGAGAAAGCTGCTCCGACATGATGGCAGCATTTCGAGAAAGGAAAGAGACATGGGAAAGAGAATCTCTGGGAAGCGGAAAGCAATGCAGATAATCAGGGAGAAACCTAGTCTATGTCCAAGAAAAAAACATGTCGAGGGCATGGGCAGTGAAGCTGTTTTCATTTCTCTTCCAACATTTTGGACACTCGTTTTTAAAATGGATTCACAAGTAACATCATGCATCTGATAAGGTATCTGGAATAAAATGCAACCTTTTGTTTTGCCCTCCTCTAATCAATAAACTCACATAAAGGTAAAGGTAAAGGTACCCCTGCCCGTATGGGCCAGTCTTGCCAGACTCTGGGGTTGTGCGCCCATCTCACTCAAGAGGCCAGGGGCCAGCGCTGTCCGGAGACACTTCCGGGTCACGTGGCCAGTGTGACATTGCTGCTCTGGCGAGCCAGAGCCGCACACGGAAACGCCGTTTACCTTCCCGCTAGAAAGCGGTCCCTATTTATCTACTTGCACCCGGGGATGCTTTCGAACTGCTAGGTTGGCAGGCGCTGGGACCGAGCAACGGGAGCGCACCCCGCCGCGGGGATTCGAACCGCCGACCTTTCGATCGGCAAGCCCTAGGCACTGAGGCTTTTACCCACAGCGCCACCCGCGTCCCCTATAAACTCACATACTTGGTATCAATTACTTAGATGGTCATTTCCAACTAACAGCAGGGAAAGTGGTGGCAAATGACCAAGCCCACAATGGAGGACACACCTGCTTAGTGGCGGACAGAGTTTGATCAAAGCCATCCCTATCAGACGGACTTAATACTAGTAGCCATGAAGCTTGGTAGATACAGCGTACATACACATAATCCATGACACTTCAAAGGGTTCTATGACATCAGAGCAACCAAGGCAAATTATTGCAGGCAACTATGAAGTGATCCCAGATTAGCAGCTGCAGATGAGTGCTAGAAGGGAAGTTCCTCATTTTGTAAGTGTATCCCAGAAAAAGCAGCAATGCTCTCAGTCAGCTTTGGGAACCGCACTTCAGGAGCTCTTTGCACTCCCCTCTTGGGAAGAAGAGAATCTATAAAGGCATTTTCCACCTCCATATGTAGGTATACCAACGCCGATGTGCAAGAGAGGCAGTTGTTCACTGGAACCAAATAACTGCTATATTTAATACGAGCAGGGATCTAAATAATTGCATTTTGAGTTTGACATGCCAAGGGGACTCTGGCTTTCGTTTCTTGAACAGCAATCTCTGGCACTGCATGGCAAATAACTTTGGAAAATGAGGCTTTCAAAAGCTGTTTGCAATATGACATGGGTAAGTGTGAGCAGAAAAAATAAAAATAAAAACATTTTCCACTAGGCATGGAACCAAGACTACCAAATACTCCCTTAAGCAATATCAGCCATCTTGTTTTTTTACATGCTGCCTTAGGTAATTTTCATTGGAAAGGCAAATGAGCTCAGTGAGATGAAATTAAATGAATTAGCCAGCAGTCAGTACTGTCAGTTCCCAGTCTACTTTATGTGGTAAAGAAAAGGACTGGTGTTTAGAAAACAGTCCACCAATAACATGAAATCTCTTACAAGGAAGTGACTATCTGGTACAGAGAGCCTTTCGTACAGAAAGCGAGTTCTCAGAAATGAATTCTGTGAAGCGACAGCATAGCTAGCTAGCTTAACTGCTAAATGGCCAAGGCTACACTAGATCTAATATACACAATTTTGAAAATAATAGATAGCAAGCCCTGCCAAAACCAGGAATAGCATAAAGCCATTGGACAGACAACATCTGATAAACATAATGCCTATAATAGTACAACAAACAAATGTGAGTGATTTTCCCACCATGCCCCAAATAAATACTTACCAATCCCCAAAGGGAGCCTTCTGTTGTGGCAACAATTGTCGCAGCTCTAGGAGTGTTGTACATCAACGCCAGTTCCCCAAAACTGCCATGATTATCGTAGCGGCCAACACAGCGAGTTTGGCCATCTCGTGTTACAAAAATATCATACAATCCCCTAGAATGATGGGAAAACAAACACCACGGGCATTAGACCAAATATAACACTGCTAAAAAAACTCAACTTTGGCAAGAAGACAAGGAATAAAATAAGATGGTTTCCGAATCTCTCCTCTGTGGTTTGGAGAGACTATACCCTGCCAACATGTATCCTGATCTGCCCTCAAAATAACTTGGCTATTTCCTTTTCACTGTGTTAGGTCTTTATTTGGAATTCCTTTTCTCTTGCAAGTGCTATATATATATTTATAATTTGCAAAATATTGTATATTTTTTATTTACTGCTCTCGGAATAATATTTTGAAGTATGTCATTATTATTTCTGTTTTACAGATGAGGAAATTTAAGCAAATAAAAAAATTACTTGCTCAGAAGGCACAGACTAAGTGAACAGTTGAGATGGGATAGTAATATATGCCTTAGAAGGAATATGTTAACATATCTCAGTGTCTATCAGTGATGTAGAGACTTTATTTTTTCATGGAAATACTTCTGTTTCATAAACTCTAAGTATGAATGCCAACTGCAAATGGCAGTTTCAAAACTTTTAGTTTTTTGAAATAAAATAGATATGCAAAATTGGATCACAATCTATGCTACTAGAGAAATTTATGATGCAAATGGAAAACTACCCTAAGCAAATTACCCTGTACTCAAATGACTGCAGTCGTCCATGAGACTTAATTTTGACCCCTAATGGTTAAATTTTCCAGCTACTTAATCATTCAAAATACTACTAATTATGATCTGGTGTTCTCTTTATCTCAAATGCCAGTCTAGTCAACCTCAGTATGTACCATTCGAAAAAACCAATTATTTATATCCCACTATCACTCCAACTGCCAGGCTTACACACACACACACACACACACACACACACACAGTTACAATGTCTTGAGATATACTGAAGAACATTTTGTAATCTGACAACCTTAAATCTGACCTGTTCCCCAAGGTACCATGCTATCCTAATAAAATACACTAGCACAGAAAGGATTATGATCTGTCGCTACAAAAAGAGCAATGTTACTACTGAGCCCCTAGAGGATTCTGTGTCTTCAAAGGGTTTTAGGCTTACATGAGCATGAAGTTGTCAGAGTTTATTTATTAACTAAAACTTTATTTTAGAACAGCAGTGTCCAACTTTCAACTTGAGTTGAAGCCATGCTGCAACTTCCAAGACACCTACAACAGTTTTATAGCTGGTCTAGTTCAGTATTATGCTACTGGATAATACAGATCTTAGCGTGCAACTCTCACAACTCCAAGTTAGGATTGTTGATTTCTATGTATTAAACTACAGAATAGAGGGAAGAAAGCATGCTATCCAACTAAGTTCAACTTGGAGTAGACACACTGAAATTAATGTCTGTGTACGACTAATGTTGGATACAACCTTGATACTACAATATTGCCTTATGCTAATTGCTGAAGCTTTAATGCTAGAGACATTAACATTTTGGGAGAGCTCTACTTTAAAAGGCACTCACCCTATTGCATAAATGACAAGCTAAACAATACCAACTGGTTACAATTTTTATTCCATGAGAGTATGAGTATGCAACGTTTCCCCTTCATAACAAAGTTAAATTTTCACACATTTTCAGCAAAATACAAGAAAAAGAAACACGTGAAAGTTGTCATCACTGGAGAACAATACATAAATTGGGGATCGTTTTATACACTGATGGTAAAAGCACAGGGGTTCAAGCTCTGGCGTGGGCGGCCTGGGCTTGTGTTCAGGCTCTGGCCCAATTTCTTAATTTGGGTTTCAAAAAAATAAGGGTCATCTTATACATGGGGGCATCTTATACAGGGAAAAATATGGTACATTTTTATCTGCAAAACTCCAAAGAGGTACATCTTCAAAGTTGTTTCAAATATCTTATTCAATCTTTCAAATATCTTATTAAATAGTTGTTCTATCTATGTGAGATTCTTATGTGCTCTTTTTAGATTTCAGATCCTCCCTTTTAACATTTTAAACTTTAAACTTTTAGCTTTTAAACATTTTATTGTATCTTTGATTTATGCTGTAATACACTTGGAGATTCATTTGAAGAGTTATATATATATTCCTATAGAAATGAATAAATAGATAATGCATATACAAGTCCTTGTTAAAAATTTTGTGCCATCTTAAGACTGTAGCTGAGCTGAGCTCTTAAGAGACTTTATTCCCACAGCCATTTATCCATTGGTTCATCAGTCTTATTATCATCCTCATTCCACAGGAAACCATAAATGTTCATATTTCACTATTATCTGTAGAAGAATTAAGTAGGTGTTCATCAGTAAAACTGTCAGGATAATAATATTTAAGAGGGAACATTACATGACAGTTTTAGACACTTCAGAAATGATATAAACATATTTCATGACTAACGCACAAGCTTCACAAAAAGACCATTCTTCTTACTTGGAGATAATGTCAACATAGTTAAAGAGATAATGTACAAAATCAACTTAAGAGTTACTATAACTCTGACAAGACAACTGCCCCAAAGCTTCAATGAAGAATCAGGCTATGCACAATTAAAGTTGCTGGTGTTTTACAGTAGAAGCATTATAAATCCTATGAGTATTGTTGATGGTTAGCTAATGTAATGCACATTTTGTACACCTACACTTCAAAGGGATCTTTTGACTGCATCTGCCATTGACAATTAATGAATGAGCCATAAAATGAAGGCTGAAGTATTATCCAGGTATCATGTGTGCTTTCAACCATATCATGTTTGTAGAACCCTCTTCTCCAGTATGCACCCTGCTCAGAAAATTCCATTTCCTAGCAAGGCACTCCTAGGTACTAAATTACATTTCAGAATACCATTTTCTACTCAGATAAAAAACCAAGTCCTAAACCCATGATAAAGCAGTGCTTTAGCATCTTACCGTTCAATTACATAAAAGTTGTCTCCATCATCTCCTTGGTCGATTACATGATCCTGAGGTTGAACTTTCATTTCAAACATGGCATCAAGAACCTGTGATAGTTGCTCCTGAAAGGACAACAATGCTTGGGTGAATACATTGGCTTACTTTTATGCCCCAAATCGTCCTGTTTGCTCCTACAGTCCCATGTTCCATGTGAGGAGAAAAGTCAAGTAGCCATTGTAAATAATGGCTTCTTGGAAAAATTCAAGCTTATTTGCACTTTCCAACATGGCAACTATCTCCATGAAGGGAAAATCTATCTCATGAAGTAATCCAACTATTTAACTCTGAAAGCAGACATTTATTTTAAACATTTGCTGTGGGGATCAAGCAAGCAACCAACTCGAGGCACTTGTACTAATGCAGTTCTAATATATATAAGTACATGTGGTGGCCATTTTGCATGTGACCACCAACGCACAGGTCCCTTTGGTCCCAGAAGAGGGCAGCACAGGGGCAGAGGGGGCAGAACAGGCTTATGCGTGCTCAGCTGACATGTGTGAGGGCCAGGAACAGAGCCTGCTGCCGCCTGTATTTTCACTCACTTTGCAGCACACACGTGAGGATAAGAAGTGAAGTAATGAAAGCACTTGCACTAAATACTTTATTATTAAATGGGAGTAAGTCTTAACAGACAAAGCCAGAAAATCCTTTGTTACAAAAACCTGCTTCAAACATTATACAGTGGTACCTCAGGTTACATACGCTTCAGGTTACAGACTCTGCTAACCCAGAAATAATGCTTCAGGTTAAGTACTTTGCTTCAGGATGAGAACAGAAATCGTGCTCTGGCGGCGCAGCAGCAGCAGCAGCAGCAGCAGGAGGCCCCATTAGCTAAAGTGGTGCTTCAGGTTAAGTACAGTTTCAGGTTAAGTATGGACATCCGGAACAAATTAAGTACTTAACCTGAGGTACCACTGTACAGTCATACCTCAAGTTGAATGTGCTTCAGGTTAAGCGCTTTCGAAGTAACAGAGCGTGTTACTTCCGGGTTTCGCCGCTCGCGCAGGTACTTAACCTGAGGTACCACTGTAGTGTAAATAGCACACAGAAAAGAATGAGAGTCTAGATGGTGGGCTTCATTAACACAGAGTACCTTTTTATCACAGCTTGTATCTGTATTGATTCTGAAATTGTTTTAACTGGGTTGTATCCAACTAAGTCATTGTACATGCAGGACTACTTTTGTGACTGCAACAAAACTCTCCCTCCACCCCCCCCCAAAAAAGAACTGTTTTAGGAGCTCCTGAAGCCAATTTGCAGATGTATTGGGGGTTGCACAGGGAGCAGAGAGGGAGGAGAAATTCTAGTGCACTCATGGTAGACATTTAGTTGGCTAGAACCCACTGTTTTTATATATTGTTTTAATTGTTGACGTTTTTACAGTTGAATCACTTTAAGATAGGAAGCAATTCATAAATTGAAATAAATAATTTCTACACATTTTAATCAGCTCTGAGTAGCAAGAAAGAAGTGGGATTGAGGACATTACTGAAAGGATTTTTTGATTCAGAGGAAGGGATTCCCTTAACTGAAAAAAAGGCTCCAGAGCAATATAACTTTCATTTAGCAGCTATTATCTGGAAGTACTTCACAATATTGTGAATTACAAAATGAAATGGCACAAACTGTTTGGCAATGACAAAATGTAATTGCCAAACAATTACAAAAAAAGTTAAGTAAAAATAAAGCATCGCTATGAAAAATCAATTAAAATCAATGCAATTATTATTTCTATCACAGACACAAAACAGTTGTAAGAAACTATATTGTCAACCCATAATTTTATTTAATTCATGTGAGAAACATAATCATCCATTCGCAACTTGCAAAAGTGTTTGACTGTACAGAATTAAAATACTGTGAGGACACTGAGACCAATTTTATATTACATTTTATGTTCTTGAAGTTATCATCTTATTCCTCAAATAGGACACAAATATTTCTTATCATTAACACGCAGAAGCAAATTTGCTTATGTCCTAATGCAACCTTTCAACTTTGAATGATGCTTGCTAGGCAGTGAGCCTGCAAATACATCCTTTAGTATCTTAGTGTTGACCAGCCTACTTAATAGCACATATTTTCCTTTCTTCTATAGCAAGAAAGGAACGAAGACGAAGAACCACTTTTCAGCCTGAAGGCCCCCCAAGCAATTCGCTGTTACACATACACCCGAGTCTATACTATCAGTTACTAAAATTTTGTTTGATACTGACACATATGAACTCAGTTCTCAGTTGTAGCTTGTTTGCAGTATTACTGCTTTTTGAATGATTAAAGCTGAAAGTGCTACAGTAAACATTTTGAAAGCACAAGGGATTATCTCAGAGCTGCCGAAGAACCGCAAAACAAACTCTGGACCACCTTCAGTGCGAAGAGGGGGTGGGATTTGAAAAGGTTTCAAACTACAGCAGTTTGGGGAGCTGACATTCAGACAAAAGGTTGTTCCTCCCTGTTCAAATCCTATCAAAGGACGTTCTAGGGCTTTCATCATACCAGGATTCCCGGTGCATGCAGCGTTTCTGAATCATCATTAGAAGGATGCAGATAGTAGCTAAGCAACCTATTAACAAAGCAAAGAAAACCTAGAGAAATAAAGGTTTCAAAAGGTTTTACAACGCCTCTATAATCATACTTTCTAATAGCTGGCCAACAGATGGGGCAAATCAAGCTGGGTCACAGGATGGAATGAATATCTCAAGGGCTTCCATAGGTCTGCACAAGAGAATAAACTCCTCTACTTCTGATTCACCACTCCATTCATCACCACCACCATCATCCTCTGGCAGATGATCAGAGTCAAGGTCTTCAGGGGAAACAAAGTGTCTGGGCAGAAACTGTGTTCCCCTATCCTGAAGTGCAGGGGCAGCAAAAACCCTGGGTTGGGAGTGAGGAGCCCTAGTCACGCTCTAGGCCAGGGGTAGGCAACCTAAGGCCCGGGGGCCGGATGCGGCCCAATCGCCTTCTCAATCCGGCCCGCGGACGGTCTGGGAATCCACGTGTTTTTACATGAGTAGAATGTATGCTTTTATTTAAAATGGGTTATTTGTGGGGCATAGGAATTCATTCATTTCCCCCTCCCCCCCCCACAAAAAATATAGTCTGGCCCACTACATGGTCTGAGGGACGGTGGGCCGGCCCACTGCTGAAAAAGGTTGCTGACTCCTGCTCTAGGCTGCCTGTTGGAGCTGGAGGGAGGAGCAGGGGCAGCAGATAAAGATTGTTGATAAAGAAGATTTGGAGACTGAGAGGGCACTGAGGGCAAAACTACTTCTGTAGCTAGATCTACTAGTAGAGCCTCCTTAAGGTGGTACAGTAGATCTGGATGAAATTTGGGAATTAATAATGCTGTATTCTGAAGCAGAGACTGCTGCTTGATTGTTATGTAATGATGTTGAAACATTTGATTCGTGTTAGGCCAAACTGCATGAACACCTTGACTCAGAGAGGTTTCCAGGGAATGAGGAAATTCCTCTATGTTCAGCTGAAGAAGAGCTTCCCTGTTAAGTGATCTAACTGGTGAAATGCATGCTCTCCTTCACCAGGAATAGATTATGTTGCCCTCCTCTCTTTGCCTTGTGAGTGCTCCTATACCAAAGCAGAGGTACAGTCATCCCCCTAATAACTGCAGAAGGATCTGATCTCCCCCCCCCCCCCCCGAGGGAGAAGGTGAGGCTGGCAAACCAGGAAGATCTGCCATAACTGAGCTGAAAGTGATAAATACTGCTACTGGGTGGCAGCTAGAGCTAAAACTTGAGTAGAAGCAGAGCTAGCTGTAATCATGTCTAGTTCCTTTACGGGCTGTAATTTTGCTGCTGCAATTTGTTCCTCGCAGGAACGTGTGGATTTCTTCTGTGTCTTGATCGTTAGCAAAAAATGCAAAGAAACTGGCTGGTCCCCCACTAAGCTAAGGTCTAGTGGTTTGAAAAGCCTTAGCTGTACTGAGCAAAAGGCTGGAAGCAGGAAGGAGGCTAACTAAAAGCAGCAAAAATGCAATAAAGAGTCTGAAGAGGTTGTAGATAAGGAAACCAACAACTGAATTGGCCTTAAAAAATGAGTGGGAAAACACCAGAGCACTGGATGGAGCGCTGAGAAGAACCAACAATGAGGCTAAACAGAGAAATTCAACAAGAGGTAGAAGAAACAAGGCAAGAGCCAGCCTGAAAGAAGTTTCAGGAAGAAAGAACCGCTTTCTGCAACGCAAAGTGAAAAACCAAAAGAGGAAGTTGCGGGGAGGAGCTAAGACAGCAACTTCCTGTTTGAATTCTTTATTTTTATAAGCTTGCACTGTTACCTATTGACCACCAGGCAGTTCCAAATCTAAATCTCAATCTAGCCACAGCTTTTGTAGGATTCTCCAGAGTACACATCCATACCCTCAGCTAACTAGTGGAACTGCTCAATTATGTAGGGTTGACATACGTCTAGAATTTCCCGGACATACCCGGAATACTGCAGTCGAAAGCAGTGTCTGGGCGGAAATCGGCTAAATGTCTGGACATATGGCAATCGCTGTCAGCAGTGTCGTTTTTTCCAATATTCCTCAAAAATAGCTCTAAAACATCCAATTTCTTAGCGGTTTTGCAAAAAAAAGCTCAATAATATGGCACTCCTAAATTATGGAACAGCTTGGGTAGGTGCTACCAGGTTTGTTCCAATCACCAGCACACTTGGTTTGGTTTCTGACTTCCATGATTAAGATTTGCAAAGACGCATCAGCCCGAACATTTTCAACAGGTGAAAGAATGTGCCCCAGGCAGTACTATTTCTTGTTCCTTCTCCCAGCAAAACTACCACTCAGGCATTCTGCTGCTCAGGAAGGGAGAAGAAATCTGACAGCACCATAAATACAGCTTCTGGTGAGAGCTAACTTGTCTCCCTTCGCTCAGCCTCACTTCTGCAAACACCTATGAATTCCCCTTGCTGGAATTTAATGAATAAAGAGCAGTCACATGTAATTTATGAATAACCTTGAAATTATGGCTACGCTCATAAGAAGTTCAGCACAATTAAGGCTACTGAATTCAAAGACAGCTTGTTCCAGTTAGCTTAAATAGCTGTTTCACAAAGTTGAAGCTAGAATGACAATCATTCTTCTTGGGTGCAGAGTGGCAAGAAATGGTGAAGAACATTATAGACCAAGACTGAATTGCTGTATAAACAGTAATGCCAGGGCAATATATTATCCAAACATAAATGGCAATTAAGAGCGGATTGAACTCTGCGCTTGCACAAAATGACGGAGACATAAACAGATGCCGCCTGGATTTTTCATTTTGGAATGGTGAAACAGAAAAAAAGCTGTCATGGCATGCTAACCTTGAAACAGGAGACTATGTTTTCGCCTTTTATCACTGCACCATTCCAAAGAATACCTACAGAAGGGTTTGCTACCTTATTGAATTCTAACCTTTCACTGCTCACTGACAGTTGCTGATCCTGGACTGCCTCTATAAGTAGCACAGGCCAACCTTTCATAACCTGCCCAAGTATCAGGTTTTATACTGACTGCACTCATAGCTTCCTTGCACTCTCTTCAAGGACTGTCAGGATGTTGCAAAAAATCTGAAGTGCCCAAAGTGGGTCCCCATGTAACAGAGCAAAGCAAACGTTGGGTTTTATATATATTTGAGTGTTATGGCACTGATGGAAAATCACTAGTGTTATAGAACAGCCCTTTTTTTTTTTTTTGTAGCCTGTGGTGCATCACTGAGAGCACAGGGGGAGAATCTCTTCATCTCTCTATCATTCTCAGGCTGAAGAAAGAGGGATATGTCAAAATCCCTCTCCCAGGCAGAGAAAACAGGAAGAGAATACTAGGGAAGAACAGATCATAAATTTTTAAAAAACTTTTAAAACAGCTCTTTCCTTTTCTTATTTATGTCATTTAAGACACCAGTACAAATGACAACTTAAATACTACCATAAATATCGCTTTCCTGATGCCTTATAAGGTTATTTGTTAGTGGATGCACTGGAGGAGCATCAACGCTTTTGCAAGAGCTACAGCTTTGTTCACTGTTTATCCTAGGCATAAATATCCTTCTTTGGTTGCCTGATGTGTGCAGAGTAGCAAATATTTTCTCCAAAAAGCCAACTGAAAAAATGTTTTGTGACAGAATAATGCATCAGTAATCGACTAGCAAAAATTAGCTGGTTTGCATAGTAATTTGGTCATTTGATTGGAGTGCTTTAACCTAAGGATTGATTTGCCTTTTTATTCTTCTCAATTAGTGTCCCATTATCCTATCCATTAAAAACTCTGGGAGTTCCTTAGTTAATTTATATTCAATATTTGTAAATTGCCTTAGATGACAGTGTTCAGAAAGTAGAACGATATAATATTTCTCCCTCTGCCATAAACTAGAACTTCCAGTGGAATCAATTAGCAGTGGGCTCAAGACATAAAACAAAGGACTTCGTAAGACAGTGCATAATTTAAGAAATTCACTTTCACAAAATGTCCCCAAAGACTGAACCAACTGCTATTAGCCATGGAACCACTATGCTGTGAGGCACCATGGCACCTACAAGCCCACAGTGGGCAAGAGTAAGATGGACTAAATAGACCTTTGGTCTGATCTGGCATAAAATTATAGAGTTGTAGAGTTGGAAGGGCCACAAGGGTCATGTTCTCATATACTTGGTCTAAGGCTGAAGTTCTATGTACAATTTACTAGTGATTAAGTCTACTGGGTTAGGGACGCGGGTGGCGCTGTGGGTAAAACCTCAGCGCCTAGGACTTGCCGATCATATGGTCGGCGGTTCGAATCCCCGCAGCGGGGTGAGCTCCCGTCGTTCGGTCCCAGCTCCTGCCCACCTAGCAGTTCGAAAGCACCCTTAAGTGCAAGTAGATAAATAGGTACCGCTTTATAGCGGGAAGGTAAACGGCGTTTCCGTGTGCTGCGCTGGTGCTGGCTCGCCAGAGCAGCTTCGTCACGCTGGCCACGTGACCCGGAAGTGTCTCCGGACAGCGCTGTCCCCCAGCCTCTTACGTGAGATGGGCGCACAACCCTAGAGTCGGACACGACTGGCCCGTACGGGCAGGGGTACCTTTACCTTTAAGTCTACTGGACTCAAGGGGCTTACTTCTGAGTAAAAAGGCACAGGGACTGGGCTGTGGCATTCTATTTTTTCTTTCTTTCTAACTAATCTATAGCAGGTGTGGGGGATCTTTCATTCTCCAGATGTTGCTGAACTGTAATGCCCATTATTCCTGACCACTGACCATGCCTGCAAGGACTGACGGGAGTTGTAGTTCAGCAAATATCTAGAGGGCCAAAGTTTCCCACTTCTGCTCTATGTGGAAAAGCATGAACAGTCATATGCTAACTTAAAAAAAAAAATACTGTGTTTGATGGGTAAGAGAAGAGCAGTTAACATTAGTTGATTTCAGGCTGATTCTCTGCATTGTGAGGTTAAAGCCAGAGAATCGTTTTCAAAAGTTTTCTTACAGATTCGTGGAGAATACCTCTTAAGACTGCAGCACCAGAGTGGTTACTTCCTGCTAGCAGACCAACTATTTAAAAATGTCAAAAAGAATAACAGAGTTTTGGTCTTTAACAGCTTTTCAGCAGTTTGCTAAACCTTACGAGTTGGATTTTTAGGGCAGCTGGCAGTACAGTGGTACCTCGGGTTACAAACACTTTGGGATACAGACTCCGCTAACCCGGAAGTAGTACCTCAGGTTAAGAACCGTGTCCCAGGATGAGAACAGAAATCACGCGGCGGCGCAGCGCCCCATTAGCTAAAGTGGTACCTCAAGTTAAGAATAGTTTCAGGTTAAGAACGGACCTCCAGAACAAATTAAGCTCATAACCAGAGGTACCACTGTAGCTTGAAATTACAGCAAAAAAGACCATTGGCAATGCTGCTGATAGATGTGCTGAAATGGCTCCACTGTGCCACGTTTTGTGGAATAAGTAATAAACCAGGTTTATAGTACACCTACTTCTACCAGATGAAAGTACAAGTTTCTAGCAGCAACAATAGAATGAACAATGCCTGAAAAGTGATTTTTCCTCTTCCCAATCTCACTTGCCAAGGAAGGAATGATACTGGCCTTCAGTGAGAGTCCAAGCTGGGCCCAGGGGTAGCAGCTCATACCAAAGTAAGTGAGAAGAGGCATTTAGAGCTACTGTAGAAAGGTCCAGCTTTCCAGAACACCAGCTACGCACTGCTCCTTTCAAATACTGACAATAGACAAGGCAACAGAATGCACAAGGCCTTAATACAGCAAGAGCAAAAAGGCACTGAGGTGGCTGAGGCAGGTACTTCCCCAAGTGGTACCAACGTGAAGCACTAGGCTATCGCTATTGCCAAGGTCATTCACCTAACAACAAAGGCGCAAGAATTCTTGTGAATATGCTGCACTTGAGGAGGAAGAACAAGGTGAACCTCTGAGTCAACAATGATTATGTTGCAAAGAACTAACAAGATAAGACATCAAATAAAAGTAGTAAACTCAACAAAAGCAATGCTACCTGATCTAGATTTTTGAAGAGGAGGATATCTTTGCATGCTTCTTGCAATCTGCATCTCTGCTCATCTGTTTTGGGATTTACTACCTGCAAAACATAACAAAGGGAAAGAATTATAGGAGAATAACCCAGCTTAAATTTAGAATATACCATCTTACTTTAAATCTGAACAGTGAAAATACAAACATGTGTACAGAAATAGGTACCAAATTTGATTGATTGATTGATTGATTGATTGACTGACTGACTGATTGATTGATTGATTGATTGATTGATTGGTTGATGGGTGTGTGGAAATTCCACTTGTGGAACAGGGCTTCCCAATACAAACATGTGGGACCACCACCCCCGCCAAAAAAAACCAAACTCATCCAAGTGTCAAAGGACCTTCTGGAATGAGTAAAATGGGAGAATTTGGCAGGGTTCCCTTGTACAAGTGGAACTGTATTTCTGTTCACACAAAACATCTCTGTTTGGTATCCAATGATTAAATGGATACCATTAAGTGCACCTCAGTAAATTTCATGCTCTATGTTTGTTGGAGAGTACTCTGAAAATACCTGTGCTAAGGAGCAAGTCTTCCCATTGCTATCTAGTTTGTTATTCATTTTTAAAAACTTTAAATAACTTGAGAAAATGAGTGAAAGAGCATGCTTGTTTACAAGTGTAACTATATTTGCTCTAGAGATGTTTTCCCTATTTGTAATATTGAGCATTCTCTAAAAACAACTGCATCTGAAATCCCAAACAAGCCTATCCACACTTTTAAAAATTGTATAAAACAAATGTTTCTGCTTTTTACAGCATGTGGAATAATGCTGGGAGTTTTTAGGGGGGGTGATAGGTATCTCCTACTATTAGTCAAATTCTTGAAAAAGTAATGCATCCCACTTCTACAAAGAGGCATTAAGAGACGTGAGGAAATGTGGGTATCAATTCTACTAATTTTTACATGCCACCACAAGTAGTATGATCAAAGTCTCACAGATAAAAGGCCTTCAAATATAATTGTGAAAACCTTTTGCTGTTCAATCTGTAACACAGCTGCAATGCCCTACAGAAGAAAGTGTTACTGCATCACTTAGGACTTCACTTTGTAAACCCACAGATCCATGTTATAAGGCAGGCAGGTAGCACACCCAGAACTGCTTATTGAAGAACCAACAGTATCTGTCCCATGAATCTGTGCAAAAATCAGATACGATTTGTTCATTCTCCCTTACCCTTGGTTCTGTGTCTTCCTCTTCTTCATCTGGGTTGAATGCTTCTGCACAGACTTGAAAAAGAAGAAAATATTTTTTTAAAATTATAAACATGCATAGAGAACAATGAACTCGTGTGTGTGTGTGTACACACACACACACACACACACACACACTTGCCATGCTGCATTGTAACCTATTTATTGTGTATGAGGAAGATGTACTGATATCTTCAATTACGTTATTGCTCCCAGTTTTGGCTAACTGTTCAGTAGAAAACACACTATTGCAATTGTCTAAGGCATGTCCAAAGTCCGTTTCGGGGCTCTAATCTGGCCCATCAGTCAATTTAATCTGCCCTCTGTGGCAGTATATCATAGAATCATAGAATCATAGAGTTGGAATAGACCACAAGGGCCATCGAGTCCAACCCCCTGCCAAGCAGGAAACAATATGTCCTGGGGTAAAATACTTTATGTCCTGGGGTAAAATACTTTAAAAAGCCCAGCAACTTCAATCCTTGATCAGTTCACTTCATCAAATCAGGCCATCTTTGAAAAAAGTTTGGGCACCCCTGGTCTAAGTAAAGGAAAGGCTTCTTCCTCAATTGCATAACCCCCAATGGCTGGCTTGGTTTAGGCCAGGGGTCTGCAACCTTTAAGACAAAAAGAGCCACTTGGACCCGTTTCTGAAGAAAAAAACAACTGGGAGCCGCAAAACTCGTCATTATAAAAATAACTTTTTTGTCACTTTTTTATTATTTATTTGTTTGACCCCTCAGAATTACTCCTCCTCATAGAAATAAACATTAAATTAACAAGTTACCTTTTTGTGTGTGTGTGTTCTTCACTCCCCTTCAAAACAGTGACCAGCGTACATGCCCCTTACAATGTAGCGGGCGGGCGGGCGGGCAGGTGACATCGGGACGGTGCGTGACTAATGCACGCACCGCCCCCATGCGACGTCACAGCCAGTACAGCGCCCGCCACAGTGGGGAGTGTCGGGGCGCACAATGCGCCTCCTCCCACTAGTATCCGCCCCGGAGCTGCGGCAAAGGTGTAAAAGAGCCACATGCGGCTCCGGAGCCGCGGGTTGCAGACCCCTGGTTTAGGCCATTAAGTCAAAGTCACTCAGCAGAAAGCTGGGAGGGGGGAACTGAAAGCTTTTTCTGTTGAGGAGCTGAATAATATTTCTGTGACCTTATCACCTTCCATAGGGTAAATTCAAATTATATATATGCATGGGAATTAACAGGAGGATGAGGAATTAGTTCTTGTATATCTGTCACTGTTATATTTGTATGGTGACTGCAGGGCTATGCCCTTCAAGCTATAAATTATAAAAGTGTCATTTACTGTAGTTGTCTTGTTGCTTTGGGACTAAAGCTGTTTGCAAAGAAGCAACTTTGCAATATCCAGCACCTTGGCACATTAGAGGAACATTTGGACTGGCTGACTCTACAGTTTGTAAACCAGAAATGTCTAATATTCTCTCAGTCTATTGTGTTGTGCACATGTTAAAAATGAATTACTTATGCATTAAACTCCTTTTTTGTAAAAAAATAATTATTGATTTTACAATTTCAACCTCAACAATTATTTTCCACCCCCCCCAAAAAAAGGGGGGAAAGAATGAGAAATACAAAATATCCAACACGAAGTATAAGAACTAAAATAAAAAAAATAAAAAACATATTTTCGAGGGTTCTCTTTAACGTCCTGACTTCCCTCCATTTCCTTTCCTGGTTCATTGAATATATATATTTTCTGCATAATTATACTTAAACCTCTTTTTTCTTACCCTTATTATTTTATTCTAATTAAATACCATCAGTTTTTATTGTTTCAGTTCAAATTTCCTTCCATAAACTTTATCTTATTTTAACTACTTGCAAGTGTTTGGGTCAAACCCTGCCAATTTTTCTACTTGTTTACAATATTTTTGTACAAATACAATAAATGCCTCCTATTTTTGCATTAAACTATTTTTAAGCATCTGCTGTATTGCATAAATATGGCTGCATCTAAAGAATTTCCCCCCACTTTAACTATTCACAAGCTTTACGCCACCTAACTCCCATAGCACCTACACAGCCAGAAGTTACAAACAAAGCAAGTGTGCAATCACAGATTACTGCAATGAATGTTACATAAAATTGGGATTTGGTCTATATAGAATTGTTTCATTAAGTGATATAGATGCTGGAGATCTATGAAGAGATTTAAAATGTTGTGGAACTGAATGGTACAATAGTTAAAATCCAAAAAAATAAAGGGAAAGGGTCCAGACTCCTGGTGCTGTTTGGAGAATAGGAAAGGAGTGCAGGAAGCAGAGGCTAATAGGAAAGTGGGACATATATATGTCTGTGGATGAAGAGGTCACAACATTCCTTTGGGTGGAAGCAGATACTATTGCTCAGGGTTACACTTGAACTGTCCTATACTGTCCCCATATGACAATTGGGCTTAGAGCTACGTATCATGATTAAATCTTTGGTTAGCAGGATTGCCTGGGGGTCTTAACTAGCCCTGCTTAAAGGGGAAAAGAACTAGAGATTACACTGGATACAAAAATCCTGCTGTGTGAGAGAGAGAGAGAGAGAGAGAACGAACTTCATTCTCGCTGAACATGGATGGGTACACTCTGCATCCATATAACCACCAATACTAACAAAATGATATTGTGGATCTGTGTTTGCTATCCAGAAAGAATAAGGGTTCCATATACTGTGAAACTAAATATTTAAACTGAAGCATGTGAGATTTTATCAACCCAATCTGTATTAAAAGAAGCAAATAAATTTTATAACTAAAGTTACGTCATATGCAGAAAGATTACTTGAACAGGATACATTAAGTCAATGATACCTCATTTTCTGGTGCAGCATAAAGCTCCTAGGGAAGTGAATAACCAACTCTGAACACAAATTAGTAATCCATGTATCCCCTAAAGCAGGCATGTCCAAAGTCCGTTTCGGGGGCCTAATGCAGCCCGCTGGACGGCTTAAACTGGCCGCTGTGGCAGTTTATTTCCTGGGCTAAAATCCTAAAAGAACTCAACAACTTCAATTCTAAAAAAAAAGGTCAACAACTTTGGTCGGCCCTTATGGCACTTAACTTCATCAAATCTGGCCCTCTTTGAAAAAAGTTTGGACACCACTGTCCTAAAGCCTTTCAAAGACTTAGAACAGTCATTTTCAACTTTGAAGGGTCATTTTATTCTACTATATTACCATTATATTGAAACAGAAAAGCAACTCAAATTTGTATTCAGAGCAATTAAATGTTGTTCCCAACTATTCTGAATATAAATTTGAGAGTTTAGCATTTTAAAAATTGGTGTGGCTGTCTGCAAACATTGGGCTGTAGTCAACTAAATCCCGTATCTTCTCTACAAACAAAGCCAAGTGCTGTAACTCTCCAATGGTTTGACCTTACCCCCTTAGACACACTCTTCCATTGTCTAACGAAACAGGCGGATGCCAACATTAACTTCAATGGGTCTACTCTGAGTAGGACTAGCATTAAATGCCACCTAATGGGTTTCATCCAATGCCAGTCCTACTCAGAGTAGATATAGTCAACTTAAGGAACCTGACTTTGTGCTCAATGCACCCAACCAGCCCTGTCTGTAGAAGACCTGCGCAAGAACATCCGCTCGCGCAACAGGGCTTTCCCCCCACTTGAGTCCCGCTGTGAGCCCCCCAAAACCGCAGGGGGGGTCATTTCACCTAGGAATCAGGAATGTTTGCACAGACTGGAAGAAGCTGCTACAGCTTCAAACAAAACAGTTGTCTTTTTCTATCTAATTTTATCTCTCCTTGCTTATTCTAAAATTTTTATGTAAACAGGTTTGTGGGGTCCACCTGAAAAGCGATATATACCATATTTCACTGCATAATGGTCGCCACTGCGTAATAGTCACACCCCCTTTCTTTGGTCCCTAAAATCGGTCCCCAAAGCATTCGTCACATAATAGTCACAAGGTGTAACTCTCATCGTGTGCATTCTCAGTACCAAAAACAAGTACACCTACCCTGAAATACTACTGTAGTAGAATCTCAAATTACAACTAGGAGAAATGCATCTTTTCTTACCTCACAGTTACAAACAGCTGAGAGAATTGAGATCCTATGTCACCTGTCACATGGCAAGGTTGGAATGGTGTTGAGTCCTCCCTTCCTTGCCATCTTGCAATTCATTTTACTGTAAGAGATTCACCTGCCACTTCTTCCTTTCTAGATGGAATCTATGTGTTTGGAGCCAAGCCAACCCCATTAGTTCCTTGTTCAGATCTGAACTTTAATTAAGGCTGCATTAAAAGATGAATCTATAACTTCTACTTTGCTTTGATTGCAAGACTAAAGAGAACAAGTCTGAAGGGGGGAGGATTCTCCTATGCGAGAACCAGTTGTAAGGTTATTTTGAATGAGCTGATATGTGCTGAAATTTAACTGCCCCTCCTCCACCCTACCACTCATCCTGAAACCATTCACAAAAATTTTAAAGTCCTGGAGGCAGTGAAAGGCTCCATGCAGCCCTAAGCAAGAACAATAAAAGATTTATAAAAAGAAATTATGACCTGTATTGACAGCAAATACTCTTTCAAGTGAATATATTGTGGCATGCTCAAGTCATTCAGTGAAATTGATCAGGAGAAGGTTCTTGCCCAAACAATTTATTCATTCAACACATTATGTGGAATGCACTGCTGAAAGGTGCAGTCGTAATCACTAGCTTAGACAGCTTTTTAAAAAGATGTGTCCTCTGTGGATTTGTCTGAATAGATATTTAAACATGACAGCTAAAGGTGCTGTTCCATATTTGAAGGCGGTAAACCTCCAATTACCAGTTGCTGAAGACAAATTGGCACAGGATGCTTATCACCATACCATGCTGTGTGTTTCCCAGGAGCACACAGCTAGCTACTCCAAGAGATAGTGCTGGCCTAGATGGCTCATTGGTTGGATCCAGAAAGGCAGGTATTGTTGGACTGACCTGGAAAGTGCCCTCAACTTTATTTATAATTTGTTCCCTTCTCACCTTTCTAGCAACACTCAGGTCAGTATACAATTAAAAGAAGCACAGCAAAATATACACTCAATTATCCTTCAAAGACAAGATGTTTCTGGTCTTTTTTTCTTCTTCTCTTTTGTAAGTATGGTTGCTTTCAAACCAGAAATTTCTTGCCTTTTTTTGTAGTTCGCTTACATAGTGAAAGTAAAGATGCCTAAGAACAGCAAAAGATTAAGAGTCAGAATTGTTTTAACCTTACTTTGTTCCTCTTCTGTTTATGTTTTGCTGGAGTCTACACCATTAAGAATTTTACAGAGGCGCTCATTTGTACTCTATTCACTAGCCTGACAGTACAAAACTCTTGGAACATTGCCCAGCTTATTGAAGTGAATAAACCTGGGCAGAGAGAGAAAAGCAAGCCTTTTATAAAATCTGAAAGAAACCCCAGAAGCCTGCAAGTCACTGGAGATCAAAGGTTTATGCAGTTTCCTAGCCACGTTATGCATAAATGCAGCATTAGTTGAGATACTTATTTGTACTCTCCTACAAAGAAAAAGTACTGTGTAAGTAAAGCATTGTCACTCTGCTGGTTAAGCATTCATTCAGGAATTAACACAACGCATTCTAACATTAACAAACATAAAGCTGAGATGAACAGCACTACAAATATCATGTCTTTTTCCCCCTATTTCCTCCCGCAATTAAGCAAAAATCAAATAGATGGAAATGTGTTGTTTTATATATAGTGTCAGGCAGGATTCGAGATAAAAGCGCTCTTAGACAAAAAGTCACAGCATCTTCTCTTGTAGAAATACATTCCACGTTTTACTTTGCATTTGAGTGAAGGA
The DNA here is from genome assembly GCA_034642415.1 of Podarcis siculus. NCBI lineage: Eukaryota > Metazoa > Chordata > Lepidosauria > Squamata > Lacertidae > Podarcis > Podarcis siculus. The sequence goes on from JAXCMG010000002.1 coordinate 23,544,415, forward strand.
AAGACACAGAATGCTAGACAGAAGAAGCGTTATCCTCATCTAGAGAGAAACTCATTAAAAAGTGGAACAAGGGTTTAAAATCTTCTTAACAGTGGTAATACAATAAATGAAACAAAAGAGTACCCCCCACTCAGAAATGAGTTACTACTGTATTTTGCTTCCTTTATAGTCTTCCTAGATGATACAACAAGGTCTGAACTGAATTACAATGACCATTTCGTGGGGGGAGGGGAGGGTTTCTATTCCCGGCCCCCTGCATGCATTGGTGGAGCACATATGAGCACACCACACCCCTGTACACTCTTTTAGTGACATGTTTAATGATGCTTTCATGTCACTTCCAGGTTCAGCGCTGTGCACGCAATCGCGCATCATTCTGACGCATGTTGATCGGTCCTTGCCACTACTTTACATTATTGCTCACATGACAGCTGTGGTAAATGAGTTCAATAACTGAGGGGAATTAATGATATGGAGGAAGGGATGCAGGTGGCTCTGTGGTCTAAACCACAGAGCCTAGGGCTTGCCAATCAGAAGGTTGGTGGTTCGAATCCCCGCAATGGGGTGAGCTCCTGTTGTTCGGTCCCAGCTCCTGCCAACCTAGCAGTTCGAAAGCACGTCAAAGTGCAAGTAGATAAATAGGCACCGCTCCGGCGGGAAGGTAAACGGCATTTCCGTGCGCTGCTCTGGTTCGCCAGAAGCGGCTTAGTCATGCTGGCCACGTGACCTGGAAGCTGTCTGTGGACAAATGTCGGCTTCCTCGGCAAGTAAAGTGAGATGAGCTTCGCAACCCCAGAGTTGTCTGCAACTGGACCTAACGGTCAGGAGTACCTTTACTGATATGGAGATTAATGTTATTGAGCTTCAGTTGCAAGTTCCTGTAAGTTATTTGTCATGTCTCTAGTTGGTTACATGAAAATAAAGCTTGGAGGCCTATTCCTTCTCTGTTACTTGCATTGGTGACTCATGCAAGATTACATTATCAGTATTACAGCTTATGGTTATTGTTACCAACCATTATTGTTACCAACCATTGATATCAGGTTTGAAGTCAGTTCACATGATCAAACAACAAGAAATCTGGGTTCCAGAACATATGCCTACAATCTGCTATGCATTCAAAGTGACATGTTCGACAGCCACATTTTTGTAATTCTACCTCACCAGTACGGCAGAATAGTAAGGAATTGGTTATTGTACACTGACCTGCTGAATACACTGGGCAAGTTTACAAATCACAATAAACCACAGTTAAAAACAAAGTATGGTGTAATGTCAACAAGCAGTATGCTACTCAAAAGTGCACTCGTTCCCCATTTGTCCTGCTGCTGACATCTTATGGTCAAAAGAATCCCAAGCATCTGGTGGGCTGTATGATCCAGAACTAAACTTACATTTTATTGAGCATATGGGATTTCTGTTTGGTCAACCGTGGGAATCAGACTTCCAGACAGAGTAATGAGACCTCCTCTGGAATTGCCCACCAAAATGGTGTCTCAACTTAATTCCCTTGGTGTCTAAAATCATCTAGTTAAGTCACTAATGGAAATTAACAGAAGGGGTGCTCTTTATGAAGACCATGATTGTGTGACCAGTCTATGAGACATGAGATACTAAGATACTACAGCAGTAACATGATTAAAGCTGCACAGCCTCAAACTCCAACCCTTTTCACTGCATTTCATCTTTTAATTCCCTTGTGTAGCCTCCAAGACTAAATGTTTTTCCCCAAGCTCTACAATAGTTATTTTCTACCCATAATTGGAAACACACTCCTAAGTATCTTTACAGTCAACATAAATATAATTTTATGAGCAATGAAATGAAGCTTTTAAATCATTCTGGTCAATATTTTAAATTTTCATTATATTTTCACTGGGTTCTTCTTTCAACAGCTTCCCCCACTCCCAGAGAAGTATTTCAAAAACTTCCAAATTAAAAAGCACCACCAGAGTCTGGTGATTCAGAGAACAGAGCATGAGATGCTGATAACAACTGGAATAAAAAGCTGGTGTTAATGTGACCTTGCAAACTGCAGGATCAAACAGGTTGCAGATTGCATATTTCATCAATATGTTTCCAAGCAAAGTATTCTGAGTCTACACTTAAAATCACTCATTATTTTTTAAGAATATATATGTTGCTGCAGAAAAAGCAGAGTGTTGAATACTACATTAAGGAAATAGCAGTATAGCACAAAGTTGCCTGTCTTGCTTGGCTCTCCATGGGAACACAGAGAGAGAAAAGACTCAGTATAGCACAGCACATTCAGCTGAGGCTGAAAGCAAAGTCATTGCTCACCATTGTTTCTAGACAGAATGAAAGCTGGAAAAGGCAAGTCCTGTTCCTCCCACTAACCTGTCACGCTTGCAGTCAGATAAAGCACCCTGATAGCTACCCATATGGCTTGGATAAATTAAGTAAATTAATAAAAATACTTAACAGGTTCTGCCCACCCCACCCCCGCAACATGAAACCTGCCCCCCCACATTAATCCTGGCTACGCCCATGCTTGGATATTTACTTTACTACCCATTCTTAAGGTGGTGTACTTTTACTGCAAAATTTAAGTGTTATTTTTAAGGGGGGAAATGTGCAATGAAACCCCTACATCTATACTGCAGCTTTAGACTCTTTCCACACAACAGTTTGTCTACTAAATAAAATAAACATGCAGCATCAGGACATATTTCCTCAATGAAATGCTTCTCTTCCAGATCTGTCATATTCTCCTCAGCACTCAGCTTTATTTTTTCAAAGGGAAACACGGGCAATCTTGTCTCTCTCTAATGCACCCACTGCTACTGAAAATATTTGGTTTTATCCAACTAAAACATGTGTGAACAGAGTGACTTCCACAAGCGCTACAGAACTACCCCCCCCCTTTCTCCCCCTGCACACCTCCCAAATCTGCTCTGGGCATTCCCCCAATTCTCCAAAAATCTGGGTATGGTGAGGTGGATTGGAAAAAATTTAAAGACTATTTGCAAAAATATTATAAGCTGTATGAATCCTAAGACAGTGCATGTTTAGGAAATGCTATGCTTTAGCAACCATGATTAAGTAAATGGTAAAATAAGTGATAAATGAGAAAAGGAGACAATGTGAACCAAACTTATTATGTTTATTTTAAAGGTACTAAAACTGAGATACAATATATTGAATTTGGATACATAATAACTGAAAGTTACAACAAGGTGTGAAATAAGGTAACAAATTGCTGACATTGTTAATCCAAAGAACGCAGATCTGGAAGGTGCGGGGAAGTCCAATAAGGAATTAATTGAAAGTTGAATGATTACATATTTACAATTTCTTCAATATTTTCTATTCTTTTATAAAAAAAAATTGTTTCTTGTATTTTTTCTTTCTGTACTGTTTGTAATGTATAAAACTAAGAAAAGAAACGCAATAAAAACTTTAAAAAAAAATCTGGGTATGGTGCAGGCAGTGCACAGGTGGGAGGAAATTCTGTTCTGTTCATGAAAGGTTTTCCATGCACACAATGATTTAGTTGGATACAACTCCAAGTATAATCTATGCAAATGGCATTGACCTTATTGCACAACTTCTGTTACATCACTTGTGGCAATGCCTCATGCCCACAACACTTTTGAGTCTTCAAGTTTTAGGTTAAGAAGATTCCCACAAAGCAGAACCTACCTAGCACTTTTAAATAAAATGGTTACTGCTGCAGAGATTTCATGAGCCTTGAGGTGTTTTAGTTTTGAAGACTCTGCCCTTTTTAACCCCAGTATAGGAGAACACGTCAGCTCTTTTTCCCCTCTGTATTTAAATATTAGTACACTCTTGTCAAAATTAAATAAAAAATACAAGATTTTGTTTTAAAGCAAGAATGGGGAACCTACGGCCTGTTACTATACTACAATTCCCAGCAGCCCCAGCAGCATGGCCAATGGTCAGAGTTGAGAACTGTAGTCCAAGAGTATCTAGAGAACCTCAGGTTCACCACTATTCTTTTAAAGCAGCTACTGATTGTCCCTAGGACGCGGGTAGAGCTGTGGGTTAAACCACAGAGCCTAGGGCTTGCCGATCAGAAGGTCGGCGGTTCGAATCCCTGCGACGGGGTGAGCTCCCGTTGCTCGGTCCCTGCTCCTGCCAACCTAGCAGTTCAAAAGCAAGCAATGCAAGTAGATAAATAGGTATCACTCTGGCGGGAAGGTAAACGATGTTTCCGTGCACTACTCTGGTTTGCCAGAAGCGGCTTAGTCATGCTGGCCACGTGACCCGGAAGCTGTACGCCAGCTCCCTCAGCCAGTAAATCGAGATGAGCGCTGCAACCCCAGAGTCGTCCACGACTGGACCTAACGGTCAGGGGTCCCTTTATCTTTACTGATTGTCCCTATTTCAACAAGACAGATAACCTATTATTTTGTGGAGCCAGGGTATCAGATCTTACATAAGTTTAGCATATATTTTTAAGAATAAAAGGCAGCTTTATTTTTACCAGCGAGAAATGCCCTTATTCTAAAATACAATCATACTGGCTCTGCAAGGTCCCCATGTTCAGAACTACAAATCTCCTAATAGGAATGTTCTATCAGCACCAGTATCCTCAAATAAATTAGAACTGAAGCACAAACATTCATTCATTCATTCATTCATTCATTCATTTCACCTTAAAAAATGCTTGCCTTTGGTACTGCGTGGCATGTTACAGGCAAACCTTGTAATCTCGGGCATGTCTAGATATGTCAGAGCCATGTACCTGACCGGGGGGAAAAGCTGATACAAATATAGAACACACAATAGCTGTTGCATTGACTATAAAGAACACATAGTCTTTGGTCATAGAATTTTAGAGTTCAAAAAGACCCAAGGGTTATCAAGTCCAACCCCCTGCAATGCAGGAATCTCAGCTAAAGCATCCATGACAGATGGCCATCCTACCTCAGCATAAAAACCACCAAGAAAGGAGTCCACCACCTCATGAGAGTCTGTTTGCCTGGTAATTATTTTGACAGTTTCCTTTTCTTACGATTGCTAGTTTATCCGAACTCTCTGATTGTGTTTTGTATTTTCAGACATGCACTCATGAAGCAGTCACTAAGATTTAACACTAGATTGTTTTCAATGGAAAATTCCACAAAAGCATTGCACGATTTTCTTCCGACTTTCTCCTTGGAACAAGTTCCCATATCAAATCCCCAAATTCCATTTTGAACATTTTACTTCACATGTATTCAAGCTGCTTTCTGTTAACACCTTTAACACAGAGACGTGACAGTTAGAACTAGTTGTTTGAACTTCATGTTCCTCAAAATATAACAAGGAAAGAACAGTGGAAGGTAAACATGTTAGTTGAGTCTATGCCAAGTCACTGCACAGAAGGAGAATTTCTGAAGAGGCTTTTGGATAAGATACCTGCCCTAAAAAAGATCCACTGGAAAATATGAGTCATTCACAACCACTATTTTACAATTCAAGGCAAGGCCCCCACTTTTAGGAATATCCAATGTTTTCACATTGTTTACTTACATAATAGTTTTAAAATATCAGATCTGTGTAACTAAGGCAAATTTAGCAAGGCACTGAGCACCAAATTATGTCACTGTCTCAAAAATAAGCAGTAACGTTTGTCATGCTAAGAGCAGGGGTGGAGAGAAAAAGGATATATGAATTTTACTTTAAGCCTTTTTTGGTACAGTGCTTCAGGACTCCCAGCAAGTTCTAACAAATGACTCAGGCTGTATTGCCACAATCAGTATGCAGTTTTTACAAAGGTTGTTAAACGCAAGTACTTGGCAGGAAAATACTCTTGAAAATAGACACACACAGGGAGAGAATTATATTCTACAAATAGGGAATCTTGTTTGAAATACAGTTTCAAATTAAGCTGTTCCTGTTTCATTTAAAAAAGAATTCACTGAGTGGTTTATTTCAGTTATGAATGGAGCAGAAAGAAAACCACACTCCTTGTTCTGTGATGACCAGCCAAAAGCATACTTTTGTGCACCTATTACCCAACAGATTTCCCCACCCAGTGGAAAATGAGAGGTTGTTCCAACAGCCTCTGGAGAGGCATCTGTCATATAAGTATTGGTGCTTTGCATCCCCCACCTGGTAGAGTATATGGGACTGGAGGAAATCAGGATCCAAATGGCTATCACCACGCTAATTCATAGTTATTAACATCAAACAAAATTATTATTTCTGCCATGAAAGAATTATGATCACACAAGCGAGCTATATTTTAGGAGGCTGCCCTGGAAGGCATATTTCATGTGCTCTACAAACTTGTAGTCTTATAAAGATTATGCGTATTTCATTCTAGCAAAAAGTAATATAGTCGTACCTTGGAAGCCGAACAGAATCCGTTCCGGACGTCTGTTCGATTTCCAAAATGTTCTAAGGGGCAGCTTCTGAAGAACGTTCACAAACCGGAACACTTACTTCCAGGTTTGCAGTGTTTGGGAGCCAAAACATTCGACTGCTAAGGCGTTCATCAACCAAGGTACGACTGTAAGTACTGGGAACACAAACCAATTTGCAATCAAAACCCACCATTAATGAAATCTGAAATGAATATAGTCACTTGCAAACAAAAAATACAGTTCTGCATTTGCCCTCTCGCCTGTAAGGAATGCCACTAAAATATCAGGATATATTGAGACTTCCCCCAGCCACACTATGGAAGGAGACAGAAAGCCTGGTCACACATGAATCAACTTGATGAATTACTGTATATATTCAGTCCTCATTGAACGTTTGGGTTGGTTTGCTGTGAGCAAGTGATTAATAGAAGAATGTTGGTTAGTGGTTTATGAAACAACGCATTAGACACAGCTTGTTCTGTATAGGTAGCTAGAACAAAGTCTATCTTTGTTGCAGCAATGTTCATTGTTAATGGTCCTTGAAATTCAGAATAAAAATTAGACACAAGCTGAAGCTGTGTAATATATGGGTCATAAAACCCTCAGGCAAAAATTATCTATACTGGATTTTAGAAAAAAAAATGAGCTGGTCAGGTTAAGCAGGTCAAGCCATTTTGTTTTTTTAAAGCCTCATCCATCCTCTTCTCCAACAGCCTGTTTACTGATGTGTATATGGTTTATTACCTTATGTGCGCTGTATACCACAGTGAACATGCAGCAGTTGCACCTTGTCAGAACTTGTCAAGAAATGTATATTCTGACAATCTGTATTACCATCTTAAAATCCTCCAACCCAAAAACTGAAATATTAGAAAAAATCCCTGACTATAGGCATAACCTCATTCATACTTTATCCTTTTCTGATGTGTTTTAAATGAGCCATTCTTTTCACAACCTCTGTCAACTATTCATCAATACCCGTTGCCAATAGTGGTGGTTTCTCTAAAGAGATGTCTCCCAAGTTCAATTCTCCATCTCATCAGTCACTTTTAGAGGGTCAGATGTTGCATTTAACTGGAGCTCCAAGAACCAACTCCATTTTGAAACCCTTCACATTGGCTTAAAGCAAACATTTCTTGAAGTCTTAGATCCTAACTGCTATTCCAACATCATCAAGCAATATAGAAACAACTTGCCAATGGAAACTAGTATTTTACTATTTGGCCAGCTTAAAATATTTGTTCTTTACTTCTAGGTTTAAATAAATACAATAAATGTATTTCAGATTTTGTGGGAGGGGGTTGGGGGGAGAACCCTGCTTTACCCCACAATGATGCAGCACATGATTGCCATGGTTATTTATTCATTTGTATTTCTAATATTTTTAAGTTGCTTAATATTTTATTTTTTTCCAAGTAGTGTATGCAAATAAAACCACAAAGATAATATCATAAATGAAAATGCCATACAAAAATCCAGTGGTACATGGTCCATTCTTATGCATCAGGGAAAGCCTACACAGGAGTTTAGTTTGAAAACATAATGGCAAAGGGGTTAAAAGGAACAGGAGATGAGACGGGGAAGAAAAGAAACCCAAAGACTTTAAAAGCTATTGTTATTATTTTAAAAGATAATATTTTTAAGAGCTGACTCAAGTTCCACATTTGAGGGTAACAAGTAAGTATGATGTATACACTAGCTGTCGTTTGGCCCCCATCAAGCTCACTGAAATGCTGTGCAAAAGTTAATTGTTGTTGTTGTTGTTGTTTAGTCGTTTAGTCGTGTCCGACTCTTTGTGACCCCATGGACCAGAGCACGCCAGGCACTCCTGTCTTCCACTGCCTCCCGCAGTTTGGTCAAACTCATGCTGGTAGCTTCGAGAGCACTGTCCAACCATCTCATCCTCTGTCGTCCCCTTCTCCTTGTGCCCTCCATCTTTCCCAACATCAGGGTCTTTTCCAGGGAGTCTTCTTTTCTCATGAGGTGGCCAAAGTATTGGAGCCTCAGCTTCATGATCTGTCCTTCCAGAAAAGTTAATTACATACATGCAAGCAAATAAGCAAGTTCCAAGCTGCTCTTCAGTTCATGAACCTGTCAATGGGAGCCCTCACAACTGAAAGAGTTACCCACTCCCAATTTGCAGTTACTTTTCCAAGTAGGTATTAGAACAAGATGCAGCTTTAAAACTGTCAGAGGAAGAGTTGTTCCTTTGTGAAGCTTCCCAAACTGTTAATCTATTACAGCCTGAAAACAAGTGCTTGCTATAGCTCAGCTAAACATCCATTTGTCTTTCGAACTGGAGCAGGTCACAGTGTACCATCTGATCCAGCCCACTTCTGCTAAACTCTACTGAAGTAATTGTGAAAAGGAGAACCACCACCCCCAACTGGGTGCATAGGACAACACGGATCAACTGGGGTGATTGGGTAGCAGAAAGAGCTCTCTTATTATTATTAACCTCTGTATGGTTATATACATGATCTACATACTAAAAACTGAAATGCTTTTGTTTGTTCCTCCATAACTGTCATAAATCTTTGCTTAGGTTACCATGACATTTAGAGCAGCCCTGGCAAGCCAGTGACAGGTACAATAATACACTGCTTTTATTCTTTGAATGCATACCAACTGCTAGTCGAGATATAAATTTGTTTCAGTCTTATGTATGTGAAAACCAACTGACTCATCACATGCCTTTCTGGAATGAAAGGTCATCTTATCGCTGCAACAGGATTGCCTACAGTATAGTGAGTGTATCCACATTTACATAACCTTGGCCTTAACAATGGAAAAGAATGTCAGTATACCAATCCGTGAAGCAGAAATTATTCTGATTTGTGAACAGCTAAACTTTAATTTGACATGCAAAACAAACCATTCTTACACTTGATGAAGGATTTTCCTACAGGTGTACAGGTCCGAATCTATAGACATACCTCAGGAGCCCTAACTAGGCACCTTCTATCTGCTCCCCAAAATAAACACACCAGGCAACCCTGGGCACATTGCAGCTTCAAGCATCTCAGACTGTGATAGGAATTCTGAGGTCTTAGATATATGGTAATGTTCATAACCGCACGTACATAGATCAGCACAGGAAGACCGACCTGAAGCCATTTTGATTCCTAAACTGAGCAAATGTTTTCTCTACAAGGTCAAAGTGGAAAAGCCTCCCCATTGTCTTTTCCTTCACAAATCCTGTCTTAAGGGTATGTCTGTGTTTGAATAGGGTGTGAGCCTGTGACATGGTCCAGGAACTAAGTTTTTATCAATACAAAAGATTGGCCAGGCTTCCCAGGCAATCCAATCAAGTAACCTGCCAGAAAGGAAATAAACAAGGACAGGGAAAAAACAACATTCAAATTTCTAATTAGACCACCTTTTCTGTGATGTAGGTATGATGTATCTGAGGGGTGGTCTTAGGTTACACGCCTTCTGTGATGTGTATGTATGATGTTTCTGGGGGGTGGTCTTGATCTACAGGGTGGCAATTTCAAAAGTCTTTATAAGGCCTTGCACACCATTTTTCTGGGTCCCTCCTCTCTCCTGCGGGTGAGGGGAGCACCCTGTTGCAACAGATCAATAAAGATCAAGCTTACTAGCTACTTTGCTTCTCAATATTCTCTGCTTGGCCTCTGTTATTTTCTCCTACCAAAAGGGAACCTATGTAAGGACTCTATATGGGCTCTTGGATACCCCATAAGGGAAAAGGGCAATTTTTGTTTACAACAAGACAAAATATCATCAACACTCCAACTTATATACAGGACACCACTGACTGTCTGAAGAAACTACAATATATACTATTGTATATTATTGTACTTCTACCCCACACTACACCAAATGGGTCCAAGGGCAGATTATAAAAGTGGTAGAATAAATCAGAAATAAGTACAAAACAACCAATGATAAAGCAGCATCACAGAACAGCAATGAAGGAGGAAAGTCATCCACTTCAGTAAAGACAAAGAACAGTATTAAGAAGAGGTAGATGGAGAAACATCCAGGTCTCCCCATAATTCAAGAACTATTCTTATGGTGCGTGGAGTACCTGTGCATACTGTGAGCTGATCTGTGTATAATACTAAGCTAAACCATGACTTAGCATACGTACATAATGACTCCCAGTGAAGAGATTGCAGCTGCTGTGCTCTTCCCCTATCTTTCCTGCTGCAAGCTTAGCCATGGTTTGGTTTGGGCCAGGGTGACCTGAGACGTTTTGGCACCTGAGGCAAAATGTCCCACTGCCGCCCGTTCAGTTTGCCAGGGGTGTGAGGCTCTGCAAGGGCTTCCCCTCAAGGAAAACCCTTGTGAAGCTTCTGGAACACCTTCCTCTTGCCAACAGTTGGTGAGAGTTAGGCATTCTTCAGAGCTTTGGCATTGGTCTCTCTCCACCTCTAGGCCACAGAAGTGGTGGGGTGGGTGGGACACCCGTGGAGACCACTTCTTGCATTTCCACCACCTGAGGTCTGAGCTCCTACTGGTGCCATCCTAACCTGAATTTGCCTGTGCATCTTCTCTGCTTCCCCTCAGATGACCCAATGAAGCAGCTTTATTCCAGTAGGTCCTATATAAGGAGGATAGTATGAAAGGACAGGGGTGAGGGGGAAGGCTATGTACATGGGTATTCTCCTGTAGCTTAAACCCAAATCCAATATGACAGGACGTTGGGGGGGGGCTTGTTGAAACTCATCTACATTTTGAAACTAACTTTAACAAGCCCCTGAAGTTCCTTGCATAGTTTAAGCCAGATTACAAAGGTAGTAAAACACAATACTATATGCAATTATACAATGTTCCTTGATCATCACACTTTGCCAAAAAATATACTGCTAGAGTTGGCCAATCAAGGAGCACACAACAGTGGCTGGCATAATTATGTTTTCTTCTAGACAAGACTTTCATCAAGCCATCTTTTACTTAAGCATCCCACTATCCAGGCCGGAATGCAGATGTTGACAGAGTCCTGAGTGTTCAGCAAAATACAGCCATAATATTCAACATCCAGTGTTGTTCAAAGCTGCCCACTCTACCAATACCAACTTTTTGATCTATGTAGTTAATGCTTCACTTCAAAAGACATTAGCACTTGATGAAGTGTCCTAATGCTATAAAGAAAGACCACATGTGCTCTCTAGAAGTTCAAGTTGAACAATAAGGCCATCATACCTGAGCAAACACAGGGGAAATGTCACGTCTCAGTCCACTTCATTTAAAATGCACAATTAACCTTTTGTTCAAGAAATGCCGGAAGCAAGTTCTCTTCATCATGTAGCTATGTAACTAAGAAATTTTGCAGGGCAATTATTAATGGCTTCAACCCTTCCTTCATGAAGAAAATACCCAAGTACCATTTGACAGTTTTTAGTCTACTAACCCACTAGTCTGATTTTTGTAAGCTTGCTATAATAAAGCTATGTTTATTGGATCCTAAGCCTAAAATCTGTTCTCTTACAAGACTGTATGTACTATGCATTCTAGCACAGTTGTCTAAGATACTGACAAGTCTATTATTTCTATACAAAAACAGGAGCTATTTTCCCTTTATGCTACTACTACAATTCACTTACAATATCATGGTAAGGATACAAAAGTAGCATATGGAGAACTGTGAAGAGCCTTGCATCCTTTGGTGTGAGGGGCAGAGAATATAACCCTTTTCGATAATTATAACTGCTTCCTTTATTTCTTTACAAGTCAGTGGAAAGATGAAATACGTAAGTTTGAAACGGTGGGCAGCTGCTGCACAGCATGGGCAGTCTCTGTACTGCCTTGAGACCAGCAGGCCTAAACAAAACACATGCAACCTCTGTGTGTAGGAGAGTAGATGGGGAACTACTCACACTACAAAGCAATGGGCTCAAAACCTGTTGCTTCAGATATATAATGCAGATGAAGAAAGAACTCTTTGTGACCTGTGCCCGTTGCAACATATGCAACAGATCTGGACTACGGAGCAATGTGTAAAGATCCTCAGCTTTTTGTTAAAATTTCAAGAATGGAGGATTATTCAACATTTGTGGCAAAAGCTGCACCCTGATTGCCTTCAACAATATATTTGCTGAAAGCTCTAGAAAAACTATTTCTACAAACAGCAATTACCTTAAGAAGGCTCAGTTGCACTCTTATCTTGACTGCATCGGGTGGACGTACCTTTAGAAAACTGAAACTGGTTAAGCATGTTTGCTACAAAGGGCCACTGGCTACAGTAGAAAGTCAATCAAGTCCCAAGGGAAAGGCTAGACCATAGGTAGGCAAACTAAGGCCCGGGGGCCAGATCCGGCCCAATCGCCTTCTAATTCCAGCCAGTGGACAGTCTGAGAATCAGAGTGTTTCTACATGAGTAGAATGTGTGCTTTTATTTAAAATACATCTCTGGGTTATTTGTTAGGGTACAGGAATTCGTTCATTTTTTAAAAAATTCTTTTTCCAAAATACAGTCCGGCCTCCCACAAGGTGTGAGGGACAGTGGACCGGCCCCCTGCTGAAAAAGTTTGCTGACCCCTGGGCTAGATCAAGGGAAGCATGTGCTATTAGGTGCTTTCAGGCAGCTCCCAGCACTACCGTCCCATGCAGTGTTTTTTGTTAGGAAGACTACGTGGACAAGACTGGTATATACACTAAACATGGTTAGCCAGATGAAATTCTGCTATGGACCCACCCACAGACCAAAGGTTCTCCCCTCTCAGTGGTAAATGATTTCAAGATCTACCACAGGACATTTTGCGCTCTGAGGAGAAAGTAAGCTTACTTGGAAAATTCTTGGAAATTTAAATAGGTTGCCAAAATGAAAATGAGGGAAAAGTTATTCAAGGAAGTAGATGATTTATTATTTATTACTTATTATAATTTTTGTTTTGTTTTAATTATGTGAATTTCATACTTTTATCTTGATTTTAGTAATTTCAAATAATGCTTATAGATAGATTTGTAATTTCCAGAGATTATAAAAATTTTGTTTCACATTCTAGTAAAGTGGGTTAGATAAAGTAGATAAATGTATCAATATCACTTAACAGATGAAAAATTATAATCATTTTTCATCAATAAGTAAAACATATTGAACTATATAATACACTTAATATGTCAGTACTACATGTACTTAAATATGCTATGTTACTACTAACAGCATTTGGGGCATGTGCAACAGGAGAGCCGCAGAGACCACATCTTGCCCCAGGCCCCACATTCTTCTCTGTGACGCTGCATGCATATCAAGGAAATTCACTGTTGAGCCAAAACATTTACGGTAAGTTGTCCTTGGATCAAAGGTTAGAACAAAAATGGTCTCAATAGCAATTTTAACAGCTTTAAAGATCTAGACTAAAGACAGCATAGAAGACTGAAGAAATCCACAATGTACTGACTCCCCCAAAGTACTGGTTTCATATGCTTAACATTCATTCTGACTTAGGTCAGTACTGAACGCAAACAATGGCAGGATTCTTCAGTTAGCCTAAAATATAGATTTAGTCTAGGCGGAAATTCTGGCTCAACTTAACTCCCTGCTTTTATGACACCAGCACACCGTGTTTAATTCAATTTTGTCCCAATTTAGTGTTTCTCAATTAATCTTTGTTCCAGCAATGCATACAATCAGGTTTGAAAACACTCTGTTCCCTTGAACTATTTTTAAAATAGTGTGCATCTGAAAACAGACTTCACCATAAGTAAGTGTGATAGTTTGGGGCAATGAAGTAGTTAACATCAATTTTTAGCAGGAAAATGGGAAAAATAAAAGCTACATAGATATTCACAAGAACTAGTAGTGCAATGTCTCATTCTCCACCAGATTTATGCAAATACAGTGTGACCTCACTTAGAATACTGTGACATTTCTGCCCCACATCTAAAAAATATATTGTACAGCTGGAAATTGTTCAGAAAATTTCAATGAAAATTATCAGGAGGCTGCAGCCACTCCCATATGATGAAAAGTCTTGTTGTGTCGACTTTTCAATTTTCCATTTGTGTCCTGTCTTTCTAGATTGTCAGCCTGAGGGCAAGGATTGTATTTTTTGTGACTTTCATGCTGCTCTGAAAGTCTTTTTTGGCTGAAGAGAATTAAAAAAAAATATTTATGTAAAAAATCACATGAAAATTAGCTGGTCCAGACATAGCAAGTAGTATTCAACTACTGCATCTTGTCAATGCAAGGATTTTCCTTGCGAAATGGGTGTATGTGCACTCTCCACTAATCTGCTCTAAAGAGCTGGGGGAACCCTTAGGACAGTTTTTGGGACACACAGGGGGGAGAAGAAGGAGAGGAGACGGGGAGCATGTTTCATTGTACAAGAGCAAATCCTTGCACTGATGCAACTAGAGTCTTAGTGCTATGTTGATTCCTCCCACCCTGTCCAAGACAACCCTGCAGATTTTCTCAAATACAATAAGTTACCCTTCATTCTAATACTTCTATTTATTGTTAGCTTAAATAAGGAAATACAAATTGTGGGGGTATGTAGCCACAGGTATTGCTATTGCTGTACAGTATTATTGCATCTTTGCAAACACAGAACTGCAAAGTTTACCTGAAACAGACTGCAAAGATGGAAATCTCTTTTAAAAGAAGTCAATTTAAGTACCAAAGAGGAATACATTAAATCAATTTATCTTCCTTGAGTTGTACCCTGTTTTACCTTTACTGTGGTGGGGGTGAGGGATTCATGTTTTTAGAAGACACAGATTAAAAGATAACATGATTTTTTACTGCATGTTTAACAAAAGGCAAGCATCTTTGTAAGAAAGTGAAACGATCCTAATCCTAAACACTATTGACGAAAGGCAGCCAAATTAGGCGTTCAAATCCCAGAAAGCAATTAACTTGACAGCTGAGGTCTTCTTACACAGCAGGGAGACACGCACAAAAAACTGAGGGAGGTTTCTGAAAATTTCTAAGCATTGCAAGAAGAAGAAAAGGCGCTGTGCCTTCGTGACTGCTGGCAGCCTACCCAGCCTAAAAGATTGTCTGATAATTATGCTATATACAAGACATGCAAATACAGCAAGGATGGAGAGTGTTTACCTTATGAAAGCATACAACATAAAAAGAGTTCACATTCTGGTGCCAAACTCATTATAATGCTACACTAGTTCTGTTTAAACCACTGTCATGTTGAATAGATATATAAAAACAATATTTGATTCCCTCCCCCTCTTTCTTTTTTCCTTTCTCCTTCTGTGATGGAACTCCTATTTGGGGATTTCCCTGGCTTTTTTCTGGCCCATGTAGGACCAGTCTGGATAGTTAGTCTTGGTGAAGACTTGACGTTTTCATCCCCCCAAAAGTTTTTGATTTGAGTTTCCATTGAAATGAGGGTGTATTTTAATGTTGTATTTTAATCTTGGTTTTAAGTTGTATTTTAATCAATTGTTTTTATATCGAGTGTTAGCCGCCCTGAGCCCAGTCTTGGCTGGGGAGGGCGGGGTATAAATAAAAAATTATTATTATTATTATTATTATTATTATTATTATTATTATTATTCTGCAACTTGTCTTGATGGTGTCACAAAATGAACTTTCAAGGCTGAAAAGAGAAGCCAATTCAACCAGGATAGTACCAGTATTGGTCATGTAATGACCCTGACCTAGCTTTGAAATAGCTACTTGACACTTTAATAAAATGTTCCAGTTCCATTTGGGAAATGAAAACTTGCAAAGCAAGCAACCAGTTCAATCTGAAGTATGTGTATGCTTAATATCCTGTATCTGAAACCTGTTCTGCCCCCTCCCCCATACTTGTGCCATTTTGCAGACTGTCTACTGGACCCTCATACTTTTCTCAGCTTAAATGTTAATAAGGCCTCATCTACACATGCAGCAGAGTAAGTTGACCCAGAATAGTACCAATTCAGATGGCAGATGGGAGAATGACAGTGCTGAATGTTTTCCCATGTAGAACAGTCCCTGCAAATAAAAACCTAGCATATTTGGAGGAGGAATGCTAGCCTAACCATTACCTTCTGTGCTATTACTATTTGTTGTTTTTTTACATGAGTAAAAAGTGACCTTTCCCCATCTGGCATGATACAAGCCCATTCTTACAACTCAGAATTTTTTCAACTCTTTCAGCTACATACAGTGCTACCTCAGGTTACATACACTTCAGGTTACATACGCTTACAGACTCCGCTAAACCAGAAACAGTACCTCGGGTTAAGAACTTTGCTTCAGGATGAGAACAGAAATCGTGCTCCGGCGGCACGGCAGCAGCGGGAGGCCCCATTAGCTAAAGTGGTACTTCAGGTTAAGAACAGTTTCAGGTTAAGAACGGACTTCCGGAATGAATTAAGTACTTAACCCGAGGTACCACTGTATGTAGAATATGCCTTCATTTGTTACTAGGCAGAAACATAATTACCCATTTCTGATGCATGCTACAGTTCCCTGTTGTTTGCTGGCACTTACTGACCTAGAGGCACAGATAATTGATCCTGTTATAAAATGTAGGAGAAGTGTTGTTTTAAAGAGAAAGAGGCAGGAGCATTAGCTTTCTCCTACTGCTCAACTGGCATGCAGTACTTAGCTGGAGTTACTTCAGGCTAAAAGCCCGATTCTGAACCCAGATTTTATTAAACTATCTGCCAATGTTGTTTACATACTTTTCTAAAAAGGGCTTCATGCCCTTTAGAAAGAAGAACCCAGAATTTGCCTGGGGAAAACAGAATGCCCTTTTCAAGCACTTGTTCCCAGCAGCTTGTGATTGTTTATAGCAGTCTTCTGGTGTCTGGTAGCGGGCACCAGGTTGGGGAAAGCTGGTTTAGGGGTATGTCCAAGCAGGCTTGATAGCAAAAACTGTTTCTCACAAACTTAACAGCTTATACAGCCATTAAGTGACAGTGGCCTTATTAGGCAAATCACTGCCAGGACTTACAATTACAATATGGGGACAAAATATTGAACTTTGGCAGCGTCAGTCAAATTGTTCTCTCTGAATTATCCTAGCACCACGCCTCAGTAAGAGCTTGATAGTCCAAGATCTGGGGTTTGGAACTTAACAGGTTAAGAAGTTCCCATGATGCCTCAACATTCTGACGTCAGCTTTCGAAGCTGGGAGGAGTTTGGGAGGAGTTTCCAGCTTTCTCTCTGGTCTTTGAGGGGAAAGGATGCAGTTTTGTCATGGCTGCAGATAGTCCTGGATTTTTCTGAGAAATGTCGGAATAAACAACTGTAAATAGACAAACCGGGCCCTGTGTGTTTGTCATGAAGCTACGTGACAGTTTTACACCGCTGTGTTCAACTCTGCTACTGGCGTGACTGGAGCTGCTGAGAGCGTGCGGCAGGGGAAGTGTGCCGGGCGGCCATAAAGAGCTAATTGAGGATCGCAAATCAATTAGCGGGGGTCACGTCACGGTAATCAATAAATTCCACACAAGAGCAAGGACAAAAAAATCTTACCATGTGTGAAGAATAATGCTGACTGTGATTTCTGCATGTTAATCTTGAACTACCTTACAGGGTTATTCTAAAGTGTACATGAAGTGCTTTGAACTCTCAAAAGTCTTATGCAAATGCTAAGCATTACTAATACTACAAGGGTGTATGGGGTGTTAAAGGAGGGGTAGTACCTCTGGTGAGGGACACATTGTGCTCCTTCTGGGGTTGTTTGCCCATCTTTGGTCCCCACCCTGCACTCCACTCTCACCTGTGGCTCCTAAAAGCTGCCAGCATACGACAGCAGCCACACCTCATGAAACGGCTTTGATGGCTGGCTAAACCAGGTGAGGGTAGCCAATGGGTCTCAAACCCTCAGTGAGTTAGGGACTTCCCTTGGATGCAAAGACAGGCTCTGGCAGATTGAGTGGATAAGACCAATAGTGGGTCCAACGGTCAAGAAGGCAGTTACTGCACATGCTGTAGAGGGAAATGAGGGGCAGATAGGGCTTGTCAACCTGGGAAGGTAGCTCTTCTGGGAGAAGGAAAACTTAAGCCTCCATTGCCTTGTGGCTAAACTCATTCGCAAGAAAGTCTTCAGAAGTAAACTCTGAGGAAAATCCATACCCACTGCCATGTAGGACATCTTGGGGGAGGGGGGAGGCTAAGGAGCGAACCCTAAAAAATTCTGAAGTGGAGTCCCTAGGATGGGTGGGTGGGATCTCATACACCACTTTCTGGCAACTCCTGCCAGCGAAGCTGGTGCCAAATGCATTGCTCTTGTTTCCTCTGGACCACAGTAATGAGGCCAAGAGGGGGCGGATCTTGTTGTCTGGGCAGCCCAGGACCTCCATACACACTGCCCAGGCTTGTGCCCCAGAGAGGTCACTTTAGTGCTGCTAATGCAGCAATAGCAACATGGGAAACAACAGTTAAGAGTTACTGGTCTCTGTAACCATAACCGGTGCTGTGATTCTCCAGCAATTTAACAATGTAACATAGAACATCATAAAGGAATATGGCAAACTAATCCAACTACAATATAAGGTTAAATCACGATACACATAAAAAGTTAAACAAAACCAGAAGATACTGTAAAATCTTAAATAATGCTTTAAGATTGACTGAAGCAATAAAAATAATTCAACTTTAACTTTGGAATATTTATATATCTATAGCATCACCTAGTGGTGTTATTTTTTCCACAGGTGATGCCAAGTTCACCAAAGAAGAGGGGGTTAGGAAAGTTATGTCGACCATACAATACAAAGAGTTGGTGACAGAAGATTACATTGTTCAGCTATACTCATAAAATCTATAAAGTCAACTCATTCTGCAGTGAATTTGTCTTTTTTAATTTGTCCGTGTGCAGGTCTCAATTTATTTGTCAATTTCCCAAATACTTTTTCAAAACTGTTTAAGGCAGTCAAATATGAACATTTACTTACTTTCTCTCTTGTGAGAAACATAATGAGGCCAATAACTACAATCCACTGCCTCTGGAAATGTGCGTAAAATAGAGGTTTCCTGCACCTTCTAAAGCACGGGTGTCAAACACAAGGCCCGCGGGCCGAATCCGGCCCGCCAGACCTTGTCATGTGGCCCGTGTAGCCGCTGCCAGCTGCCAACCTTCACCTTTTATTCTCACTTTTTTTTTTTGACACAAGAAAGCCGCCTCTTCAGCGCATGCGCGGCAGCCTACAAGCCAGAGAACGTCTGCCCTCTAGCGGCGCCGGCCGTTCTACACAGGAAACCTCCACTTTACATGCATTCAGGAAACCTCCACTTGTTTTTATATTGAGCGCATGCCATCCTGTGATGTGTAATAATTAAATGCAGTGACAATAATTTCTGATAATAAAGAGTGGACACATAGTCCTACAGATACAACCGGCCCGTTGAGGGTGACCAAACTGCTGATGCGGCCCCCAATGAATTTGAGTTTGACACCCCTGTTCTAAAGAATCTGTGGCATAGATGGTATCTGAAGAACTGTATGTTGAATGTTCCTACATCAGAACTCCTTGCTTGGGGGAGAGGAAGCATTCTGTTTTACTTATGTGTTCAAATCTTTCTATTCAAATAATATTCATCAACTGCATTTCTGAAGATTCCTAGATTTTAAATGTTCAATATAACTGAGTATTCTAAGCAGATTTATGTTTCGCTAGGCCACTGTGAATCTAACAGTTAAAAACATTCCAAACACTCACACACACTATCACAGATAAGAGATTAAAATAGTTTAGAGGACAGGTTTTGCCCCATAAAACTTGGTGTAAAAGTTTTATCACTTCTAGCAATACAAACAACAGCTGTAGTAAAAGAAATTCAAGGCTGCAGAGTGTGGTTTATTTTGGAACATGAACATAGTAATCGCATGAAACCAAGACCATCCACTCACTGCAGCTTAGATCCTAAGAGACAGGCTTGTGAAAAGCCAATCCAGGATGCTTATACAAATAAGGGTTTCCATTCTGCATGTTAAATGTTAACTACATGCTATTAACTGCACTAAATCCCTGTGTGTGTGTACACACACACACACACACACACACACACACACACACCATATTGGGAACAGCAGAGCTGCCCTACTGCATGTTCCCTAGTGACTGTGTCTTCCATGCTTTGGGAATGAAGGTCTGAAACAAGGAGCTTCATCTACAAAAGTACTCTCCCGATATAGTTTAGAACCCTGATTGCACACATCACTGTAAACAGTCCCCCTCCCCATAAAGGCATGGCCACTTTAGGGGTGGGGAGAGAGCCAGGAATGATATGAAGGCAGAAGGACACTATAACAGCAAGCACCACCTGTTCTTTGCTTCACATGATAGTAAACATTAGTGCAGGCAGCAACAGCATATGTATTGTTGGACTCCAGATAATATTTAACTCCCCCAAACCCAAAGATAAGCAATAGGCATTGAAAAGCCACCAGCTAGGGTAGTCAAGCACATTTCTACAGCGAAGGAAGTCCATATAGTACCTACGCTCTTGGGAGTTGGATGTCCCTGCTATACACCATGAAGTAGTCTGGACAGAGCTTCCAAACACTTTTCTAGAGCACATATAAGACATTCAGAGTAAATGACCAATAATCAACTGAATTGGTGTTATATGAGTGTTGTTCCATGACATAATTTTAGACTGCCTTTTGAACAGTTCAGATCTATTGGATTGGGCCTTTTTTTGTTTTTACATTTCATTTATGTATGTAAAGTGCTTCAGTAGCATCCTGCCCTGAAAGACAGCACAACTTTCTTTTTTTTAAGATAATTAGGTAGATACAAGCCTATTCTGCTGGCATTCCATCATGATTTCACTGAGCTATACTGAAGGAAGCTAGGCAGCAAGCAATTTCTCAGCGGCATTGTAAGATGCTGGTTTCCATGTCTGCTAGTCCATACAGCCATTCAACTCAGCCTTCTCAAGGCCACTCCGCTGCTTCATAACATTAAATATCCCCCTCCAAGAGCTCAGTGACATATTGCAAAAAATATGCTACTTTTAATTCTATTTTGAATTGATTTTTTAAATTAAAAAAAACAAAGTATAAAAGCCAACTAACAGACTCCCTGATCAAAACCTCCAAGTCGCAAGCACTCCAGAGTTCATCTGCCCTGCTATCTGCACTCACAGAACATTTAACATTTTTACAAGGAGCTCATATTCTAGTTGGCCCTTTTCCTTATTCTCCCTCCATGCCACATGATAACAATTCCTATTAAAATTGTAAGCTGAGCATCCAGAACAGAGAGTTTGAGTTTTTATAGAAACATGGTACATGCATATGCTGCCCTTAAGCTGGCAACTTTTTTTCCTAATTTTTACAATAGTTAAAGCTGCCTATTAAAGAGGAAGGAGGGTACAGCTTAGTGATGGAGAACATGTTGTGTATTCTAAAAGGTGATGTTTCATTCTTTCAGTTAAAAAAAAACTGTCTTGGACAGCACTCACATAAATTTTGCCTGGTTTGAATGAGAAACATTCAGTATAAAAACCCTTAATTACTTGGATAAATAGTGTAAAATACAATATTGGTAGGGTATAAAAATAGAGAGCAACAATACAGCACTACACATGTGGTTGTTGCAGTAAGATTGTAAGACATTAAGACCAAGCTATTAAAAATATTGCCTTTTTAGGATGGCATGTAAAGACATCACTGCTCTCAAAACATGCCCACAGAATTTGCCAACACAATATAAACATATATGCACACTGAGCTGTTTTTTAAAACAATTCTTTGACAATTGTTTTGAGTTGCGTTAAAATAAGGAAAATCTTACCTGATACTCTTCTGTTGAATCTGTTGATAACAGGAGCTGCAAAAAGAGAGAGAGAAAGTCCAGTAAGCTAGGAAATACTTGGTTGCTGAAACTACTAAGAACACAATACCATACTCCAGTGGTTTTCAACCAGTGTGCAGTGACACCCTAGGGTACCTTAAATCAGGCTTCCTCAAATTCGGCCTTCCAGATGTTTTGAGACTACACTTCCCATCACCCCTGACCACTGGTCCTGCTAGCTAGGGATCATGGGAGTTGTAGGCCAAAAACATCTGGAAGGCAGAGTTTGAGGAAGCCTGCCTTAAATGGTGGTGAGGGGTGCCGTGGGCAACATTGGCCTCTGTCCCTCTTCTTTTACCTCCCTCCTCTGATGCCCTCTTGCATCTCTGCCTCCCAAAGGCTTGCACTGCTGTTTACTGCAGCACCCCTGGCTATAAGCTCCACAGGCAAATGGTGCCTGGGAGGTACCGGTACCTCTCTTTGGGGCTGGGGTGGGGGGAATGGCAGCTCAGAGACCAGGGATGGTAGCAGCAGCTGCCCTGAGGACTCCCAAGGAGAGGAGGCTGAGGGAACTCCGCAAAGGAGGGTGTTTGAAAAAGGGTGAGAGGCTGCTAGCTCTGCAGACAAGGGGGGACATAACAGGGCTCCTGAATGAGCCCCACAGGGGTGCTGCCAAAAGAATGTAGTTGGTTAAGGAAGATCTGGACTCAAAAAGGTTGAAAACCTCTGCCAAGCTCTGAAAATACCATGCTGAGTACAGGAAAAGGGAAGGGTGCATAAGCCTTTCCCTGTTCACCACTTTTCTGCTCAAAACTGAACATCACATATGACTGCTTTTTCTCATGCAGGATTCAAAGCTTCCATTTCCCTCACAAATACATGAGCAGCTCAGAGAAAAGAAATGCCATGGTGCAGCAGCACAACCGGACACCTTCATCTGCACCAGCTGCAACAAAACATGTCTCTCCTGTATCAGTATCTACAGCCATAGCCGGCACTGTAATTCTCCAACAGTTTGTCTTCACTTGCAATGGCACATTCCTCTATTGTATCCTGAGACAGACAGATGCCAACAACTAACATGCTTAGATCCCCAAAAGGGGGGGGGGAGTGCCTAAGGGACTCTTGAGTATAATCATTATTTAATCCATAGCCCCTTGATCATTTTTCTTTTGTCAAGATTTCCGTATGCGTAATGGAACTTAAATGCTTTGCAAAGTGCTAGAAGTTATTTTTTGTTAAAAGGTAATCAGATGTGCACACCCGACTCTGCAACAGAAATATGAGAACCTGTTAGTAACTAGGGTTGAAGGCATATTTATCCCTTCTGTTAATTAACACACTAATGGGATGTTCTTTGTAAATTTTGATGTCCGTGTTCTAAACATCCCAATCAACATCCCATACAAGCACATATTAACGGTATTTATAGAAATTCTAATTATAGATTTCAGTTGTTAAAAATGGGCTCTCAGTGAAGTAACTGAACGTATCTGTTATTACATGTTACTCTTCAAATCAGGCATCCAAGCAAGCATTTGATACCTTCCTCAGCATTCTCAGAACTTAATGCCTTGTTTCCATAGCTTCGGAATTTACATCATATATCAGTGGCAAACAAACCCGTATTTTCAGGAAGACGTGTGCAACAGCTCACACTTCTCAGTGCAACTGCACTAAAGCTACTACCATCAAGCACAACCTTAAATACAAACCCTCCAACCAATATATAGTGGATGCGTGGATGCACAATTTAGAGTGATCCAAAGCTTATAATGGGGCACACTTCCCCAGTCCTTTATTCATTTCTACATATATTGAGTATTCACATGGGGATGCCATGCTTGAAAGCATCTTGGTCTCAGTGTTGGACTGCATGCAGTACTATGATATGTGGTAGACACAACTGGAAGTTTGGGAATTATCTTGGGTGGCTCAAAGCTTATTGTGGGGTCCACACCCTATTTTGTCCCAACTGGGCATTGCGTTATTTGTTACACTGCCCCTTAGTCTCTGCATTTAGAATGATCAGGCTTTGTTGTCTGCTATTATGCATTTATAGGTTGTTCTTATGTAGACTCCTGCTTAAACTCAATTCCCTCAGAAAAGGAAGTCTCTCCTCTGGGCTT
The DNA here is from genome assembly GCA_034642415.1 of Podarcis siculus. NCBI lineage: Eukaryota > Metazoa > Chordata > Lepidosauria > Squamata > Lacertidae > Podarcis > Podarcis siculus. Next base: position 23,568,548 of record JAXCMG010000002.1, read on the forward strand.
GTTGCCTGACATTCTGAATTGCAGCCTGGAAGGCCTGACATTTATTTATTTATTTATCTTTGCTTCACCTCAACCATACACTCTCTTTACCTTAGATTCAACCTTCCTTTAATCCTCCTCCTACAGCTACGTATTTGATCTTTTACATTTGCTAGCTGTTTGCTATTCAAGCTGCATTAGCAATAAAGTTGAAGTTAAGATCAGTGTACTTGAAACGGTGAACTGGATCCAAGTTTAGTTGCCTGGATAGATATACAGTGCAGTAGAATTGTGTGTTGTAGGAAAGACCATACCGTTGTTCATTGGGTGTTACTGGCATGAATGTGTTATGCTTGTGAAGTGTCTTGTGCCCCAATGAAGCACTTAACTAAAAACAAAATTTCAGTAACTTTTACAAGACACAGCTCTGGAAGTGTGAGTGACAACACAAAGCACCCTCGGTCTTGTACTTCTCTCCTGCTGGTGCTGTCATAAGCAAGTCACTTCTCCTTGCTGCATGGCAGAGTTGGATTTATATAAACCATAACAACACACAAAATAATTTAAGTGCTGCCAATCTATAACCAATTTCCTTTGCCCAAAATCACATTCAGCATTGTTATTCACATATGGTTTTTGTCCTTGCTTTTATTGCAGCACAGTCCGAGGACAATTCAGAGAGGCAAACTACAATCTGACTGAAGCTGCCAAAGCAAATGTTAGCGATACTGTTCTAAATCTTGCATGTTTAACAGAACAAAACCACTACAGAAGATAGTAAAGAGGAGAAACGCATGGATCTCATCTCAAGAAGAAAAAGAATAACTATCAACAGATCAAGAACTGCCAGCTTTGGGGGGGGCAGAGGGTCTGCAATAACTCAGAAGCAGCCACCACTCTCTTCCCAAGTGGTAGTAAATGAATGTAATAACCTTTTCCACCAGACATATTTAGAGGTATGACTGACTTGCAGAAGCAGTCCCACGTCAAAGAACTGGAGTGCAAAACTGCCATTATGACTGACAGCTCAGAACAACAAACAAGTTAATGAACAGCTATAACCACACTAAGGCCGTTCAGAGAAAATTTTACTTAGCAAAGTGAGCTACACCTGCTTTCAAAAAAGGGGGGAGGGCAAGCAGCTTACAGTATTCCTTAAGAAATTATATTCTATTTTTAAAACTGAATATTATAAGAATAGGAATCAGAAACAAATGGAATATGAATGCACCGATGTATATTTGAGGCTTCACATTCTTAATTCCTCATGCAAATACTTCTAATCTATGCAATCAGGATTTTTTTTTCTAATCTATACAATCAGGATTTTTCCAAATGACATAGGGTAGCACAGAGCACAAAACTTGACAGCATCTCTGTCAAATCAAATGCCCTCAGTGTGCTTGTGGTAGAGGGTGAATGGAGCCAAGTGAAATGGCAATGCTACAAATTTTAAAATGTAATACAGTGGAACCTCGGGTTACGGACGGGATCCGTTCTGGAGACCCGTCCATAACATAGAACTGACGCAAGCTGAAGTGCCATGTCTGCGCACGTGCATGGCGCGATTTAGCACTTCTGAGCATGCGCGAGCGGTGAAACTCAGAAGTAACCCGATCCGGCATTTCCAGGTTGCCGCGGGACGCAACACGAAAACAAGTAACCTGAAGCTGACGCATCATGAGGTATGACTGTATAGCCCCAGTGGATCAGAGAGAAGATTAATCTAGTCCAGTGTCATGCTTCCCATGCTGACCAGCTAAATGCCTCCAAAATACCAACAAACAGGGCAAGAAAGGCAGGAACAGATGTATACCACTCAACATGGAGGCTACCCAGAGATTTTTCATGCCTGCACAGGGATATAAACATGGTTTCCCACTACAGCAGGCATAGGCAAACTCAGCCCTCCAGATGTTTTGGGACTACAACTCCCATCATCCCTGACCACTGGTCCTGTTAGCTAGGGATGATGGGAGTCGTAGTCCCAAAACATATGGAGGGCCAAGTTTGCCTATGCCTGCACTACGGCATACCTGTTTTCGTGATGTCTGTGAACCAACCAGAATTTAGAAGGTAAGTACACATTTGGCTGCCTCTAATATGCCAGCAAATTAAAGTTCGATCAAACCTTGAATAAAATAATTGAACTGGAGTACCCAAAGTGAAGAGGGAAGGGATAAGCATAAGGCTCTTTCCCACAGCACCAGATCATTGTTTGACATTGCAATAAATCAAGAATTCAGGTTCAATTGTACTAAACAAATCATTAAATAAACTGGAAGTCTCTCAATAAATACAATGGCTATTCCTATTATCATTCAAGCCACCTTTTATTTAATATTTAATAAAATAAGGAAAAATTAATAATTTCCCTAATTTTCATTTTAGACATCTAAATTCAAGCGATATTTCTGAAAAGCGGCAACCATTCTATGCATGCTGATGTTTGTTTCCTTCAAAAATGTTGCTCAAGAACAATACCAAAGGAGGAACTGTGTGAGGAGAATACTAAATTATGGTTGAATGGAGTACATGAATAACACATTTGCAAATCAGCTGGTACTGTCAAATAAGAAAGACAAAACATCTCCACTTTACCATACTGTCAAATTTCCTTAAGTGCTCTTTTACATGAAAACATGCTAAACTGTGAAGCAAAAAAAATTAAACTGCAAATTTATTTCAATACCTACTTTTTATGATATCTAACAGTGCCAACTTTAAAGCAGTCGTATTCATTTAACTTTTTTATTACTGTCTTGGGTCGTTGTGTGTGTTTATTTCTTTGTTTTTGGTTCACAAGTAAAACTGGAAAGGAAACTTCTTAAGAATTAGACATTAGTCTGAAAAAAATTGAGTCAAATCCTACCAGGTGATCAAGGAATAAAATTCCACTCTAAGCTGGACAGGGGAGAATTATTTAGCAGGGAATAAAAACACTTCAGTGGCTGTCACCACTTGATTTCACCATCTTCTGATGTCTTATATACTTCACTTCAGCTAATTCAAGCAAGAAAGGCATGACATGCAGAACAGGCTTTGTCAGTAATCCTCTCACTTGAGAAATGCCTTCTCAAAGCTCAGTGCCACAGTACAAAAAGACTGCTTCATATATGAAGCTTCATATATGCTATTCTGTAGCTGTGGAGAATGGTTAAGGACTGCCGGTAGAATCAGGAATTTTAATATATTTTCAACAACTGTGCTGCAATTTCTTTCTGACTTCATTCATTTCTTGAACAAGGCTATGTTGCCCACAGTTGTTTTTGTTATTAGCTGTAGTGCTTTATTATGAAGCCATTACATATCCCAAAGTGTGTCACATTTCTCTTAAGTGTGGAGATCAATCAACACTCTGCAAAATGGACAGTTTGTTTGCCTCACCATCTCATTGTATCCCCTCTTTCCTACAGCTATGCAAACACACTAACCAGAACTACGCCATGGTTTGACTTACATTAAAAACTAACAAACCACAAACTAACTGTTTCTTCTTGGTTTACCATTCATGGTTTATTTGGGGGAGTCAAACCATGAGCCAAATTTGTTTTGATAATTGAGGGAACTGCCATACTGAATGATGCATCAATAAGTGATAAGAAAGTGAGAGTGAACTATGACTGTCAAGTGATTTCCACATTCCAACAGGATGATAAACGTCCAACTGCACACACTGAAGAGGGTGAGAAAATCTGACAGAGAAGTTAAGCAGCTCCCAGATACCAAATGAACAGTCCAGCCAGTTCACACCATTTCCTTTCAGAACACACAGCTCTGCCAAGAAGAGCAACAAAATCTTGCTGAAGAGCTCTTCCAATCAAGTGCAATGTATAAACAATCCACGTTCAGTTTTAAGAACAGCCCACAATATAGACAGAAAAAGACCGTTCAAATTAGCAGCCTGCAGTTCAGGTGAAGACCTTTGTTGCAGTAACGACAAATGTTTCAATACCAAGCTAAGGTTGCGCACACAGTACTCAGGGTGAAAGTATCAAGACAACCCAATTCAAGCAGTGCTATTCAGTTCAATGTCATATCCTGTCTTGTGCATCCTTCAGAGATCTCTCCTTAACATTCTCCTCAGAATCCACAAGAAGTACATACATTTATTTGTATAATGCACTGCTACAAAGTTGCTGAATTTCTGCAGTTTGGAGATCATGCTTAGATCATTTTTGCCTGACTTTACTGTTTCGTTATCAATGTTTGAAATATATGTGGAGTTTATTAAAAAGCAGGAAGGAGCTGCCGTGAGCCTTTAGTTTGCATGTTCCCTTCCCTTTCCTCCTCCCACATGACCAGAATAATAATTGGCATGGTTTAGTTTCACTTTTCATGAAGCCCCACTAGTTGTTACATAAAACAAACTCTGGTTAGTTTCTATATAAGCAAAAGTCAACCACGGGCTATGAAGCTGGTTTGTTAAATTAATCCCAGTACGTTTCCGAGCACAATTCCATGTGTTGGTGCTGACCTTTAAAACCCTAAAAGGCCTCAGCCCAGTATACCTGAAGGAGCGTCTCCACCCCCATCGTTCGGCCCGGACACTAAGGTCCAGCGCCAAGGGCCTTCTGGCAGTTCCCTCACTGTGAGAAGCAAAGTTACAAGGAACCGGGCAGAGGGCCTTCTCAGTAGTGGCTCCCGCCCTGTGGAATGCCCTCCCATCAGATGTCAAAGGAATAAACAATTATCTGACGTTTAGAAGGCATCTGAAGGCAGCCCTGTATGGGGAAGTTTTTGTTGTTTTTTAAATGACTGATGTTTTAATGTATTTTTAATCTCCTGTTGGAAGCCGCCCACAGTGGCTGGGGAAACCCAGCCAGATGGGCGGGGTATAAGTAATAAATTGTTGTTGTTGTTGCTGTCAGAGTTCATTTTAAACCACACCTATTGTTAGACAAGCCACATTTTTAGGCTTGTGTCAAAATCTTTCCTCTGCCACAAAGGAAGAGAAGGGAATGAATGCAAGCTTCTTTTCTACATTTGCACATAGCACTAAATCATGGTTTACAGTTACATGCAAACTGTGGTTTCTTGTAGTTTGCTTCAAGCCATTTTTCAAATGCGAAACAGTATGCATCTTCCAGCATGCTTTGTATGCACACGTTAAATTGCTTTCACTGAACATTCAAAGATTCTGGAAGTGTCACACTGTCAACTTTCTAATTACCAACTATTACAAATAGCAAAGACATTCTCCTGCACACTTTAAATCTTTCATAAGCTATGTTTATTTAGTGAGTGTAGCATCCATTTTACAAGTGCCCAACTCACTTTTACAGCATGTCATGAAACAAAATGTACATACATAAAGGAAAATTATTGTAGACAATTATATGCAAGGTTTACATTTCTTATTTACACAATGGGGCAAAAATGACTGTTTGGACTCCAGTTCAATGCTGAACGTAACATTTTCCTAACCCACCACCAACACTGTGTTAACACTGCTGAGGATGCTATGTTTATGGCAGGGTTGTAACATTTAATACATTAAATCAATTAAAAAACACTTTTAATCAGCTACGGCATCCCCAAATAGCTGGGCAGCATACTTTTTAAAAGTGCTAGCGCCATCTGAAAAGGCATTCTTCCTTCTCTCAAAACACGAGGGAAATCTTTCCTGATCATGCTAAGACACACTCATGTACACCCCTATAATATATGCTTTGTTTCAATCACACATGATCAACTGAAACTCTCATGATTAATCAATTAAAATTCTTTCAGATTAATTGTGGTCCTAAGCTTAAAGGAATCTACAGTTTGAATGTTGTGTGCATCAGTATTCAGAAGAAGTCTGCAATGTACCTTTGGAATGATGCCATAGCCATCACCACACAACAGTGTGAGTGTGAATACTAGACACTAGCTGCTGGCATTTGCTCAAGAGGCTTTATAATAAATGTCCAGCTGAAAAATTGATGATCTATTTAAATAATATAATGTGAGGATCCAGAGGGCAGGCAGAAAATTAAACTTTTAATATCCTGGAGCAGTTCTGATCCCATCTGCTTCTAACATGCTGTTTGCCAGTGCTCAGTGGCTACAAGTAGTCAATTTTTGTATTGTATTTCCAAAGCAAGCAGGATGATGCAATGACTCAGTACCTAGCCTCCATATTTATGTGGACAATTAATACCTATTGTAATTTTTATATGAACACCCTGTGATTCCAATGAAAGACAGAATATTAATATTTCACATAAACAAATAAAAATAAATATTTAAGAAAACAGGCTCAGCTATCAGAAGAGTGGAGCTGCACTATAGCAAAACCCAACTATATTTTTAAAAGCTTAGTACAGAGCTACATACTGCAAACACAATGACCATTTACGTATTTATGAAAGTATCCATATACTGCCCTATCATACAAAGTGACTGACTAATGTTGGTGGGCATGAAAATGACATCTGCACTGTCAAAACACACAAGGAAAATTATAGCCAGTTTCAACAGCTTTTGTACTGTGGAGGATATTGATACGTTAAAAGAAAACTATTTAGGTGACTATAATACTTTGCTTCTTAACTCAATTCTTTGGTTTCCTTACAATGGTTAAACAAGTGCCAGGCAGTTTTTCTGCAGCACAGAGCAGGAGTTTTATGCAAGGTTTGGTAGCAATGTGAATGAGGAACTTGCCCCACTCACATAAGTGATAGCCATGAGAGAAGCCCCTCGAAGATTCTGAACTTTGCTCTGCATAGGTGCAGAACCTACAAATGACACCAAACAGAGGCTAAGAAGAACATTAAGCCTACTGGGTGACCTTTGGTGAGTCACTAAGTCTTAGCTTAATTCACCTCACAGGATTGCTGCGAAGATAAAGCAAGGGATAAACTAGGTATGGCGCCCTGAGAGAGTGGGAGGAAGGGTGAGATAAAAGTGAAATAAGTAAATAAATATCCAAGCAGCAATAAAAAGACTCTTTCCAATTAATCCCTATGCCTCAAGACAGACCAGCTGTTTTAAATCTCAGCTAAAGCATCCATGACAGATCCAACCTCTGCTTAAAAACCTCCAATGAAAGAGTCCACCACTTCTCATGGGAGTCTGTTCCACTGCCAAACTGCTTTTACTGTCAGAAAGTTTTTTCAAATGTTTAGTCAGAATCTCCTTTCTTGTAACTTGAGGTTCAAGTCCTACCCTCCAGAGTAGGAGAAAACAAGCTTGCTCCCTCTTGCTAATCTACTAGAAGTTAGAAATCGCTTTTTGCTGGTGCCATGTGGTGGGAAATGCTCCCAGCAGAGATTCTGGATTCTGAAATCTCTTGAAGATCTCTTTATGCTGACAGGCCTTTGTAGCTGTTGAGTGGTCAGTCTGTTTAGCGATTCTCAGCATTGTTTCTTCTGGTGTTTCATATTTACTGTGAAACACTACATAGACATTTTATGATATGATATAGAAATACTTTTATAAATAAGTAACTGCCAGGAGAAATCTAACTACACCCACACATTACCTGCTATCATTCTAAGAAAAAGTTGGTGGCAGCCTATTCATCTACTAAGTCAGGCATACTGGTCGATCGCGGGATGTCCGTGGTTGATCCTGGGACCCTCAGCTAATTACTCCCCCCCCCCCAAAAAAAAGGTCAACATCTCTCTCTGGCTCCCTAAAAAAAGCTCAACAACTCAACAACCTTGGTCAATCCAATGGGTAGATCACTGAAGTTTTTATATAGCGGGAGTAGATCACAGTCTCTTGGAAGTTGGACAGCCTGAACGAAGTCATCAATATATAATACACAAGGAAAATTACAATGTGTGAAATAAGCCATCCTGTTTTACATTCAAAGATCCAGGGTAGCTTTTGATCACATAAATTGCAATGCGGAACACTGATGATGGCAAATGGCCATGGCTCAATAAAGACAACCTGTTGCAGAGGTCAGTATGGTTAAGCGGCTGCCAAAAGCTTGAGAGCTTGAAAGGGCCCATCATCAGGGGTTCCCATCTGGTATCCCCAGTGCCAATGAATCTCTGACCATGGATCAGATCTAGGTAGCAGCTCATCTTCCTCCTATTCAGAAGAGTCACTGCCTGCAAGTAAAACACATCTAGAGTACACAGGTGTTTGATGGCTACAAATGTTGGTACCGGCAAACTGGATTAAAAACAAAGGATTTTTGACCAGCAGTGTGGAGATTTCCCACGAGGCGGTGTTTTGATCAAGGGCAAGAAATTTACTTTAATGAAGAAAACAATGTTATTATTTCTGCATTTAATTTAAAATTTAGTTAAGAGTTTCAAAGTCATAAACAGAGACTAGGAGAAACAGACTGCTTGCTAACAAGGGCCTGATGGTTTCCCTAAGCAACAATCATGTTCAAGTGGAATGTATGGGGGGGGGGGGGGAGAGAGAGAAAAGAACAGACTCTGCTTGCTATCAAACAGAAGCTGACTACACTTCCTTTTCCAAAACTGAACACGATAGTGTAATTGATATGTGATCAAATAACCAATCAGAAAATTCTGGTGAATGTTGCTTTGCTAGCTGACATGATTCACTCAACTTGGTGAAGTACCAAAATGACCAAGGAAAAAGCAGTTACAAATGTCTCTCCAGCAGGCTGCAAACTCACATAAATCATGCTAAGCCATGGTTTGGCCTAATGTGGTATGAAAATGGTACAAATTCCAAAATAAGGAGTAAAAGGAAAGGAAAAGGTTTCCATTTGCAAAGAACTCACATATGAGGGAAAGTGTGTTTGGGACTTGTGACTATGGGAGAACTTGGTAGAAATACTCTGAGTCTGAAACAGTGAAAAGCAGTAAAAAAAATTTTTTTGTCTGAACATGACATTACTGGCCTGCAATAAATTGATAGGTATTAGAAATACTAATATTAGGTACTTGAAATTCATAATTTACAGGGAATTCCACTACAACAAGATGTAATAGCAACTTCTTTAGATGGCCTTACCAAGAGGATTAGACAAATTTATTAAGAAATGATCAATCAATGGATAATAACCACAAAAGGGCATGTGTATATAAACTCTTTCTTCAGAAAACTATAGCCCAACGACCAGATGCTGGGGACAAATCACATGGGATCTATTATATACAGCACAAATGCATATTAGACAGTTTATAAATAATACATTATGATGGTCATTGCTAGAGACAGAATGCTGGCCTAGATGGATCTTTAGTCTGACCCTGAACACATTTCCTCAGGATCTCTTGGGAAGAAAACAAAAGAAACCACCTCATGTATAACTAGCATACCATGTGGCCTGATGAAGTGGCATAGACAGAAAAAGACAACAAACTCAAAACACTAGGGAAGAGTTTAAACAAGTTTTAAAATCTCTTTAGCTTGTCTACACCACATAATAAAGGTAAAGGTAAAGGTACCCCTGCCCGTATGGGCCAGTCTTGACAGACTCTGGGGTTGGTGCGCCCATCTCACTCTATAGGCCCGGGGCCAGCGCTGTCCGGAGACACTTCCGGGTCACGTGGCCAGCGTGACATCGCTGCTCTGGCGAGCCAGAGCCGCACACGGAAACGCCGTTTACCTTCCCGCTAGAAAGCGGTCCCTATTTATCTACTTGCACCCGGGGGTGCTTTCGAACTGCTAGGTTGGCAGGCGCTGGGACCGAACGACGGGAGCGCACCCCGCCGCGGGGATTTGAACCGCCGACCTTTCGATCGGCAAGCCCTAGGAGCTGAGGCTTTTACCCACAGCGCCACCCGCGTCCCACACACCACACACATCACACAATAGTACAAGATAAATCTCAAGTAACAACTGCTGTCATACGAAGCACTTATTCATGGCACAAATGCTAGAGCAGCTTTCTAGTGAGATGTATGTGGTCACCACCAATCTCATTCCCAGCAACCTCTGGGATGCACAAAGGGCTTGGATGGGGTTTTCTTCCTTTTGTGTGGGATATGGAGAAAGTAAGAAACAGTGGCAGTTTCTACTGGACAGGACTTCTGGTTCTTACTTGTTCAAAATCTGTTCTGGAGAAGAGAATTTGTGGGCTGCTGGGTTTCCTGCTTCCCAGTTTCATAGCAATGGTGGAGATGCATTCTCATACCTGATTCTGAATGCTCCATTTTATTTTTGAAAAATAAAATTTCTTGCCATTTTGACTTTATAGAGAATGAAACACAAATAAGCAGTGTACTACCCAAGTGCACAGTATGTAGGAAACCTACTACCGTCTAATATTCTGAACAAAAAGAAAATGTGGACTTGGTAGTATTTTAAAAATTACATACTCCATTACAATTACAATGGTACCTCGGGTTACATACGCTTCAGGTTACAGACTCCGCTAACCCAGAAATAGTACCTCAGGTTAAGAACTTTGCTTCAGGATGAGAACAGAAATCGCACGGCAGTGGCGCAGCAGCAGGAGGAGGCCCCATTAGCTAAAGTGGTTCTTCAGGTTAAGAATAGTTTCAGGTTAAGAACGGACCTCCGGAACAAATTAAGTACGTAACCTGAGGTACCACTGTATTTAGGTTTTCAATGCAATGGGTTTATGATTTTAACTCTTCAGTCCCCCCCCCCCAAATCCTAACTCCGCTATCACCACACAAAAGGCCTGCCAAGCTGTCTGCCCACACAAATTTAACTGACAGGATAGTTTTAATAACTGGCCTAAACTACTTACTGAGAAGGAATTGCTACTTGCCCCATTCACATGACAAACCCTGACTGACAAATTGTAGGGAAGGTTGTGTTGGGGCGCTTGGAGCTCTTGGAGACGGAAGTTAAAGGGAAGGGCAAAATCCTGAAGTGGTTTCTCTGCCCCATAACAGAAGATCCTGTCATTCCCCTGCAAAGTGATTTGAAAAGAATAAAAAGCCAAAGATGATTTCTTCTTGTGTTTCTCTAAACAAGGTTGGGGGGCGGGCAGCTGCAACCTCATTACATGCAGCACCAGGCTGTCTGTACAGAACTACATGCAAGGTTCACTGCAATTTCAGCTGTGGAACACATGACTGGTGATGCATTGGGGGGGTCAGGGAGTAAGCTTGGGGTGGAGGCATCCAGGTTCAAAACATTTAAAGAAGCACTGGGCTAAATGCAAAGTTGGTATAACAGAAACTTACAAGTATAATTCATAGGGCTAAAAACATCAGTTAAAAAATGCAAGCAGGGAAAACCAAAGCCTGTCAATTCTGGCATTAAGACAGAAGAATAAGCAAGGCCAAGGAGGATTTTGAGGAATAGCTATTTTAAAACCTTTAGAAACTGGAAGATTTCCAGCTGCTTCAGTAATAAGGAGCAGCATGCATAATAAGTATCACATATATTGTTGGTGCAGCAAGCACACATTCAAATCCACTTTGCTATAAAAGAACCCAGAATATTGATGTAACAATATTTGTCTTTTATATTTCAAAATCAAAAGTTATCAAAATCTTCACCTAGTATTCCAAAATAAAAGGTGACAGTAAATGTGGTACAGATCAGGGGGATCTAAACTGATTACTTATATTCAATCATACCTGTGGTTGGAAAGCAAGATGCTTTTAATCAAAGTTTCAAAATTTTGCTCATGAGTCACCAAGTTCTCCCAGCAACAACCCAGCTTTAACAGAACGTTTTGTCCCAGATTTCCTATAGGTTCTATGAAACTTTGGGTGCTTTGAAACAAGCAGTAAAAAACCAAACAGAACTTGATTCTGAAGGGAAGAAAAGAAACACTGATCTCCCAACTTTCCATCACAAAAACACAGTACACTTACTTTTCTAAACACTGCACTTTAGGAGTCAAAATACTAGATCACACATATGTGTATGGAATTAAGATGTTATTCCTCTTCCCTCTCCTTTTCAGCTCTGGTTAACAGTGTCTTTATTCTTGTGTAGACAGAATTTTATAAAATTGGTTGGTATCCATGGTTGGTAGTCATGTATATTTAACCAGCAGGCCAAAAAAAAAAATCCCTCTTCAGCTAACAACAGCTATTATTTCTTGGTAATTACGTAAGCAGCTTTGTATTCTAGCAAGACAGCACCTATTTTGCATAAACTACAGAGGTCAGCTCTTTAAATGAGATGAGAGATTAGGACAGAATACTGCCATGCAAAAACAGCTGGGTATCTCGTGTACAAGAAATAAAACAAAACAAAAATCCCACAATTTTAAATACTTCCCCAGATCAGTATTATAGAAAATATTTAAGAACCAATAGAAGGATATCTAAATAGTCAAAGAAAAAGACAAGTGGTGCCCTTACCACAGGCCGCTTGGCATAATGCAAAGATATATTGCCTTCAAAAAGAACATTACAAAGAGCCTTGTGATGCCCTAAAGACCAACAAATTTATTTTGACATAAGCTTTCTTGGGTCAGAAGCAACTTTGTCACACTTCTGGCAAAGTACACTGTAATCCTTCACAATCTGTATACCCTCACTGCATCAGGCTATCAGAAATATGCTGTAGTTAACAAACACACATAACTGTGTAGAAAAAAATACATACAAATGCCAATGTATGTAAATAACATTCTAGGCATATCTGTGAAACATTCACAAAAGCAGAAGTTGTAGGTGTTAGCGTAAATGTTGATGAAAATGACCTGTTGTCTTCAAACTAAAAATACAGATATAAATAATTGTTATTCAGAAGAAAAGAATACTATCTTTCATGTATGATCTGAGACTGTACTTATCCAATTATTTTTTTAAGTCTCATTTTTGTTTATAGTCACAAAAAAACCTAACTTGGACATTCATATTTTCATTATACAATTTATTTTCTAAATAAATACCTAGAACAGTTTCATATGCCGCAGGGAACACTGATAAAATTGAGAGAGTAGTTCCATGCAAACATAGAAGCAAGTGCCCATTTTGTGCATGACTCTGTTAGTTTAGAACCACAGGAGAAAGTCTCAGCAAGCCTTTGCTTTGTGCACTTCTCCCACCTGGCTTTTTAAAAACATTATTTTAACTTTAAATCAGCCTTTCCCAACCTTAAGACCCCATATGTTGTTGGACGAAAATACCATTACCACCAGCCAGTATGGTAGCCAAACAACATCTGGGAATACAAGGTTAGGGAAGGTGGGTAAACTAATCAGTTTTTCAGTGGTTCAGATACATATAAACTCTGGTTAAAAGCAAAACTGGTCTCTTTCTTTTGGTTAAGTGAGGAGAGGAGAGGAGAGAGCCAACCTTGGGTTTTCCAAAGCTCATTCCATAGCATTAAGTCTGGGGTGGCCAAATTCTGTATCAGGAACACCATGTTTTGCAGTTCCCAGTATCCTCCCCAAATTTTTTGATCAGCTTAACAATCCCTGCTCTCTGCAGCTGTTTGGCCTGCAGGTAATTGAAAGGAAAGGGGAGCACACAGGAGAAAGTAGTACTTCATCTGCCACACTAAAGGTTTTTCACAGGGGCACTGAATGGGAAGTGCCGATAAAAGAATGAGAGCAAGTCATAAGAAAAGAAAGTATGAATAAAACTGAAGCTTTAGGCCAGGCATGTCCAAAGTCCGTTTCAGGGGCCTAATCCAGCCCACCGGTCGGGTTAATCCGGCTTCTGTGGATCTTGGGGTAAAAAAAAAAAAGCTCAACAACTTCAATCCTAAAAAAAGGTCAACTTCATCAAATTTGGCCCTCTTTGAAAAAAGTTTGGGCACCCCTGCCAAAACGGGAAGAAGAACTTGCATTCACTGTTAAGATGCAAATACCAGTGTCTTATCTGCAATGCATCACTCACAAACAAAGGAAACCATTTGAAACACTGCTAGGAAACAATCACAAAGAATATTTAATCAGAATACCAGAATTAAGGAAAAATAAATTAAACTACATTAAAGCAGTCAAACACACTACTTTCAGCAGTCACTAAAGAAGATGACTCAAAGACTAAAGCCTGTGTTGCTATTACATGGAACATCACTCATGCTAAACAAATTCTGATTGAAAAATTGTCAACAAAATACTGCAGAAATGTTGTGATTTTAGATTCAAACACAGCAAATTCCAATACGGCACCACGCTACAGAGACGAATCTTCCAAATCAGTGCTAATCTTGCTGACATGATGCATAATTCTCTGAAGAATTCTCTAGCAACCAGGAAACAAGCCACAGAAGTGAAGCAAATAATGCTCATGGAAAGCACTGACAATGGCAATGTACTACAGGATAAACTTCAGAGTATTGCAGCACATGGAAGACCCGTAACAGTAGAAAGAAAGGAAAGTTCCTATTGCTATAGTTGGCATCCATATGTCTGAAGAGAGACAATGGAAGAGTGCGCCATCAAGGGTAAAGTCAAACAATTGGGAGTTACAGTGCCTGCTGTGGCTCTAGAGACCAATATAGGCTTGGGAGAGCATATCTTTGCTTGAGACTCTGTTCTGCCCTGTAGTGCCCAAAATCTTCCTGATGCAGTGCACATGGAAGGTGTTGTGGCATCGCTCCTGATGGGTGTAAGTTGCCCATGACTCACTTACATAAAGCAGTATGTTCAACATGCAAGTCTGACAAACCCTCGTCTTGGTATTGGTTGCTAGCATCACATTCTCCCAGACCCTTTTGGAGAGGTGAGCCATTGCCATAGCTGCCTTACCAATACATTTGCCTAGCTCAGCATCAATGGAAAGCTTGCTGGTTATGGTAGAGCCCACACAGGCAAAATTGTCTACCACCTCCAGCGTGTGGTCACCAAAGCTGATAACATGGGAGTGCTGGCAAAGTCATGACCCAAGATGTCGTAATGTACTCCTGAAAAGTGGTCCAGTTTCCAGATTTTTCCCATGTTGGTTGCATCTCATTTGTGGATATATAAAGTAGGAAAACAGTGCTGGAAAATGTCAGTTTTATCCATATGACTGGGAGCACTCATCCCCAGTTCACTTAAGAGGTGGCTCCAGAAGACAAACATAGTTATGTTTCTTTCTGTGTTGGGACATACAGATCAGTCAGCAATGCCTTAAATAAATTTGTTGAACTGCTGAAGCCTAGCAGTACCTTTATTTTTTTAAAGGAAAAGTCATTATCAGCTAGAGGGTAAAGAATAGACACAGGATCTGACGTTAACTCAGTATTTGCAGAATCTCCATTTGGCATTCCATGGTAAAGGCAGAATTATTTTTGTCCTTGCACTGACACACTTCATGCTTAAAGCTTTGGCTCAGAGCCACAGCATCAAAAGACTTCAAACACTTTCCTTTTTCCCCGAAGTGGAAGTGAAAAATCACAAAATTTAGGAAATTGAGATCCTGCTTTGCCTTTCCTGTAAATCTATTTATGAATGATATAATCAGTGGTGGCTGTCAGATTCACAAAACCATGGCTATAGAAACATGAATGGAACTGCTGGAACATCAGGAGGACCAGGCTCTATGATGCATAAATCAGTGTCAACAATCATGTTCTGGGAGCAAGTGCCAAGAGTTAAGTATCATCTAATTAAGAATGCTAAACCGTGATTTACCATTATGTGCAAATGCAGCCATGGCTGGCCTTGGGCATCTCTCAGTCTCCATGATCCTCACCTATAAAATACAAAATTTTAATAGACTGCCTTTGAGCCTTTGTTGAGCTCTGCCAGTCATGTTGCATAGTGTGATTTGATGCTAGAATCCCCTTCTTTGGATTAATTCTAGATTAATGTTTTCAAATAACCTATCATCACAAAAGGATCTAGTGATTTTGTATAATTTAATTTTGGGGAAGGTTCATCATATGTGGTAGAAGTAAAAAATAATCATATTTTGAGTGTACCACCAGCATTGAGAGCTATTGTTCTAAGCAGTCAGTCTGGATTCAAATATCAATTACACATTATTTCATAATTATTCTCCCTTAGGTTTTGACAGATTCCTCGGGGCTTCACCTTTTATAAATATGCAATACATTTACATGATTATTTAATTTATGTTACACTTTGCCATTGTCAGTGAATTATCTTGAAATGTTGCTATGTTTTATTATGTGCAGTTTTCTGATGTGATGAGCCACTTTCAGCACTGTTTACCATGATAATGGGACATTCAAATAAAAATGATGATCTGATATATGAGGCAATCATTTCCCACCACCCACAAGCTTTTAAAAAAACACTATCACAACTGTCATCAACATTTAATAGTAGACTATAAATCTGGACAAATTCTTTAAATTAATCTGAAAAAGGAAATACTTAGGAGGGAGGGATGATGTTGAGTAACTTAGAGGTGTGGGCAGGTTTTTCAGTTCTGAGTTGAATAGACACTATGCACTGTATGAATTGAATTATGGTGCTCTTTGAACCATAGGCAGATCACACAAGCCTGAAGTCTGCCCATCCCTGATATATGATGAAATACTTGCCAGGGACATAGGGACAATGTTTTCTACTTTTGAAGACACATGCAGGGACTCATGTCTTCTCTTCTATAGGTCATTCTCATAAATTCTGTGTGGGAAAGGTGGGACAGTTTTCTACTTGCACTGTTGAAAGGGGGGGGGAATTCTGCATGCGCTCAGAGAAAATTTTACTACTTAGCGTATAATGGAGATAATTATTGGCTATGAAGCCTGGTCACAACTTGGCAACTTAAAAGCATGACTTGAACTGCAGAAGATGACTGAACAATATTTCAGCAGTAGACATGCTTAAATAAGTCTATAAAAGTACATGCCTGTGCTAGTTTGCTCAGAAGTGAGCCACACTGGGCCCATGGATAGATTCTGAAGTTTAGATTTGTGTGATATCGAACCAAAGCGACATCATTTGACACTGCCAATTACGAGAGGCTGCGCTCAACAACTTTGGCTGGGTGCTCCCCTCTAAAAAAAGGTCAACAAATTCCGGCACCTCTTTTTCTAGAAAAAAAATGAATACACCACTCAATTGTAAATACAATTGTATACAAAGCAAATAAGCCTTTAAAGAGAAAAAGAGTATAGCAAGTTATCACCAAATGAATATTTAGGGGGAAGGGAAATAATGCATACTGAGTAACTGGTAAACCCTAGAGCGGAATGCCCACACAGATAAATGGGACATTCTATGGCATCATAATGGCATCAGGTGATTGACATCTGTCAAAGTTCAAAGAAAGTTGCTGTAACAGCTGACACTGACGGATATAGTAATCACCTTTGGTGCTAAAATTATATCTTTAATCAGTTAATTAGCAATGAGAACACACTTTCAAAGAAGCTCCCTGTAACCACTGGGTTCTAGAAAATATAGGTGCCAAATGGCTTCTGGGACCTGGGTTGTGGGCACCAAAACAGAATGTCTCGTCACCACTGGGGTGTGTGTCGGCAACACTTTTTATTTATTATTTTGAAAAGCATGAACTAATACGCAATTCACCTAAGTGACACATTGGTAATATCACATTTTTAGCAGAAACTGTTAATACATGTTTAATTGGGTGTTTGCAATAAAAAATTGTACCATACTTCAGTTTTCAAAACACCCTACTCTTTATTGTTAAACTCCTTAAAATTATTTATCTTTATTGTTAAACTCCAGAAAAATATTTATAATAAATCTATACTTACTACATAAACAAATCTAACTGCTTATTTTATTACAGTTGTATTTCACCCTTCCCTGAAGGAGCTCTGACCACTACACATATGGATTATCCATTTTATCCACACAGCTCTTGAGATTGTGACTGACAAGGTCACCAAATAAGCTTCGTGGCTCAGTCAGGATTTGAAATGGAATCTTTCTGGTCCAAAACTGTAGCCATTAAACTCTCAGACTTAAGCAGACAGTTGGCCCAAATAGGAACTTGGGAGACAAAACACATTAGCTTGGAACCTAAAACATTACTCTGCCATTAAAGTAAGGGGGGGGGGGAGTTTTAGCCAAAAATCCTACATGCCCTTGCACCACATTGTACGTCATTTCCAAAGGTCCACCAATCCCCTGGAACAGATTTACAAGGGACAGCAAAGGGAAGGGGAAAGCTAGAAATCCCTTTCCCGTTAATGTTAAGTCTGGTCCATTCATAGGAGGAAAGTTAGGAACTAAGTTACTGAATATTAACTCAAAATTCACGATTTAGTGTTAAGGAGTATTACATACAAGGACAGAAGAGCTTGGGCTGACTAGAAACATCTAACTATGATGAAAGACAGGTAAATTATATATAAAATTTAAATAATCTTACGCAATTTTCAAAATTAGCTGGGCGCCAGTCACATTTTGCAACTGGCAACCAGCCTTTTATGACTAGATGGAGATATCTGGGCGCCAACTTTTTGCGCTTAGCATCTCCACCTGCTTGGTTGCAGTCAGTTGGTCGGGCACTGTGTGCTGCCCTGCAAAACACCTGATTTGCCCAGCAACGCAGCAGCAAAAGATGCATCTTTTTTAAAAAAAATGCTGCCAGGTGAATCATCTGGTCTGGTACCATGTACCATGGCGGGGGGGGGGGGGGAGGCACCTGGACATGGCTCCTCTCTTTCCTATCCCAGTTACTAACACAATGCTAGAGGTGAAAGTGCAACCTGGCAAGGCAAATGGATCACTTGAGAACCCCTTCTTACCTGCACTGCATCTTCTGGGGGAAAGGGAATGAAATTTATTTGAAGAGATATTTAGCTCAGGAAGTTAAAGGAATTAATTTAAGAGATACTTAACTTAAACTCACTTGCATTTTTAAAATTTCAACAGCATATGTCACACTAAGAAATAAATCCTACATCATGTCAAGTCTTCACCATGAAAACTGGTTATGCTTTACTACTGGTTTCTGCAACACCTAATCAATTGATCTAAAACTCAACAGAAAACAATTTTCCCACAACCCCAGCATTCCATTCAACCCTATTTTCTCTTACAGCTACCTCATACATATTCCCTCGTTCATCCCCACAATGCAATACAACCCTTCTTTGCTCACAACACACAACTTGCTTCTTAATCCAGAAACTGAATCTATATTTAAACTCACTATTTCATGATCCCTACCCTAAACTTCAGAATGCCAATTCCGTAAGATTTCCCTTTCCTGCCTTTTATCATACAGTATTCTGAAATTAAGAACAGAGTAACTCACATACAAAGAAGGTAAAGTATCTATCATGGGAATAAAGCACTCCAAGGCTGCACTCATACCAGCATTCATAATTATTGCAGGAAATCAAGTGTGTGTATGTGGTAGGTAAAGTATATGAGAAATGATCAAATTGGGTATTCACTTACATAGGAAAGCCACCTTCAACCATGCAACTGGTAGAATTAATGGTTGAGTTTAAGGATTAACTGCTTAGATCCAGGTTTAATATTCAAGTAGTTATTATTTAGGAGACACTTAGTATTTAAGAGTAATCACACAGTCTTAACAAATTTAGTCCTAGAAAGCCATAATATTTTGTTAGCTTTTAAGGTGACACAAGGCTCTTTGCTGTATTTGCTGCAACAAATGAACCCAAATATCCTCTTGGAATTTTCTATTTTAAAAAAAAAAACCCCACCTGATTTTAAAATCTGTAATCACCGACTGCTTTTGATCCGGCTAGACATCATTGTAAAGGGATGAGGGAGCTCTCATGATAGCATGACAGTCCTGACCCAGACTCGTACATAATCTTAACAAACACAAGCCTTACACAGTCCAAACTCTCACTCCCAGCAAAAGTGTATCACAATTCAGGAAGTTACAGTACCTTCTATGAATGTTTTTTTTTTTAAAAAAAAAGGAGACTAGGGATGGAAGAAACCTTCCTTACTTTTTCCCTCCTCTCAAGAATGGCAAATTCTTCTCCAACATATCCAGAGTGTGCCCAGTCTAAATGCTATTGTGGGAATCTCCAAAACGTTACCTACATCTAGACAAAGAGAAAGGCTGTTACCTCACCCCAAAAGTTAGGGTCATCTCCAGGGGTTCTGCCTTCTCATACATCACGAAAGAACCTACTACTTGCACAAACAGCTCTGCTCCAAGAATGATGGATTCACTTCATGCTCTTCTCGTCCTTCCAGAAACATAGCTGAAAGGCTAGGATCACACCACACACACAAAAATGGGTGCTGTAAATCCTCTCCACTCCACCACACATTCCAGAATGGAGAGGAGACTCCTTCAAGCCACTCCCTCCACCCTCCTGAGATTTCCTTGAAAGCTTTCTTCCTTTCCAGCCACCTAAATCCCTCCCTCCCCCTGCTCACAAGAAGGCTCTCATTCGTTTAAGACTGACTCAAGCGAGGCAAATTACTCCCACCCATGCAAAATGCTTTTATAAAAATATTTATATACCACAAACTTAAATAGAAGGCATGGCATAGTATCATCAGGACTCCACAATAATTTGCTTTCACATGCCTTATCTCTTTGCCAGGGGGCTAAGATTCAACTGCAGATATTCTAAAGCAACTGGCACGTCTTCTGAACAATTAACTTCAGTTCCAGTTGTGTGCAAGTACCCTGGTATTAGGGCAGACAATGCAATGGCTGGGGACTAGATTAAGCTGCTATTGCAACCGCACTGTCAACAAACCCATAATAATTAATAACCCACTTTGGCAGGCGGAAAAGAATAAAGACAGAGAGGCTCTCTATCTTATACACTGCACCTACTTTCACTACACACGCAAGGTCACACCTACTCTGTGTACGAGAGAGCCACGCACCCCCTTGTGCACTCGCTGTTATCTGCAGATCCTTTCTGACATGTTTATCTGTCGGGCACGTTTTTATGTCTCGCCTTTCTCCCGTCGTGGAACTCAAGAAACCTGCGGTGAGGATCACCCACCCACCCACCCCCTTGGCGCAGAAACAAGCCGTGTAAAGCAGCGAGGGAGAGAGAGGATTAAGCCCATCTTTCGCTGATCAGACTAACAAGGGCTGTAATGCGAGCTGAAAAGCGCAACCAGTCCCGCGTTAAGCAACCCTTTTGCTGAAGCCGCAGGCGAATGGAAGGGCAACTATAATAATAATAATAATCATTATTATTATAAATAATTATTATTTATTTGTACCCCGCCCATCTGGCTGGGTTTCCCCAGCCACTCTGGGCAGCTTCCACAAAGACCAAAAATACACTAAGGTATCACACATTAAAAACTTCCCTGAACAGGGCTGCCCCTATTGTTTCCTACAGTTCCTGGGGTCTGGGGGCAGTAATAATAATAATAATCTTTAGAGCCTTTAAAGCACAACCTCGCAACCCACCCCCACTTGCAGGCCAGGCAGAGGAAGGGGTGGAGGGCCACCCCACCACCGCCACCAGGCCGCCCCCTGACCCCGACCCGCCCCTCACTCACGCTCGAAGTCGGAGTCGGAGTCCTCGTCCCTGCGCTCTTCCTCGCCGTTGGACTCCGTCTGCATGGGCTCGGCGCCGAAGTTGACCCCTTTGCCCCTGGCCCCCACGCCAGCCTGAAGCTCCCTCTGCTGCTGGTCGCGGGTTTCCCTCAGGCGGCCGAAGTACTCGGCGGCGAAGGCCAGCAGGTCCGGCGGCCGGTGCCGCAGCACCTCCACCGTGTAGCCCTGCAGCAGCTCCGTCAGACCCGGCGGGATCTCGATGCTCATCTTGCCGCCGAGGCGCGCGGGAGACTCAACGGACGGGCCCGGGAGAGAGACAAGACGGAGAGAGAGAGTCCCTGCTCGCTGCTGCCGCCGCCGCCGCTACAACTACTACTGTGGCGGTGGTCGTAGCCGCCGCCGCCCACCTCTATCTCTCCACCTCAGCTTTCTACGCGGGCCTGGAGCCGGAGGTGGGGGGTGGCCGCCACCGCCGCCGCCGCTTTCTCCGCCTCCACGTCCTGCCTCCTCCTCCTCGAGCCCTCCGTCAGCCCTGAGGGAACCGCCGCGCTCGCGCCGCCGCCGCCGCTCTCTGACACGCGAGAAAGAGAAAGGAACGGAGCGGCGGGGTAGTCGGGGGAAGGAGGGGCCGGAACGGAAGCGCGAGGCGAGCTGCGCATGCCCAGCAGGAAGCGGCGGAGAGCGCCACAGAGAGAGAGAGAGAGAAGCAAAGGAGGGCGAGGAGTGGGCGGGAACACGCTTCATGCGTCACAATAACGGACAAGAGGCGCTCGAGGGATAGATTAGGTGGATAGATAGAAAGCTATCCCCCCCCCACACACACACACACCTCCGCCCGAGGTGGGCGGGGTGGGAGAAAAACGAATGGGGAGTGTGCATGGAAGGGGGCGGGGACTAAGGTTCGTCCTCGCTCTCTCCCCTCTCCATGTTTGGCATGAGGGCTTGGAGGGGAGGGGGCGAAATGGGCGCGAGTTCGCCATCATTCCCTCACATTGACTTTTTTTTTGACAGAGAAATATAATAGCACTGAAAGTTTCCCTCCCATCTGGGTTTCGTGAGGAAAACGTGCCTCTGAATGCCGGCTGCTGGGGCCCACGCAGGTGTGGAGCAGTGGCATAGCAAGGTCAGGTGCTACCCACTGGGGAAAATTTCGTGTCACCCCCCACACACAACATTGAAATTATTAAAATAAGGAAAATAGGATACTTACAGTTGCAAGTGTTATTTTCTGGTTGATTTACTTAACATTGTGAGCTTAAGCACTTAAAACCTTCCCCCCCACCTAACTTTGCTCTCTGCAAATTTTGAAAGAACATCGTCAAAATCAATTCCTTTCACTACTTTGTTTTCAGTTGACAAGATGGCTAAGCCAGAGAGCCGAGCTTGACTCATAGCAGCCTCGTTTCTGACTGAACAAAAAGTTTCGATACGTATTATGTTGACTTGTTGAGGTTAATTTATTGTCTGATGATGTCATTAAACTCATTTTAAATAATATTTAATAATAATAAATAATATTTTTTGTTGTGAGCCCAAATTCTTTTTAGAAAACAAAGCATATTTTTGCCATTTTGTCACACACACCCTCAGTGATGACACCCAGGGCATCCTGCACCCACCGCACCCCATTTCCTACGCCACCGGTGTGGAGAAGGCTGTTAGGCTCATGTCCTTCAACACAGATTATTGCACTGCTAAAAACACAGTATTTAAAACAGAAGCATAGTGGGTCCTGAAAACAGGCACCTCAAGTGTCAAAAGCCAGGGCAAAGAGGTGCATCTTCAGCATTCTGTGTAATGAAGGCGTCAGGCCACCTCTGTATCCCACAGCTTAGGGGGGCCTCCATGGGGAAGGACCTCTTCCAGGCCACTATCCCCTCTGCCTCTGAGGGCAGAGGAATTACCAAAGGGAATCCCCTCTGCCAATCTCAGCACCCAAGAGGGTCTGTGGGGAAAGAGACAGCCTTCCATATATTTGGGCCAACTATCTAGTTGGCAGCTCATATAGATGGGCCTTTGACTTGATCTAACTGCATAGTTGGAATCATAGAATTTTAGAGTTGGAAGGGACCCCAAAGGCCATCTAGTCCAACCCCCTGCAATGCAGGAATCCCTGCTAAGGCTTCCAGGACGAGTGGCCAACCTCTGCTTAAAAACCTCCAAGGAAAGAGAGTCCACTGCCTCCCGAGGGAGATCGTTCCTCTGCTGAACAGCTCTTACTGTCAGTTTTTCCTGATGTTTAGTTGGAATCTCTTTTCTTGTAACTTGAAGCCATTGGTTCGAGTCCTACCCTCCAGAGCAGAAGAAAACAAGCTTGCTTCATCTTCTACAATTCAGGGGTAGGCAACCTAAGGCCCGTGGGCTGGATGCGGCCCAATTGCCTTCTCAATCCGGCCCACGGACGGTCCGGGAATCAGCGTGTTTTTATATGAGTAGAATTTGTCCTTTTATTTAAAATGCATTTCTGGGTTATTTGTGGGGTCTGCCTGGTGTTTTTACATGAGTAGAACATGTGCTTTTATTTAAAATGCATCTCTGGGTTATTTGTGGGGCATAGGAATTTGTTCATTTATTTTTTTCAAAATATAGTCCGGTCCACCACATGGTCTGAGGGACGGTGGACCGGCCCACGACTGAAAAACGTTGTTGACCCCTGTTCCACATGGTGGCCCTTGAGATACTTGAAGATGGCTATCATATCTTCTCTTTTCCAGGCTAAACATACTCAGCTCCTTCAACCATTCCTCATAAGGCTTGTTTTCCAAGCTTGTCTCTACGTTCATGAGCATGCCCTCTTCAAAATTACCAAGACAACAGTTCAGCAATTGTAAGTAAGTCCGTCTGTTGTTGTTGCTTTAATTACCTGTTACTACAGTTGCATGAAACTTCCAGTGTTTTCTGGGGCAGGGAAAAGGAATGAATGTATTTCCACCTCAGTTGTTGTCCTAAGGTAGCCTCCTTTTGGGAATCTGTGTTCAGTGAAATTAATTCAGCACAGGACTTATTACTAATGCCCTCATTGGCACTGCTAAGTATCTGGGACAACCAGAACAATGATAGAAAAATTAAAACGTCAGTCATATTTTTGGGGTGGGGGGAAGGGAGTAACGTCTGCAAGACTATAAATCTCCTAGGCACTGGAGGGCATCCCTATAGATAATCGTAATGAGAAGGTATGGTTCTTGACTGCCTTGGAGAAGTGTAACTATTTAGGGGACATTCAAAAAAACACCACCAATTACTGTCTACCATTTGGTTTGACTTTTTTGAATATATAGCAGGATCGGCAAAGTATGCACTTATTTGAAACCAATAAGTCAGCCACCTCCTCTCTTCAGAGTTCAAATGCACTGGATAGACACAATGAGTCATGATTTATCAGACATTTCTATAAAGCAACAGACAGATAATAATTCTATTTTTTAATTTTAAATAAAAGCAATTTAATGAGGTTTTCTTCCATAGCCTTGAAAGTGGAAATTAACTTACTAATTAAAATTAAAGTTATAAATGTGGACAATTTAAAAAATCATCTTGTAATGTCATACTGGTGTGTGTAGATAAATGTTAAAGTCAGATTGTATTGTCCTAATGAGAGAAGATGGACATTTCTATCACTGCTTAGTAACCAACAACTCATTATTGCACATGGAATAATACTTGGAGAAATTAGAATTATTATTTTAACCTTCACCCCACTTTTCCTCCAAAATGCTGTGGACAGCCTATATAGGTCCTCCCTCCTATTTTTCCCCACAGAAAACCCATCATGCTAGCTGAGGCCGAAAAGAGTTGGAAGCCAACAGCCCCTGGAGAACCACAGCTTTCCTTATCCCTGCATTAAAGCAACATTTCATAGCCTTGTAAATAGAATTATGAAGCATACTAGGCCACTTATGTTTTACAAGGTCAGTTATTCATACACCTATTTCATTCATTTGTGATACAGTTGAGTGATACAATTGTATCCCAGTTAGCAGAATCTCAGTTTGGTTGCCTGGAGACAACTCTGGCTACCACATCATAAGTACCCTAAAACCTGAGATTCAATAGGTAGGACTAGGTGATGTCACAATAGCAGGACTTGTGATGACACATAGTGCCAACTATATTTTCCCCCCTCCTTTTTATACTCATACTTGACATTACTTAGGAAACCTAGTAGCATATTGTGTATTATTATAGTGATGTTTTCCCCCTAATTAGGTAACTTTAAAATGCAGTATGTAACATATGTAGAGTTAATATTTTCTATACAGGCAAGCAGAGAGGCAGGTATTTAAGTATTTACAGCTCATGGGTAAATGGGAGTGAATGTGCATTTGCACAATCTGTGGCTTGTGTCCTTAAGTCTTTTTTTTAGTGCAAGATCTTATTCCTGTGCACAGCATTAGAAATCAATATCTAATATTTCTAAATATGAATACAAAAGTCTAGCAAGCAAACAAGCACTTGGCACCGGCCTTCCTATAAGACGTTAAATCACCAGGTGACGTACGGGCTGTGGGTTTGGTGACGTCACTCTGTGTTGCCAGTGTAAATGTTTATGTGCTGTTACTCTGGTTTCAACAATAGAAAGAGGAAGAAATCAATATTTATTTGAATTGCAGGTTCTACTCACTATTATGGCTTGGGTTGAGCTTGTCAGATACAGCATGTTTTTTATTCCTTGCTTAATGAAGTTTTCAACTGCTTCTCCACTCCCATTTCCCAGTCATTTCCCTAAAATAAATACTTAACTCTTTTATGCATATTGATTGAGAACAATAAGTTCCCTCATTAATAATATTTGTTGAGATTGTATGTTTCTGCTGCAAGAGGGGCTGACTAAACGTTGTCTTGGTTTTATTGAAAATGAAAAGGGAATGGCTATGTGTATTCATGTAAGCTTTAACATGGGGGTTTTCCAAGGGACTATATTAAAGCCAAGAAGTGCTCTCTGAACTCTTTGATGAGTTGATAATTAACTATTGTTGTTTCCTGCTGGCTAACACATGAGTATTGAATTGCTAATCACCATTTTGAAGGGAGTTGCTTTTGGTTCTTTTGCTCCCAGGCTCCATGGAATAAGGACATAAACGAAGCTCTCCAGGAAAACAGCTCCAGGCAAAATGGATGCTATAAGGAGAGAGACCTTTGCTTATAGATCTGTTTGGGTTATTTCATATTTTGTGTAATGGGATGATAAGCTGCTTGTGCGTAGAATCCAGATCCCTCAGAGTTTGACCAGGTTTTCAAACCTCTGCCTGTGACGGAGCCCCTCCTGCATGGCTGCGTCAATCGCTGGCAGAATCCGAAAGTGGTTGCTTTCGGAAACGCTTCCAACATAAAAGCTCCTTTACGGAAACACGTCTCCTGGCCTCCCTGCGTGACAGTTTCCGGCGAGGAGTGGGTGTCCCTATAGGAGGTCCTGAGACCTCTCCACTGTTTTCGCTGGAACCGTCTCTGAGCCATCCCTCCGACTCACTTTCCCTAGGAGTTACTGCTCGCCCCCTACTGGTTCCCTCTTCAGCTGCAACATCTCTTTCAACCTCATTGAGCCTCTGCACCTCCTGTCCTTCCGATGGCAGTTCCCTGACATCCACCTCCCCTCCAGGGCCCCCTTCACCCCCTCCCGTCCCCTCCCCTTCGGGCTGGGAGGAGGTAAAACCCCTGAAAGAACCTTCCTCATCGTCCGTAGTTTCGAACACTTCCCTCCACTTGCTGCTGTTCCTCGTCTCTTGGTATTCCTCGTCATCAGAGTCCATTCCCTCTTCCAAATCCGACTCCGCGAATCCCTCCATTTCCTCTTCCTCGTCGGTGGTGCCGAAGTATTCCCTCCTAAACCTTTCTACCGGCTGTGGTTTTCTCGGGAATCTTTGGTGGAACGTTTCTGTTAAAACCTCGTCATTGACCTCCCCTGCAGTCACCCAGGTGTTTTCTGACTCCGGTTCCCCTTCCCACGCCACCAAATACTCTACCTGATTTCCCTTCCACCTGGAATCGAGGATTTCCGCTACATGGTTGCTGCGTTCCCTCTCTTCCAAGGCTGGTCCCCTGGTGTGCTCCCCTTCACGTCCCCCCCTGTATGGTGACAGTAACGACCTGTGGAACACTGGGTGCAATTTCATGTGGTTGGGTAACCGGAGTTTGAAAGCCACTGGGTTGACCTGCTGAATGACTTCAAAGGGTCCCAATCTTCTGGGTCTCAACTTCTTACACCCCCCTTTGAACGGCAACCCTTGGGTGGACAGCCACACCTGATCCCCCACCCTTATGGCCTCACCTTCCCTTCTGTTCTTGTCTGCCTGCTCCTTATATTGTGCCTTGGCCCTTTCTAAGTTGAGCTGGAGCTGATGATGGATCGCTTCCATTTCTTCTACAAAATGTTCGGCCGCTGGGACGCTCCATCTCTCCCCTCCATCCCCTGGGAATGCCCTGGGATGACACCCGTAATTAGCCAAAAAGGGGCTCATCCCTGTGGACACATTCTCTGCATTATTGTAGGCAAACTCTGCCAGCGCCAACTTTTCGGCCCAGTCATTCTCTCTGTCATTGACATAACACCTCAGATATTGTTGGAGTATGCCATTTGCTCTCTCCGCCTGCCCGTTGGTTTCAGGGTGCCGGGCAGTGGAAAAATTTACTTCCACGTGCAGCAAGCTCATGAGCTTTCTCCAGAACCTGGAAGTAAATTGTTTGCCGCGGTCAGAGACCACCCTCAATGGAGCCCCGTGCAACCTAAAGATGTGTTCTACAAACAACTTCGCTGTTTCTTCCGCTGTGACAGCATGTGAGCAGGCTATAAAGTGGGCCATTTTGGTTAACAGGTCTACCACAACCATGATGGCTGTTTTCCCTCTGGACTTTGGCAGATCAGTCATAAAATCTATTGCCACTGCTTCCCATGGTCTTTCAGGTGTGGGTAGCGGTTCTAATAACCCTGCCGGCGCCCGCCTCTCCCCTTTGGCTCGCTGGCATTGATCACACCCTCTCACATACTCCCGCACATCTTCCCTGACCTTGGGCCACCAAAATTCCCTGGTAACCAGCCACATGGTTTTGTGTTGCCCAAAATGCCCTGCGGTGGGGCTATCGTGCAGCTGCTTGACTACCTTCTCTCTCAAATCTCCTTCCGGTATATATAACGCTCCCTTGTAATACAACGCCCCGTTTTTCTCCTCAAAACCTCCGGGTTTGTCTCCCTCCCTCCTGAGACCCCTGAGTTTGTCCTGGGCGTATTCATCATTCTCCGTTCCCTCTACCAGTTCTCTGTGCCCCACCAATGCCGCCCCACACACCCAGCGGTCCTCTGGAATGACATGTCTTTCTTCGGGTGCTCCCTCCCCCTCCAAATATTCAGGTTTGCGTGAGAGAGCGTCCGCCCTAACGTTCTCTGGGCCTGGCACGTAACAAATCTCAAAGTTAAATTTGGAGAACTCTTGAGCCCATCTCAACTGCCGTTGGTTGAGCACTCGTGCCGTTCTCCAATACTCTAGATTCTTGTGGTCAGTGCACACTTGCACCTTATGTTGTGCGCCAATTAGCAGGTGCCTCCATTTCCGGAAGGCCTCATGAATAGCAAGAAGTTCTCGGTCATACACCGTGTAATTCCTCTCGGATTTGTTCAGTTTCCGCGAAAAAAAGGCACACGGTCTCCACTCTGACTCCTCCTTCCCTGGCTGCAGAAGAAGCACTGCCCCTATGGCTCTGTCTGATGCGTCTGTTTCGACCCTCATCTTTTTTTGTAAGTCCACATGCAGAAGTTGCTCCTCCGAGGCGAAGGCCCTTTTCAGTTCCTCAAAGGCTCGCTCCGCCTCCTCAGTCCAAACGAATTTCTTTTTACTGCTGAGACAGTCCGTAATGGGCGCCGTCAGGTGGGCAAAGTTTCGAATGAACTTACGATAAAAGTTCCCAAACCCTAGGAACCTCTGCACATCCTTCTTTGTTTTGGGTGTTTTCCATTCCAGTACTGCCTGGACCTTGCCGGGGTCCATGGCCAATCCCTTGTCGGACAGGCGGTACCCCAGAAACTCCACCTCCTTGGTATGAAACTGACACTTCTCCAGTTTCACCCACAGCCGGTTGGCCTGCAGCCTGCTCAACACTTCTCTGACGTCTCTTACATGCTGCTCCTCATTCTCAGAGTACACCAACACGTCATCTAGGAAGGCCACACAATTCTTGTACAGCAAAGGCCCCAGTACGTGGTTCATAAAAGCTTGGAAGCACGCCGACCCTGCTTGTAATCCAAATGGCATAACTAAATATTCAAATGCCCCTAAAGGGGTGAACATGGTGGTTTTCCATTCATCCCCTTTCCTTATACGTATCAGATTGTACGCCCCCCTTAGGTCCAGCTTTGTAAAAATCTTTCCCTTCCGTACCCTGGTCAAAATGTCATCAATCCTGGGCATGGGAAAAGCCAAAGGTTCTGACACTGCGTTTAACCCCCTGAAGTCACACACCAGTCTCGGCTTATCCGTGTTTTTTTTATCCACAAAAAACACTGGGCTACCTCCCACCGCTCTGGACTCTCTGATGAAACCTCTCTTCAGGTTCTTGTCAATGAACTCCCTTAGCTCCTGCATTTCTCTGTCTGACATGGCGTACAACTTGCCTACAGGAAGCTGTGCCCCAGGGAGTAAATTGATTTGACAGTCAAAGGGTCTATGCGGGGGTAGTTGGTCAGCTTCCTTCTCGCTGAACACATCGCTGAGATCTGCGTATTGCGGGGGCACCTTCCCTTTATCCATTACTTCCATTCCGGCTAGGGCGACTCTGGCTCCTCCCGGAACCTTCCCCTGCTTGCAGTGTTCTAGGCAGTGCGCTGACCCAAAGGAGACCACCCTCTGATGCCAACCCACTAGTGGATCGTGTAGCGCCAGCCAGCTCATCCCCAAAATGATGGGAGCTCCTCCCAAGGTGGCCACATTAAACGCTATCTGTTCAGTGTGCCTTGCCACCCTCATTATCATCGGGACAGTCTGTTGGCTAACTTCTCCTCCCAGCAGTTCTCTGCCATCAATCGTGGTCACCTGCAAGGGGTTACTTAAAGGGATAGTCTGTATCTGATGCTCAGCTGCAAACTCCTTACTCATAAAATTACAGGAGCTGCCTGAATCCAAAAGCGCCTTGATCTGTAGCGGGTGCCCGTTTGGCAACTCTAGAGACACCTCTATCACTAAAGCGGGTCTGGGTGGTTCTGGCGTGGGCACTTTCACTGCTCTTTGGCCTGGCTGCTGTGCCCCGACGGTGGCAGCCAGGCGTTGGCTTTTACTTGCTCCTTGCTCTCCTCCTCTTTTCCCCCAACAGCCCCTGCCATTCCTTGCCACTCCTTTCTCTGTGGGCAGACTCTGGCAAAGTGCCCTGGCTGTTGGCAGAGATAACATTTTTTGGCGCTCTTTCCCTCCTTCTTCCGCCCATCACTGAGATTTGAAACTGCGCGCGCCCGCGCTGTTCCAACTTCCATCGGCTCTGCCGGCGGGAAAGGTGGCTCTGGAATGTCTGGAATGCGAAGCTCCCTCCAACGTTCTCCTTTCCCTTCCCGCCTTTCCAAAGCCCTCGCTTCCTGGCGCGCTCCTATGGCCAGCGCGGATTTGGTCAGCTGATCCATAGACTCCGCCCTGGGCCCCCGGGACAGTTCATCTTTCACGGCCGAAGAAAGCCCCTCTTCGAAAAGCATTTGAATAGGTTCCGCCGATAGGTCCCACCCCAATTTATGAATCAACATAGTAAATTCAGTCCAGTACTCTCGAACAGATCGGCTCCCCTGTTTGCAAGCCATTAACTGTCTTCGTACCACTCCCTGCTCAATGTCGCTGGAAAACATCAGATCCATGGCACGAAAAAACTTCCTTGTGTCCTTTAGGATCTCATTATTCACTGCCATCAAGGGTCTAACCCAGTCCTTCGCCCCCGATTCGAGATGGCCAATAACAAAAGCCACTCGCGACTCCTCGTCAGGGAAGTCATCATACTGCAGGTTGAGAGCGTACTGCATTTCAGTTCTAAAGGCATGATAACTTCTGGGGTCCCCCCCGAATTTCTGCACCAACCCCGGTACCTTTCTGGCGAGCGAGGTGGTTTTCTCCTTTCCCCTTTCTGCATCCTGAGCCCTCCTCTCCTCAAGCCTCGCCGTTTGCATGGCAAGCTGGAGCTCCAACGCCCTGTACCTTTCTTCCAGGCTTGGACCTCCTCCAGCTGCTCCTGCTCCTCCGGTTCCGGCTGGTTCACTCATGATGCCTTTGCCTGCACAAGCTGGCTTTCGAAGACTTTCGGATTGCTGTAATGGGATGATAAGCTGCTTGTGCGTAGAATCCAGATCCCTCAGAGTTTGACCAGGTTTTCAAACCTCTGCCTGTGACGGAGCCCCTCCTGCATGGCTGCGTCAATCGCTGGCAGAATCCGAAAGTGGTTGCTTTCGGAAACGCTTCCAACATAAAAGCTCCTTTACGGAAACACGTCTCCTGGCCTCCCTGCGTGACAGTTTCCGGCGAGGAGTGGGTGTCCCTATAGGAGGTCCTGAGACCTCTCCACTGTTTTCGCTGGAACCGTCTCTGAGCCATCCCTCCGACTCACTTTCCCTAGGAGTTACTGCTCGCCCCCTACTGGTTCCCTCTTCAGCTGCAACATCTCTTTCAACCTCATTGAGCCTCTGCACCTCCTGTCCTTCCGATGGCAGTTCCCTGACATTTTGTAAGGTGCTGAGCCTATGCCTTGGACTGGCATATGTCTTGTGGAGCTGTTTAGATGACTCATTTGATGTTTTCACTCTGTTATGAAGAAAGTTCTGCAAGTAAAGTTTTGAATAATATCTAATGGGTCTGGACAATGCTTCATTTCAAACGGACTCAGTTTTCATGCATCCAGTCACTTCAAACTGCACACTATTAATATCTGCAATAGCACCACTATCTCTTGGCATTATGTTCACTAGCAGTGTTACTTTCAGAGGTCTGTGTGCAGTACATTTTCTGTTGGTGTACTTTGGAGGCTTAAAATTGACTTCTACTGGCAGCATACACATCCTCAAAACCCATTGGCTTAGTTGTTGTTTGTCATGGAATGTTTACAAACACTGTCGCAATTGAGAGAGAGGGATCAATATAATACCATCAGACAGTGAAACTGCAGTCTGGGTATGTCATGAATCACTGAAGGAAACTATTTATATGGGACCTAGCTCATATGGTTTATTTTTATACTGTTGGTGAAGAGGTCAACAATCAAGGGAGCTTGGAGAGCCAATAGAAATGTGAGTCATGGGGCCAAGAGGCCAGAAAGCCACATGAAATATTTACATTTTGATTGGATATAATCAGCCATATATTTGGCTACTGTACATCGTTGATTAAAAGAAGCATAAACACAAGATAAAAATAAACTTTTAGAAAACATAATAAATACCTTGGAGGATGCAATTTATAAAGCAGAGGGAATTGCTTTGCCTTTGTACCATTCTGAATGTTTTACTATTCCATTGAAAATGGAAGGTGCGGGGAGACAATTTAAGAAATTGAAGAAAAGGCAGGTTCTTGGCATGCCCCCCCCCACCTCACTGTAGCCATGTTTTTCTGCTGTGCAGGTAAGGTCATATCAAACACAGAACTTCATGGCTGAAGGTGTCAATGTGTGATACAGAGCCAGCCCACTCACGATGTGGGGGTGAAGCCAGTGGTGAAGAAGCCACCTTAGGCAGCAGAAACACCTCAGGCCACCCATCCCACCGCTTCTGCCACCAGTGGAGAGACAACCCAGGTAAGGGAGGCAGTGGTCGCAGAGCAGCACAGTGTTCTACTGCACGGCTTTGCTGCTGGTTTCAAGTTTCAGCAAGAGGGAGGTGTCCCACCACTCCACTTGGCCACTGGTCTCCCCCTGTCCCTACCTTACACAGAGTTAGACCGTAGGCCCATCTAGCTCAATCTTGTGTGCACTGACTGGCAGAAGCTCTCCAGGGGATGTGGGGGACTGCTCTTATATATGTCCATGACTGGCTATAGAAAGGGCATATGGGATTCTACCCAAATGGTTGCAAGGAGAAAAGGAACAGCCAGGCCACACCCAACCACTTTAAGCTTAAGTGAGTTCCTCTGCCCTGTTTCTCAAGAGAGAGAGAATCAGTTGACATAAGGATTTGAAAGCACTTGTGTTTATCCAGCCATGTTGCAGTAGTGTTGGGGATGAGGTTGATTATCCATGGGTCTAAGGCAAGGATTTCTCATCTCTCCCATAATGAGATCCCCTAAGTCTCCCTAAGACCCTGTGCCCCCTAAATGCCTGGCAGATAAACACAGAGCTTGCACATAGTATACATATTTGTCTCAGTTTGAAGGTAAGGAGGTTTAAATAAAAGAGAGAGAGCGCACATTTTGGGAGGAGTGTTTTGTAAGCATTGCTACAACTGTCTGAAGCCTGTGCTGTCACCTTACTAATCCCCTGATGATGATAAAACACTCTCTGAGAAGTCTGATGAACACACACACAAAACAAAGCATCAGAGCCAAAGAAAACAATTTAGAAAGGTGGGGGAGGTCAGGGTACAAGCTCTGTTCTCTTGACATCGTCTTTGAATTCATATATTATGTTTGTGACCAGGGGTGTTGCTAAGGCAGCTGACATGCTGCCTGGCATATACTTTTGGACTCAAACTTCTATCATCTCTGACCACTGGCCATGCTGGCTGGGGCTGATGGGAGTTGCTTGGTTGGGAATGGCTAAAAGCAGCAGCAAAGAAGTTCTACAATGATGAACAAGCTTAGGTTCTCCCTCTGGGACCAGAGAGAGGAGAGATTACTGCACAAAGGACTGAACCCCATTGCTTGCTTGCTTGCAATGTATTACTTGTAACATTTATCTTATTGTAACTAGTATTTAAAGTTTTTCTGCAGTAAAGCTTTGAAGTCCATTCTTGTGGTGGAGAGAATTCATTCCCACACAAGGTCTTGATCAGGGATTCCACTGGACAACTCTTAACAGTCCCCAACCTGGGTCTTTTGCACTGGGCCCTAACCCTGCTGCCCCTTCCCTCTTTTTAATCAAAGAATAAATACATTTTCCTTACCGGGCCTCTGGCTGTCAACCACAATGCTGCTGACCAAACTACTGTCCATCTTAATTTGCGGGGGTGGGTGAGAGAGTGATGATGGTGAAACTTTTTGGGGGAACCATAGGTCAATATAGGTCCTGTACCCTAAGTCCACAGCAATGCTCCTGTTTCTAACTAATTTGCTGCTGACATTTTAATCCTAAACATCTTAATACTGCTTGTTCCGTTGTAACAGCATCGTCAGGCGCTTATCTGTAATATTTGACATATTGTGGAAATTCAACAAAAATATTCCTTGCAAAATAATAATAATGATACTGCTTGCTTAGAAGCCTTCGGGGAAGTACCCTGGAGTTTTCAACCTGAGCTTGCTGGAAGCATTTCAGTCTGCAGCCTCGGGAAAAAAGCAGAGGTTTTCATTCTAAAGAGAGCAAATTGCTTTCTCCATCCAAGTCTCTTACACAGCAGCCAGACACTTGGCCAACTCTAATGTCTGGCACCAGCCCCGTCTTGGTCCAGTTCTGCATGTTTGTTGATTATTTCTATTTGTATTTTGTATATAAATCTGGTTATTTATACAGGGAAATAGACATGTTGCCAGTAAATATGAGCAAGGCTCTGAAGAACTGTGCAGTGTGCTCTTTCTGTGTATATGTCCATACATGGAGAACAATGAGGTGCACTGAAGCAAAAGGCTTGAGCATAAACATCACTTTTTCTGTTGTGTCCTTGAAGGTCATTTAAACACAAAGCCAAACCCACATTTCATTCCTCTCCTTTGGTCCCCTTGTTAACAAGCATTACTGCAAGGGTGCTAGTGATGTGCTGAAATCTGTCCTCCAGTTTCTCATAAGTTCCCCCCCCCCCCCCCGGGGAATAAAATACTATTTTTTTTCTGCCACATTCTCAGAGCACTTTAGAATGTCTTCAGAATTTTACTGAGTGCAGAAGTTTGAGCTTAGCTTATCCTTGTGTAATGGCCGTGGATAATTTTTTTCTTTCCAGTTAAAAAAATTAATAAAAATCTTTGTGGCCTCCTTGGCTGCCCATGCTTCCTGGTTTGAAAAAGTTCCACTTGAGGAACTATGTTATGATATATTCACCCAGGTATTAATTGAAGCACAAGCCCCCTGGAAGGCTCTAGAGTGTAGACCACTGGTGAGATGATTTGCAAAATGCAAGGAAGGACCTTTCAGACTCCCCAGAAGTAAGGTAGGCATGAGATGAGATTTTGATGAAAGTTTTCTCTCCGCTTTAGTAATTTTTGGATGTGATTTCTTTTATCGATAGACACGCACACAGAGAGAAAGAGAGATGTGGGAAGAGGGGAGGGGAGGAGAAGAACTTTTATAAAAATGTTTTTATTACATATTTTATTGGGTTATAAAAGTACATACAGCGTCTCTATTTTCAGATCGTAAAGTCCATTCAACAGATCAGTTAGATTGGATGTGAGTCACTAATGTAGACAATAGACAATATAATGTTGGGGAAGAAGAGAGGTGGGGAGAGAGAAGGGGAGATAGAAAACTTTCATTCTTTTACATAATGTAGTAGTGTCAGGTTTTTGAGTCAGTGTAGGTTCTATTTCTATTCATTTATTAGTTTTCCTTGGTGGTGAGAGAGGTTGGGGGCCCAGAGCATGGCTGGTTGACTTCAGTTGGCTGCAATGAATTTTGTTTGCCTGTGTGAGGCGGAGGGGTTGTTATGTCAAGTTAGCTATACCCTCCAACCTTTCTCTGATGAAAATAGGGATGTCCCATTCCATAATGATAATTATACTATTTATACGCCACACATCTTATTTGGTTGCCCCAGCACTCTGGGCAGTTTCCAACATATATAAAAACAGAATAAAACATTAACATAAAAATAAAAAAAATCTTCCCTATACAGGATTGCCTTCAGACAGCTCGGGTTGGATAACTCCATACCCTCCAGCATTTCTCCAATGAAAATAGGAACATCCCAATGAAAAGTGGAACATTCTGGGATCAAATCAGAAACCAGGACAGCTTCTCTAAATCAGGGATGTCCCTGGAAAATAGGGACAATTGGAGGTTCTAAATTAGCCATATCAATTCCTATGCTGTTGGTGGGTTCTTGTTGTTGTTGGGCTGTGTATATAATGAAGGGAAACATGGGTGAAGGTATCCTCTTTTGTTTGTCCCCATGATCCTTTCAGTTTGTTGCCCAGCAGCAGTCAAAGCAGCTTAACCCCAGGCAAATCTCCCATCCTGGCAATTTATGGGACTCAACTTCCTTAGCTTCAGCAACAGAAATGGGTGTACTGTTATGCCACATGCACAAAAATTGCACCTTTGCTTGCCAGAATAACTGTCACGTGATTCCATACTCAAGTCACATATGCAACCAAGCATCCTCACCTATGTATTCTATTGGGGGGGGGATATACATTTTTTAAAACAATGATTTTATAACAGTAGCAAAAAGCCATTATGGGGTAATGAATCCCTGTGTGTGGATTGCTGGAAATGTAATTCTTAAATCTCCAGTCAGGCCTTGGTTTTAGCTCCAGGACAGGCTGCCTCTGCACTCCTATTTGAGTGCAAGCAGGTGATGATCTGAAGAGCAATAAGCATTGTCAAAATCAAGATCAGGTAACTGATCTGGCAG
Source organism: Podarcis siculus (assembly GCA_034642415.1). NCBI lineage: Eukaryota > Metazoa > Chordata > Lepidosauria > Squamata > Lacertidae > Podarcis > Podarcis siculus. The sequence continues at coordinate 23,605,397 of JAXCMG010000002.1, forward strand.
GCAAAGAGCCAAGGGCCAGAAGCAACAGAGATGGTCATAGATGAGCTTCAGATCAGGCAGACAAAGAGCAAAGGGCCAGGAGCAAATGTAGTCAGAGTCATACAGGTTAAGCTCCAAGGCAGCAAGAGCAGGCTGAAGAGACTGGGCGAAAACCTTTTTGAGTATAAATTGGTACAAATTGGTCAAGCTGGTAAGCTGGCTTGGCTGCAAGGGCTTTATAGGGCCTGTTGTGTCTCAAATGGGTTAGAAAACTGATTATCTGACTGCAGCCTTGAGGGCGCTGTTCCCCTCAAGACCTTGTCTGAAAGTTCAGAATCGTGGGAGTGGAAGAGGTGAAGTGCTAGAGACAATCTGCTGGAGGCCGTGGTTCAATCCCCTTAGCATGTGGTTAGAATGTTGACCTTGAACATTTGAGAACAGGCTTATTATCTCAGCTTAGTGACAAGGCACTACGATGCTATGCAGTCAGTTCTACACAAGGTCAAAGACGGAGGCATACTTCCCTTAGGGCTATGTGGAGTCTATTAAGAGGAGTCTCTCTCTCTCTCTCTCTCTCTCTCTCTCTCTCTTTCTCTCTCTCTCTCTCCACACACACACACACACACACACACACACACACACAGTATATAAATGTTACTGTTGTATCAACTGAGGAAAGAGCAGAGACAACAGTCTAATAGGAAGGGATCCACTAGTGGGAGGACCCAGATAGAAAGAGTTGTTGTACAGTCAAACGCTAAATGAACCAACCACTGTAGCCCAGGCAAATGTGAGAATGGGGAACAAGAATGGAGATGAGCATGCAAGAGTGGAAAATGTCAAGTATCCTGTCTTGCTCTCCCAACCATAAGGGATGGCTGGCAAACATGTTGTACCCTCTTGTGAGTGCTCCTCCTCCATGATCTGCCTATGACTAGCCTCCATTTCCATCCATGTGCTCTTATTTTGTCGGTTGATTTCTGTTATGCAAGGTCTGGTCTCATTCAGAATTTATTTCTCCCGTGTTGCCCGTAATCACTTTGCTATTTACTACTTTTTGCTTACACTTCATCAGTTTGCAAGAGCAGCCTTGAACTCCCTCTTCCATTTCTAATCTGTAGCACATCAACAGGCAATGACAGTAATCTTGGACAAAGTTAGCCTGCTGAAATCCCCTTGAGTCCACTGGAATTTCACTTGCCTAACTATGTGAAGGGTTATAAACTGACACCCCAACACAGCAAAGGAATTCTGCCCACAGAAGCAGACTTTCACACATGCATGCATGTATGTCAATATGAATATATGGATAGGAATTAACCGTGATTCCTGCGTTGCAGGATGTTGGACTAGATGGCTCTTTAGGTCCCTTCCAACTCTGCTGTTTTATGATACTATGCATACTGAGTCAGACCATATAGTCCAATACTGTCTGTTCTAATTGGTAGTAGCTCTCCAGGGTTTCAGACAGCATGCATTCCCAGGCCTACTTGGAAATACCAGGGATTGAACCTGGGACCTTCTGCTTGCAAGGCAAATGCTCTACCACTGAGCTGAGGTCCTTCCCCACCATCTGATCAACATTCAAAATTGCAGTTCTGTATGCCTCACTAAATTATTGCCTAAATCCTTTAATGTGTTGGGGGGTTTTCAGTTGGAGATTATGCATTACAAAATTCCAAAAAGTACAAATTTCAAAGGATAGCTCAATTTTTGCTCAGGAAGGTAGGTATATTTAAAATTATTTCCAGGTCCATATTTCCTGTCTACTCTGCCTTTTGGTTCCCATGCTCTAATCATGAAGTGGGAGACACTGACTCATTTCTATGAGGAAAACATTAATAACCTCTCAATAGCCAATTGAAAATTGGCAGACGTGAAGCAGACTCACTATAAAGCGCTTTCTGGGTGTTGTGTGGAGATTGTGCCAGATCAGGATGAGGATCACTCTCCTTAAGGCAGGCATGTCCAAAGTCTGTTCTGGGGGCTCAATCCGGCCCGCCTGTCGGTTTAATCTGGCCCCTGTGGCAGTCTATCTCCTGGGGTAAAATCCTAAAAAAAAATCTTTTAAAAAGCTCAACAAGAAGTTCAATCCTTAAAAAAGGTCAACAAATTTGGTCAGCCCTCATGCATGTTCACTTCATCAAATCCAGCCCTCTTTGAAAAAAGTTTGGGCACCCCTGCTAAGGAGTCTCAAAGCGGCTCACAATCTCCTTTCCCTTCCTCCCCCACAACAAACACGCTGATGGTGTTTCCTGCTTGGCAGGGGGTTGGACTCGATGGCCCTTGTGGTCTCTTCCAACTCTATGATTCTATGATTCTAGGTGAGTGAGGCTGAGAGATTTCAGAGAAGTGTGACTGGCCCAAGGTCACCCAGCAGCTGCATGTGGAGGAGCGGAGACACGAACCCAGTTCACCAGATTACGATTCCACCATTTTTAACGACTACACCATGCTGGCATGTGAGGAGTAACTGACTTGTCAGTAGTTCTGTCCCCACTATTTCCTTTGAGCCATAGCCCCCTGGGAAGCTCAGCAGGAAATCCCACAGAGAGTACCAGGGTAAGACAGATGAGGGCGGAAGCATCTGCCAGCAGCAATTCTCTCTTTTCTGAGACACAAAACAAGCCCTCCCTTCTTTAGCTGCTCACAGCCTATGCATGCAGCATGTGAAAGAGGCAGCCTAGCACAGGAGTGGACAGTTCCCCTGTGCAAAGTCCACCCCAATTAAGGAAGATTGATTTAGGATCAGAAAAGAGGAGTTGCATCCAGTTTAAACAGGTAATAAGCAAAAATAAAACAGCATAAAGGCTTAAATTCCTTTTTTTATTTGTTGTTGTTTGTAACATTTTTATTCATCTTTAAACTGTTTAACACAGTTGCATTGATATAGATCTTTGTTTACATTGGAGCATATGACATTCAGCAATTTGTTGTTGTTTAGTCGTTTAGTCGTGTCCGACTCTTCGTGACCCCATGGACCAGAGCACGCCAGGCACTCCTGTCTTCCACTGCCTCCCGCAGTTTGGTCAGACTCATGTTTGTAGCTTCGAAAACACTGTCCAACCATCTCATCCTCTGTCATCCCCTTCTCCTTGTGCCCTCCATCTTTCCCAGCATCAGGGTCTTTTCCAGGGAGTCTTCTCTTCTCATGAGGTGGCCAAAGTATTGGAGCTTCAGCTTCACGATCTGTCCTTCCAGTGAGCACTCAGCATTCAGCAATTACATAAACATAAATCAATAAACATAAAATCTTAAATCCTAACTAGCCCAGAAGAGTTACAAGCAGCATCCAGATCCCCATAACACACACACACATGATGTCAGGCAGGGTTCCCAAAGGGGTTGGGCTAGATGATCCCCAGGGTCCCTTCCAACTCTACAATTCTGTGATTCTACGATTCATGTGGGTGGTATTTTAAAATACAATTTTAAAAATCATACATGTGGCACAGTGCATTACCATTGCTACAACAGGCAGAAAAATCCTTAGGTAGTCCTCCAAGACACTCAAAAAATTTCAACTGGTCCATTGGTAGGGGAGGAGTTTGGGAACCAGTGATGTAAGGGAAAGCTTCAGGTATTCAGGAAAGTTGAAAGTCTGAATGTGGGAATATTCCAAAAATTGGAAGAAGTTATAGGGCCAGTTGAGGGGGAAATTGATGGGACGGAGGAAGGACCTACCATTGCATATTGAATGGGAGGCAGCTTACCCATGATCATGTGGCTTCTTAAAGGTTTGACTCCTCTTCTGGTTTGGAAGGTAAGGTCAAACAAGAACAAGCTGGAATTGTTGTTGAGCCTGAAGGGGAGGGAACCTCCCACTACTTTTGACTCTGCCTTCAGTGAGAGAGTGAGGTTAATTCTGGTTACAGTATGTCACTCCTGTGGGTGCAACAGTAATTTTTTGTTTTTTTAATGCAGGCAAAAGTGGCTTCTTTTATCCTCAGTCATCAGCTGGATTTTCAACTAGGCTTAATATTTCTTAAAATTCTTCAGCTAGTCCCCCCTCTATTCCTTATGTTGTTTTTCAGAATTTTCCAGCCAGTTAAGTGATTTAAGTACCTGCTTTTCTTCTCCATGCTACAGCTACATTTTTTAATGTTGTTTTGCTATACTTTAAAACAAATGTCGATAAAATGGATGTTTGTTTGCTTAAAGCAACTTCAGCCACTGAATTTCGTGCACTTCTCCTTTGATTTTTGAGGGGCACATGTCCAATTCCAAGCATCAATTCCAGTATACCTGTTAGTACTTACTTTAATTACGCTTGTGGCACAGCATGCTGTTCAATTTAATGATCATTTAGGAAGCACTTTTCTATCATTATAGCCGTCCCAACCCTACACCGAGAATATTAGCAAGTGTTCCCTGGAGCTTTGCTTCCAATAGCCACCACCTGCTGAGTTTTTAGCATACATAATAAATTAGGAGTATCTGTAGGTAAATGAATGGCTCAGAGGTTTTACAATGGAGCATGGAGCTTCTACTCCTTTGAATGCAGCTCAGGTCCCTAGCTAACAAACATCATTTCCATCCATCTATTATTCAAAGAAATGTGTTTAGAATCTAATTAAGTTACCTAATGAAGGAGGTAAAATATCAGTAACTACTGCTGATTGGCCACAATAGTCTGGAAGCAGAAACACAGGCTCAGAGCATCTCCAAAGCCATGAAAAGCTAGGAGAAAAGAACAGGGAGATGAATGAACTCATTTATATCCTTCCTTGTGTTCTGAACAGTCTTGCCATTATTAAGATGCAGAATACTGAATTAGACAGACAGTAGAAGTGATACTCAGGGACTGTCCTAGTGTTGGAAGCATCAGTCAAAAGAAAATGATGTTCACACAGAGCACAGTAGGACCAGTTTGTCAACTGGATAAGCTGGTATTGGGGTTTGCAAGTACCATGCAAAGCCTGGTGTTCTTGTTGTCTTCAACAGCCATAGGTAATCCATTGGCCTTTTCAAGGTTCACAGGATAAGGTTTCTTGTGGCTGTTTAAGTAAGTGTAGAGCATGTCCCCAAACATTTCAGTTAGAGTGTAGGGTGAAAGAGGTAAGCGCAAAATATGGTTTGAAGCTCAACATCGAAAAAATGAGGATCATAGCCACTGGTCCCATCACCTCCTGGCAAATAGAAGGGGAAGAAATGGAGGCAGTGAGAGATTTTACTTTCTTGGGCTCCATGATCACTGCAGATGGTGACAGCAGCCACGAAATTAAAAGACGCCTGCTTCTTGGGGAAAAAGCAATGACAAACCTAGACAGCATCTTAAAAAGCAGAGACATCACCTTGCCAACAAAGGTCCATATAGTTAAAGCTATGGTTTTCCCAGTAGTGATGTATGGAAGTGAGAGCTGGACCATAAAGAAGGCTGATCGCCGAATAATTGATGCTTTTGAATTATGGTGCTGGAGGAGACTCTTGAGAGTCCCATGGACTGCAAGAAGATCAAACCGATCCATTCTTAAGGAAATCAGCCCTGAGTGCTCACTGGAAGGACAGAGCCTGAAGCTGAGGCTCCAATACTTTGGCCACCTCATGAGAAGAGAAGACTCCTTAGAAAAGACCCTGATGTTGAGAAAGATGGAGGGCACAAGGAGAAGGGGACAATAGCGGACGAGATGGTTGGATAGTGTTCTCGAAGCTACCAGCATGAGTTTGGGCAAACTGCAGGAGGCAGTGGAAGACAGAAGTGCCTGGCGTGCTCTGGTCCATGGGATCACGAAGAGTCGGACACGACTAAATGACTAAACAACAACAACAGAGTGTAGGTACAGCCTGGAAAATCAACTCTCATCAACCCTTGCTAGCATAGACAATGGTCAGAAATGATGGGTTGTAGTCCAACGGGAGGCTCAGGATAGTGCCTCCTTGCACTAGAGCATACCAAGGTTTTTTCTCCCTGTTCTTGCATGTTCTTTCCTGAGAGCCAGGCTTCCAGAGAACTGGGTGAGTAACTGGAGCTATAAAGTGAAACATCAGTGTAAATAAAAGTGGAAAACATGGGGCAGTGATGCAGTTGTGTGGTGTGTCTGCTTCGCCACATTCCCCAGATGTGAGCTAAGCAAATGAGTTCAGCCTCTCCAGCTACTGGCTGGCCAGTGTTTACTGCTTTTTACGCGTTAACAAATTAACCAAAATCGTGACATATGAATGTCCCCCTCGGAACAGAAAGCTTTTGTTACCTTGATGATGTCTGGGTGGTGCCTCTTCTTAGATTTAATAAGGAACTCCAGTCTCCAGGTTTATTGGCCAAGTACGCTCTGCTGCCACAGAAACAAATACAAATAAATCCCTGTTTCTTCTTCTTCTCTTCTTAATGGTGTTGTGCGCAACCTTTAGTGCTGCAGTTTCAGTTTGTCTCTCTGTTGACATCTAGTGCCCTGTGCTGAAAGAGCTTCAGTGAGGCATGTCACCCAAAGGCATTCCATTGCATTTGGCTTGGTTGTAATATTTACTTTTGCAAATCTTAGTCAACAACTTTCCTTCTCTGTCACCTTCTATAGGTTTTTATCAGCAACAGCATAACAAAGGGTTCTCTGTATAACCCTTCTTGTATAGTTTGCTGAAAATTATAGATAATCCACTAACACAGGAGTAATCTAATAGGAGTAATAGAAATGTCAGGTGAATTGGTACTCTGGAGTTATAAGTTCAGGACTTCAAAACACCTCATAGGCAGGAAGGCACTGCTAAAATGAAGGGAAGAAGGCTTCGTTTTAGCAGGAGTTTCAGCGCAAACCCCTTGGCTTGATCATGAACTAAATTCATGCACTGAATTAAATCAAGCTGAGCAGGATCGAACTCCCTGCTCATCAGCAGATGAGGGCCAGTTAAATTTTGCCGCTTTGACAGCATGCATCAGTTCCCGCCTTGCCTATTAGTTGACGTCACCTGCCCATTAGAGCATTATCAGCTGATTGGCAGGTGGGCCTGGTGTTTGGGCCAAATTGGAATCTCTGGTAGCCAAGATTGGCCTGTGGGCAGGAGGTTCCTTACCCATGTACTAATGCAGGGATGTCCAGCCAGTAGATCGCAATCTACCAGTAGATCCCTGGCTGACTGCGGGATTCTTATCGTGTACAAAAAGTTACAGGGGGAAAGCTAAAAAAATCTGTGCAATCCTCTCCCAAAAAAGCTCAACAACTCTGGGCAATCCACCTCCTCCCTCCAATGACAATGGGTAGATCACTGCCAGTTTTCTCATACTGGGAGTAGATCACAGTCTCTTGGGAGTTGGACATGCCTGTTAATGGATTGCATAATGGCTGAGCCTAATACATGTCCCAATCTACTTTGTGCATTAGGGGGGTTGTTTTCCTTTCTGCCACACAGAATATATACCGGTCTAACTACAGTGTCCTCTGACGTAGGCTTGGTTGTTTGGAGAAGCATTTTGCAACACCTTCAATCTGTCCTGCCCCAGTCTTTTCCTTTAGCAAGCTTTTCCTGATTTATTTAAGATTAAAGCTAAACTAGATACATTAGGGATGGACAAATTTCTCTCTCATTTTGCTAAGCTTAAGTTCAGTTTTTCACATCAGTTCAAATTTGTACATGTTTGCAGGCACCTTTCTCCTAATACAGGCATTTCCCTACACATTTTTTTTATTCATATATGCCTTTCTGCAAGGAAACTTCCAAATACAGCATATAGTTTAAATGTTGGCTGTTGACAGTGAGAGGGCCCTGTACCGTTGTCCCAACCCAACCCAGCAATTCCTGCATCTGCATTCTTTTGTTGAAGAAGAAGAAAAGAGGTTAGGAGTTCTGGTCACAGGATTCCCCTCTCAGATGAGAGATAAATCATTTTACCTACCTAATGCACTCTTCCTGAACCAAAATGCAGCTATACTTTGAAATTTGTACTTTTTATAATTTTGCAATGCAACCAAAAAAACCCGCATGCCCAAAAGTGTATATTACGAGAAAGTGCACAGGAAAAAATGTATATTGATGGAAACAATGATAAAATCGATTGATTCTGTTGCCTTAGCTGCGAGCTGTTCCTGTTATGATTAACTGAAGGCTGATTGGCTATTAGTGCCAGATTCCTAAGCAGAAACAAATGCCACAATATCTATTTTATGGGGTGGGGGAAGAGTGTTGAGACAAGAGTTCCAGCTACTACAATAGAGACTTCCACCCTACAAAACTTTGGAGCTAATAATATGCTTTCCCCAAAATATAATGGGATAGGAACTTATATAAGTGTTCTGAAAATAGGCATATCAAAAGAGGGCTGCTCCATTTCTTACATGGGACCACATCTAAGCAGTAAAAAAAAGCACTGACTCACTTCTGGTCTCCTTAAAATACAGTTTTGTTTCAGGTATGTTGCTTTGCAAGTCTGCTTCTATCAATATCACAGGGTGTGGGGCCACCACTGAAAAGGCCCTTTCCTTGTTACCTGGAAACCTGATTGATTTTAATGGCATGGGAGAGAACAGACTACATGAGGCACACCATAGTTCATTTCTTATTTTGATTTATGGGGTGCTTTGCCATATGAGTATGCGCAAAGTGGATCACAACAGAACTTTGTTAGTATTTATAACACAATGCTTCACACTAGATTTTTGAATTAAAATTGCAGCTGATCCACAGATGTTTAGTGGAGATAGGTTAATAAGAAGAAAGCTGAAATCCGAACAGCCAATTAGATCGTTCTGAACTCTGGGTCACTTGTCATTAAAGTCCTATGAACACAAGTCCTCGCCACATTTTCCAGACTGGCACTACCTCTTGTTTTTCTCCACCCCACATTCCAATACAGAACCGAAAGATCCCAGCAGACACTTATTCAATTGACTGAAGCAGCAAACAGCCAAGTACATCGTGTTGCCATGCAACTTGTGTCAGCTTCCCTGTGGATGAGTTTGGGTTTTTTGGTTGTTGTTACCTTGGTGACAACCAGCTGAATAGTCGTGGCACACGAAATTGTCTCTTTCCTCCCTAAGAGTGAACATGGGCTAATTCTGTTCTTCAGGGGGGTTCTAGAAGCGAGCAAAGGTGGATGGGATTTCCAGCACAAGATGATAGCAGGTACTTTGCTTCCCAAGTCAAGGATGTCTGTGAGCAACTTCACTCTCCCCTCCCCACTTTGAAATTGCATGTGGAAGCAGCATTTGGTGGAAAGAAAACTCTGCAAATCTTTTGAGCTACCGGAATCTTTCTCAACGAACAACTGCACTGGAGAGCAAATTTCCCAGAGGCTATGGATGATGTAATACACATCTGAGTGGAAAGAGCAGGCCTTTGCAAACCATTCCATCTGTATCACTGACCTACTTGGGCTCAGCTGAGTTCTCAGTGACCTGGGAGGAAATAAACTAGATGTGATGAATGCGCAATCACACCTGATTGGAGGGAACCAGATGGTGTGAGGTGCACTTAATTATTCACATCCACGCTACAGAAATGTGGGCTAAGTGACTGCCCCGGTCTTTCCTTGTTTTATCATCTAGGGCTGCTCTAACAGCGTCTTTCCTTTGCGGCAGCTGTCTGCCGCACAGCACAGCGCTCGCTAATGGTGCTGGGACTTCAGCCATCAGGGCCACAATCTTATTATGGACTTTTGTGAGCCTGCTATGTGGGCATCCTAATGCTTACTGGCAGATGATGCATCATAAATGGCGCTTGGGGTCCTTGGGCATCCGTTGAACAGAGCAGCCGAAACCCAGAACACATGTTCCTCAGGCCCTGCACATCACATCGCTGAGCCGGCAAGACTGCAGACAGTACCTTGTTTTAACTCTGCCTGGCAGTCTGAAGGAACAAAATGTTTACAGCTTGGAAACAGGACCTTGTTCTCAGAAGGCATTTGCTCCTCCCACATGCAAAAATAGGAGTGGCACCATGTTTCCTGGCAGAGCCTTCGGCAGGCAGAAACCAGCCAGGTAAAGCTTACCTTCATCTTTGTTTCTCTGTTGCGTCTCACAACTTCTCCACCAGAGGCAAAGGTATCTCTGTGATTTGCTTCATTTTGTACTTTCCTCATTGAAAATCGCTTTCATCCATCTCCGATTTTAGTATGAACGTATGACTATAGGAAGAACCCTGCTGGATCTGGCTAAAGTCCTATCTTGTCCAAAATACTGTTCCTACAGTGACCAGCTATATGCTTCTGAAAAAACCCCAAACAGGACAGGAGTGCAATAGTTCTCTCCTACTGTTTTTCCCTGGCAACTGCTATACAAGAACATACTGTCTGTAATCCTGGAAAGAGTACAATAGCCATTGTGGCTAGTAGCCATTGGCAGCCTTATTCTCCATGAATTTGTCAAAACCCCATTTAAAACCATCCAGGTTGGTGGCCATCACCACGTCTTCTGAAAGCGAACTCTGTAGTTTTAAAGTGGCACTTAAAAGGGGAAAAAACATAATTTGACTGGTGGATATGAAAATTAAACTGTAATGTCAATTCCAATGCATTTGTTCATATCCTTTACAATTCCTTTTTCAATTGCAGCATTAAGGAAAGACTATAATTTCAGCAAAACAAGAAGACTGAACCAAGAAACTATAATCTCTTTTAGACATTTGGAGACAGGTTCTGCTGTCCAAGCTTGCAAATGATTTCGAGCACGTCTTAAGAGACTGTACTAACAGGCACAAAAACCTTATTAACAGGTGCAAACCAGTTAACAGTACAGTATGCCTGTACTGCAAACTGTTTATTTCTCCACCCGCCTGCAGTGGTGAACTAGTACTGAGTTACTAAAATGGCATGTAAGAGAGGGATGTGATTGTAATGAATGAAGCCTTAATGGGTTAATTTCATCAAAACAGAAGTTTTATATTCATTCATTCACCCAGAGTGCGACAGCAACAGCTCTGCCATAAACTGAGTGAGGCGACAACAGCAGACTATTTAGAGAGAGGGCTGGAGGTTAGCACTAGACAACCTGTTATTGGGAGCTAATTATGCACAGTTGGTTAATTTACATGCCTTTCTGGTTGGTGTACTTCCCACTTCCTTTTCCAGAATTCTGGGCAGCCCTTGCCTTCTAGAAATGGCTATCAGACTAATACTACATACAAAGTGATGGTGTCAGAACGAGCCGTTGTCATAGTGGACAGTTCTCTGAAGCTATGGGGGGGGAGCATATTAAATGCTAGGAAAGAGAGAAAATAAAACAGCAAGCACCATTATGCCACCGTATAATAAATCTATAGCATGGCTACATTTGAAGCACCGTATACAGCAAGGGGTGGCTTTACAGATGTCATTAAACTCCCAATTCTTATTGGCCCCAGCCAAGATGAGAGTCCAGGCATAATGGGAGTTCTGGTTCAGCAACATATGGAAGGCGACAGGTTAGGCACTTTTGGTATACGATACTGGTCACCCAACTTGAAAACGAGCACAGAGCTGGAAAAAACCAACTAAAATTATCAATGGAAATGAAAAGCTTCACTATAAACATTTGGGACTTTCCAGTTTTTTTGGGGAGGCGGGAAAGAGAATAAAGAATATGAATGGAGTAGAGTGACAGAATCCTTCCCACCACCATCACTTGTAATCCTAGAAACTCAGGGTCACTCAATGGTGTTGACTGGCAGCAGATTCAGGACAATGTTGCCTTCATGTTCTGCTTGGGAGCTTGCAGGAAACTGTGACTGAGTGCTGTCAATAGCAAGGCTGGTGTCAACACCTAGCATCCTTGGGCAGGTGTGCCAGGGCCATGGCTCGCCATTAAGGCCCACAACCAATGCCTGCTCTAATCCCACATTAAATAGAAAATCCTCCTGGTGCTCAAAGCAGCCATTTTAATCCCTTCAATGCTATATTCCAGGGCAACAGCACTAGTAGAAAATTCAAATGGCAGCTGAGCTCTCGAGGTCCGCAGTTGTTTCCTGCTACTGCAAGGTTACCGGTAAGTGCATTAACGCCTGCCAGGGAGCATTTTGAACAGGGCTTCCTCAAACCTAAAGCCTGCTTTAGTTGGAGCTTTGGTTTGATGCAGCAGGGCACAGAATCATAGAATGGTAGAGTTGGAAGGGACCAAGGGTTATCTAGTCCAACCCCCTTGCAAGGCAGGAATCTCAGCTAAACCATCCACAACAGATGGCCATGTATTGTTTTAATTAGTAAGGCTGGTTCAAGGACTAGCAACCCTGAAGAGGGGTTGTGTTTTGCAAATGTTCTGAGAAAACTAGCCCCTTAAAGCCCCCACCCCCAAAAAAGTACTGTTCCGGGGACAATGAATTACTAATATTTAACCAAATGACCTAAGCACTGAATGATGCAATATACTGCAAAGGAAAGCAATCCTTTGTCTTAGATAGGAAGGAAATGACCAGCTTAATATGTTAATGATGGGCATCATGAAGTAATTTATTAATGTTTTACAAGAGATGAAACCACCATCATAAAACTATGCACATGATCTTTAATTTTTTTAAGGGAGCAGTTACTTTTTCAAAAGCTCATAGGCAGCTTGTGCAGGCTTAATTATCTTACTTTGGTAGAGGAGTATATTCCAGAGAGAGGATTTCTCTTTGGAATGCCTCAAATATACAAGACACAATGAGAAATGAGCAGAACGACTGACAGCCAGACAGCCAATTTTTAGTTAAAGCAGGATCTCAACTGTCCTGAGGGAGACCTACAGTCCCAGCAGAGTTAAAGTTCAATTTGTGTGTTTAACAACAGATTCTCAGAGACAGCAACAAATACAAAACTATACACCAAGAGAACACGACCAGCCTTTTGGGGTTCCCTGGAGAAGCTAGTATAGGATTTGCATTCCAAAAGAATCTCAGCCCTTAGAACAAGACTCTGGCTCTCATGTTGGGCAGAGGCTATTTTTAAAATAGCCTGGCTGATATCTATGAAAAGGAAGACAAGTCTCTGCCGATGGTGTAGCAACTCCAAAACGGAAAGTAAACAAGAACCACCAAGACCAAATTCTGGCTGAGACTCAGCAAATGTATAGTCCTGAACAGGATAATTTTATCCCACTGAAACACTTTACAGATCAATAGTCCTGCCTTTACTGCCTGAGCATGGGATGTGCTTCAGCTAAAAGACACCAGGCATGCAATAAAGTCCTCTTGAGGTAAAGCGGCAGTGGAAACAGTCACTCTGAAGTTGTCCTATTTCAGGCTCTTTCAACTTCCAGTTTTAAAACCTCTCTTGACTTTGAAACCACCACAATACAAGCACAGGTACCATATGTAACCAGAATTCATCATTTGGCACCTCAGATATAACCATGAGGTTGGCACTTGTGAAGCTGGTAACCAGTATCACCAGTATCACCAGTTACCAGACAGCACCTATTGAAAGAGTATTTTAGGGGGAAAGGGGGATTGAAACACCTCTTTCTAACCAACTGTGACAGGATCTCTGAAGAAACCTGGAGATTACTCCCTTATACCTGTAATTTATCAGTTTGAGTTTATTAGACATTAATACAAGATTCTGAAACTCTGTTAATTTTATATCTGTTGCGTCCAGTTCTTGAGCTTTCAGTGTGTGAACTAGTTCAAACCAGCATGCCGCGCCACAGTGTGGGTCATACACCTCAAGGTAACAAACAAGAGACTTAAAACCAGTACCTGCCATGACTGAGTAATGTACAAGCGCCACTGAAGTTCCTGGGACTGCTGAAGTAACATCTGTGTTCATGTGCAAGCCTCATTCATTTCCATGCTGCTTACACAGGAACTTTAGTGGCAGACTGGGTAGTGTCTGTAAACCGAAGCTAAACAATCTTCTTACGTGCTTGCATGCACTTAAGTGTGAAGTTTATCCTGAGAATTAAATGCACAGTGGATAGATCTCCAACCCCACCCTCCACCTCGTACTATCGCCACCATCCATGCAGTTCTTTACTAAGATTAAAAAATGGGAAATTAAAATAGTCCTTCTTTATTTCCAAAAGAGGCAAATAAGAAGAAATTTGACACCTATTAATAGCAGTAAGGTTTTCTACGAGCAGCTTTACCCCTATGGTAACTTTGGGTTCAGAAGGCAGGTTTGCATCTCAAACTCCCAACGGGGATGAGAATTGGCTTGAGATTCCGAATGGCAACAACAGCCTCCTCCAGAGGTAGCGAGTAAGGCAAAAACCGGTTATTAAAAAAATAAGTCATTTATACAGCTTATTTTGCTTCCATTTTGCTTCTCTAATGCAATTGCCTCCTTCCTCTTGTCCTCAGGTTCCCTTAGGAACATGTCTTTCCGGTCTTCACAGACTTGGGGCGAGCCAGTTAAGGAACTTCATGGCGACTTCAAAACCAAGGAAGCAGGCCTGGAGGAAAACACACAGAAAAGAATGAAACGATTCAAATGGAAACAGGGCTAAAAAAAAATATCGACCATCTGTCGATGAGCCCAATGTTCACTTACTGCGTTGGCTGGGAAAGCCCTGATCATCACAGCGGTAAATCCCTTGTACAGGGACGCCACTCCTTCCTCTCGAATCAGCTCCCGCAAAACGTCTCTGAAGCCATTGGGATACTTTCCCGGAGGAGCTGTTGAGAAAGGTAAAAGCATGCAAGTTATGGTTTAAGTCATCTCATGAGCCCCAGTCACTGAGAAGCCCTGGCCTGCTAAGGCAGCCTGGTGCTCCCCCTTCTTCCCTGTTTGCCCAGCAAACACTCTCTCTCCTTTCTGCACACCCTCAAATGTTAACTACTGCTGTGGGAGCACATTTTCTGTAGTGATAAGTACTGCATGGAGTTGAGGGTTAGGGAACCTGGCTCCTCCAGCACGGCCAGGAATGATGGAAGCTGTAGTCCAGCAACAACTCAACATCTACAGGTTTCCCATCTCTAGTTAGAGACCATGATGTGAGCGACAATGTCCCTGCCTTGTGGGGTGGGGAGAAAGGGAGCTGTTCCTTGAAATCAGCCTTGAAATGAACCACTTGCCACTTACTCAAGGGCGAGTAACTTGCCAGATCCACTGTACAAGCCACACTGTGGCGAAGAGGCTCAGGCAGGCAAAACTTTCAGAACTTGAATGGCTTGTTGAGAAGGCAAGGCATGGCTGTGGTGAAGATGCTGAACCAGCTTTACAAAGGAGTCCAGGAACGTTCTGGCCCGCTTCCCACCTGTCCCACTGACTAACCCAATCTAATGAGAAATCATTAGAGGCATACCAATGGCCTGAAAATACCAACTTCCTTTATCAAACATGGATGGGGAAACTTGCATGATGCAACACTACAACCCCCAGAAACCACACTGGCTGAGGCTGATGGGAGCTGTAGTCCCCAAAGTGCCACAGGTTCCCCTCTCTTTGGATCCCTGCTCTTTGTTTGCCGGCAATTATATTCACCACAGCTGACCAGGCAAGCAGCTATCTGCCTCACCAGAAAGCCAGCACAAAGTTTCCTCTGGAAAAAAACTTAACAGAAAGCCTCAAAGAGGCTGCAAAATGGGACCATACCCCATTTTGGTTCCAATTCCCATAGTGAATAGAGTTGCAGCTGCAAAGCCAACAATTAGGAGGGGAGAAAAGTGAGAATTTGTGCCGCACCAGCAACCCAATGGCCACAATGGGAAAGGGCAGTCACTGCACAGTGAAGAAAGATGCAAATGTCTCATCAAGCTCTGGATTAAACCAGAGAGTGTGGCACGGGCTGTTGCCCAGGAATGATGCTCAGAGGAACTCACTGAAGAAGACAATGTGCAAATGATACCTGAAAGAGCTAATCCTTCAATGTGCATTCTCTTCCTAAGAATATTGTGGAACTACAGTGGAACTCAGGGTGGGGAGAGCCATGGATAGTGTTAGCCACACCTCCATGTTTTCTCTAATTACTCTTAGGTGAAATTAGCAATGAGTCACTCAAGAGGCACGCAATTTTACTGAGCGCTCAATGTTCCAATTTGGTTTCCCTGCTTCAGTCTCAGGCAGCCACCTGCCAAAAACAATTCTGACAGGGGGAAGGACTGGATCTCTTTGAATCATGCATTTCAAAAAGTAATGGAAGACAAAAACAGCAATCTCCCAAGAGCCCACCTTTAGGTTAGAGACCAAGCTGACTCACCCGTCTGGAAACGAGACTTCAACACATCTGGAGGGATTGCAACAGCCCAGTTAAAAATCCCTGCCATGCCACCTGCAAACAGAATCCTGGGTACACTGAGGTCACGGACACTGCAGAGAAGATTAAAAAGAGGAAGGGAGAAAGAGAGAGAGAGAGAGAGAGATTCTTCAGTGTCCTCCATCACCAACTACTTCTGTTGTGAATGATCACAAGGTACTTATTCTGCATAAATTTAAGCTTTATCTGCATTGGCACAGATTTTTTTTTTTGCATTTTATCATTATTTGACACTACTGTTCACAGGGTGGTGGTTGTTCTATGTTTCTGCATTCCAAGGGCAACATTTCACATATCTGTAACCCATGAAAGTGCAAACCGTAGACTTCAGGGTGCCACAAGACTGACTTTTCTTTTCAGTTCCTATTTATGAAGACCACAACTTATTGGGACCAGAAACACAACAGACACCAAGGCAGAGGGGACAGGCGGCAGGGAGGTTGGCACAGTGCAAGGGCACCAGCAGGGCCAATTCGGACTTCTCCGTTGGTGCACTTCCACCGCACTAGGCTCCCCACTACCTCACCCCCTGTAGTATCACAGCTCTGCTCCACTCAGCAAACTGCTTTTGTTGTTGAGTTCCTGCAGTGCGCTGGAAAAAGGGAAACTTTCCTGCTACAACTCAGGTCAGAGAAAGACGTTCTGTCATAATTATTATGTGGATTCCTGCACTCTGCCCCTGTGTCATACGACAAGGCACATACGACGACGAAGCCACTTAGGCTTACTTTACAGTAAAGTTTACTGTAACAGAACATGTTAAGGGCTTTGATCACTTCAAACCCTTTATAGAAATGTAATCTTCTTATTAGTAGTAGTGCATTATTATTTTTAAAAATGGCTTTCCTGTAAACAAATGCAACAAAACTAAAGAACACATAACCAAGTATTTGAGTATTTCCCTGAAAACACTTGCCACTGGTGTTTTTGATAATAAAGCACACAAGATTATCCTTACTCAGCAGCAGGAAGAATTTCTTAGATGTACTGGTGGGAAACGTAGGGTTTTACTCACCTCTGCCCTTCAGGTGTCAAAATATGTTTAAGCCACTCGTAGGTCATGAAGTACATCCCACTGGCTGGAACATCTGGTAAAACAAACGCAAATTCAGACTTAGAGAAACCAGAGGCGCAACCGGGGCCTGACTTGCAAGGAACCTTCTCAAAGGAAGGAAATGGCACAGAACATTCCGCCAGGCCCCAAAGCAGAACAAAGTGGGCTTGACTCCTTGATTGAGACGGGGCAGAGCTGGGGAGAAGGGGTGGGGAGAGGATGGAAAGACAGTATCATCTGTGATTATAAACCAGACAGAGGGCCTTCCCGGTAGTGGCGCCCGCCCTGTGGAACGCCCTTCTATTAGATGTCAAGGAAATAAGCAGCTATCTTATTTTTAAAAGACATCTGAAAACTTCAGGGAAGTTTTTAATATTTAATGCTGCATTGTTTTTAACACTTGATTGGAAGCTGCCCAGAGTGGCTGGGGAAACTCAGTCAGATGGGTGGGTATAAATAATAAATTATTATTATTATTATTATTATTATTATTATTATTATTATTATTACTATTTACAAAAGGAGCCGTTCGGTGCCAACCTCCCCTTTCCCCCTTTAACAATCCAGCTACTTTTATTGTTATTTTAACAAAACTTTAAGAAAAAAATAACATTTACAACATTCCACAAACATTGCTTTAGGGGCACTTGACCAGCAATTACCTCTCATGAGGGTGAGCACCGTTCCTTTGTAAACACCTCGAATGCCAGCCTCGCGATAAAGCTGTTTGGCACAGTCCATAGGGCCTCCATATTTAATTTCACCAGAGGCTGCCTGGATCTAAGGGAATTAAAGAATGGTTTTCTCATCAGCTATAACTACACGGTTGTACAAATGCCCCTAAATCTAGAACTCCTGAAAGGCAGCTCTGCAAATTTGATTCCTTCCTCAGAAGCTGACTGTGAGATGTGAGCCACATGATGTCAAGTGATGATTGCGCACCGAAGTGGCGGAAATTGAAATCCACTTGAAATACGGTAAATATTTATTTCATAGGCCATCACAATTGCATAAAAATACACAAACGAGAAGGATAAGACAAAGTCAGAATGAAAATCAACTTCAAAACTTCTTGTGGTCGCTCTTAATTTTAGCTTGTTCAAATTAACAAGTCGCTTCTGCAAGCCTGATGTGAACATTCCATTCAAAAATTCACACTCAAGTTGAAATTGAACAAACTATCAGCAGCTCTGCCTTTATCCTTCTTCCCCTTCCAGCTCTTTAACATCTAATTTCCTTACTTAGTCCAAAAAGAGCCTGCAAAAACTTCCGTAAAGCGTATCATTCATAACAGTAATCAAATGCAACATTTCATGACTTCGCCTTGGGGGATAGTCAAGCTGTAAACGGATGTATACATGGAAATAAACCGGCAGGCTGTTTATATGGGGAATGAGAAATGAACCTGCACATTCAATATGTTCAGATAACCGCAGGCTGGATAACGGGCGTGCTACTATGGGAGCTTTCAATAAGGTCTGGAGGTCCAAGGCTCTTGGGAAGCCGAGCAGATATGCCTGGTGTGAGCTACCCCCATTTCCCTCCCTGATCTGATCTTGGGGAAAGGGGAAGAAACTATTCTGGTCTACAAGATAGGGCCCATCAAAAGTGAGAAGTCCTCTGGAGAGAGTTACTTGACAGCCAGGGCACCGCAGGCCCCTGACCGTTGCCTCTCCAAGAAGAGAGTTCAGATGTAAGATACCGTATTTTTTGCTCTATAAGACTCACTTTTTCCCTCCTAAAAAGTAAGGGGAAATGTATGTGCATCTTATGGAGCGAATGCAGGCTGCACAGCTACCCCAGAAGCCAGAACAGCAAGAGGAATTGCTGCTTTCACTGCACAGCGTTCCCTCTTGCTGTTCTGGCTTCTGAGATTCAGAATATTTTTTTTCTTCTTTTCCTCCTCCAAAAACTAGGTGCGTCTTGTGGCCTGGTGCGTCTTGTAGAGCGAAAAATACGGTAATTTCACAGCGAGGAACTGCAGCAGGGGGGAAGGGGGCTGTAATAAGGTTGAAAAAGCGCTGTCACTGACACAGAGGAGGTTGCGTCTTTAAGAAAGGCCGCAGGCCAAAGCCAAAGCCTGAGGACCAAGGAGAGAATTACATATCAGTGTCAAATAGGACAGCAGTAGGTATAGGACCCCTGCAAATACTGTAACAGGCCCGTCAACTCTATTGGGAGAACACTGTCCTAACCAGTTCAGCGTAAACATGCTAGGAACCTCCTGCAAGCTACTGCAGGATGCATAAGCCTCTGGCCAGATGACTGGACCCCTCTGTTCCTCCCATCGTTCTCCTCCTGCTCCTGCAGTCGTCACTGCACCCCACTTGTAGCACTCATATGAGCAGTATCATTAAGAAAACATTGCTGGTGGGAATGTGATGTGCCAACGGTTAGTAGTTCGAGGCGGGGCATAGTTTCCTGGCAATTTTAGCATCCTCTCTCGTTCATATCTATACACACATATGTCTTTTTACACACACACGGATATGCTTAGCCAAGTGGACTACGGGACATCCAAAACATTTAGAAAACTTTATATTTACATGGTGTCCTGCTAACCTCAGACTGCCGGCTAGAGGAGGACACCCAGTGATAAGAAGGAAATATGAGGATGCAAAGCTTTTGCTAGGGCGCAATGGCCAGACTAGCTTCCTGGAAAGGTTGGGTGGCTTCCTGAAGCCCCTCTTACCTGTAAAAGGCACTTGATTCTCTCTCCCGGAGCCATGATTACGGTGGTGAACACCCCAGAAAGCATGCCTGCAGCAAAAAGCTGGGGATATCTGCATAGGGATGAAAGGACATTAATCACGGGATTTGCATTTTCCCAAACACAGAGTCAGGAAGAGATGTAGTGATAACTCCCAACGTGGATGATTTTTTAAAGTGAATTAGACCAGTTCATGGGGGTAAAGGCTAATAAATTCATTTATCAGGCTACTGGTCATGATGACCATATCTAACCTCCAAGATCAGCGCCAGTATGCCTCTGAATATCAGTTGCTGGGGGTCAGAAGTGGGAGAGGGCTATCGTGCTCATCTCCTGCTTATGTCAGTCCCAGAGACATCTGCTTGGCCACTGGTTAACCACCTGTACGGTTCTTGAGTCCTTGCTAGGCCTTGTCATGTCGCCATATTAAATCAACAACTGCTCAGCAGCGCGGCATTTTAGACTCTGTTCTTTCAAAGCCCCTTCCATTTCCAGAACAAAAGAACTAAAAATGCCAGCCAAAACTATTAAAAATACCTGTGCATATTATCAGGGCTGTTCCCTGTCAACGTTAAAAATTCCAATTATGTGCCAAGAAAACCAACGTTCTGAGCAAAATGTAATCATGCAATTAAATGATAATTTCGTCGTCTTTATTTCCCCCCCAATTTACATCTCACCAGGTGCTTCAGAAAGAACCTCAGAGCAGCTAACAACAATTTTAAAAAATAACAAAAGCCAATTAAAAATATAAAGGCAGCATGAGCAGTCATTACAGAACCATAGCAGCATAAGATTCAGATAGATCGCCAGAAATTTGGAACAATATTTGCATATTCCCCCACTTTACCGCAGGGGTGGGGGAGCCGCAGGCCTCATGCAGGCCTCAGTCCAGCCCTTGGGACTCTTTCACAGTCACATCTCTCTCAAGATCACATACAGTGGTACCTCGGGTTAAGAACTTAATTCGTTCTGGAGGTCTATTCTTAACCTGAAACTGTTCTTAACCTGAGGTACCACTTTAGCTAATGGGGCCTCCCACTGCTGCCGCCACCGCACGATTTCTGTTCTCATCCTGAAGCAAAGTTCTTAAGCCGAGGTACTATTTCTGGGTTAGCGGAGTCTGTAACCTGAAGCGTATGTAACCTGAAGCGTCTGTAACCCGAGGTACCACTGTACCTTGCTCTCTTTTCCTCAAACCCTCCTTGAGGTTTTTTACCTTGCTGGAATGTGCCCTTGAACTCCAATAATGCAACTTTAAAGTGAAATAAAATTTACACCTGTTGTTCCACCTACCTTGCCCTCTGGCCCCATGCACCATGTTAACCAGGATGCAATGTGACCTTGGTCTATCTGAGGTTCCCCACTCCTGCTTTACTGGCGTGATGGGGGGGGGGGGAGGAACTGCCTTAACCAACCTCAAAACAGCCAAAATGAAGCACACCAAAGTGGAGCTCTTCAGAATCTCTTTTTGTTTTAACGTCCCTGAAGAATTTAGTATCATCAGCAAACTTGGTCACCTAATGTCAGAAAAGCCAACGTAGGTGGTTTCAAAAAGAGATTAGACAGGGTGGGGAAGACCTCACCCCCCCCCCCACTGTTGATAAGCTGAATACCAGCAGAGGGCCTTCTCGGTGGTGACGCCTGCCCTGTGAAACACCCTCCCATCAGATGTCAAGGAAATAAGCAACTATCTTACTTTTAGAAGACATCTGAAGGCAGCCCTGTTTAGAGATGTTTTTAATGTTTGATGTTTTATCACTTTATTATTATTATTATTATTATTCTGTTGGGAGCCACCCAGAGTGGCTGGGGAAACCCAGCCACATAGGTGGGATATAAATATTATTATTATTATTAATATTATTATTATTATTAGGTTTAGTCCTGCAGGGAATGTGCTGGCGAAGGAGACCTCTTTCCCCCACCCCTGTGAGTCCACTATGAAGAAGAAGAAGAAGAAGAGTTTTGATTTGATATCCCGCTTTATCACTACCCTAAGGAGTCTCCAAGCGGCTAATATTCTCCTTTCCCTTCTTCCCCCACAAGAAACACTCTGTGAGGTTAGTGAGGCTGAGAGACTTCAGAGAAGTGTGACTAGCCCAAGGTCACCCAGCAGCTGCATGTGGAGGAGCAGAGACGTGAACCCGGTTCACCAGATTATGGGTCCACCGCTCTTAACCACTACACCACACTGGCTCCCCAGAAGGCTAGAACCTCCTGCCTATCCATCACCTGATATCATCACGACACCAGAGGATTAATAGGTGGGCGGCTGCACCCAGCTGTTAAAGCTGGCCCATGGGAAGCAGGGGGAGATAAAAGATCTGGCCCACCAGGCCCAAAAGGTTCCCCACCGCTGGATTGGACAAACTCATGGAGGAGAATATTTACCAATGGCTACAAGCCATGATGTTACTTCCAGGGTCAAATGATCCTGTTTCAGAAGACCAGTCGTTGGGGAACGACTATAGGGGAGGGCAACTGCCCTCACATCCTGTTTGTGGGTTTCCCATGGTCATCTGACAGACCACTGTGGGAAACAGGTGCTGGACCAGGTGGGCCTTTAGCAGGGCTGTTCTTATGTAAGTCTGCAAAGAGCTGAGGTATGAGACCAATTCTGGGAATCCAGCATGATCCGGATGCACTTAGCTATTTGAAGAACTGAGGGCGTACCAGAAAGATGTGTACGTCGTGGGAAGGTCGGGTTATGTACATCACCAAGTGTAGGCTCAGTGAAACAGTCGTCTCGGCATATAAATGGGGTTTATGTGCTCAGGCCCACTATTACGAGGAGGTGTTACGAGCCTGCCATTATGTAACACACACCACACTAATCTCAAATATAATCCTTCCTAAATAGATGCAAGTTTTGCCTGGGAAGGAAACTATGCAGTAACAGCCCACACAGTGTCTGTTTTCAGCCGGTGCAATCAATCCCACGCTTCCAGGAGCCTTAAAGCTTGCCAGATTTATTCATTTCGTAAAAAAAAAGCGCCTATGTATATTTATAACGGGGAGGGAAAAAATAACACGGTTCTTGGCTGCATTGCCGGAATGTGCAATTGTATACGTCACAGTAGCCTGGAATGCCTCGACAGCCTGTTGCTAGATTATCGGAAGTCACTCACGTCAGAACGTCATCGGGTGTCCTCTGCTGGAGCTTTTTCCCCAAGCCAAATCCAAAGAAACACACAGCAAACATGGGGGTCACACCAACAATCGGAGCCGCCATCCCTTTGTACAAACCACGGGCTCCCTGCAAGACACAGCAAGGCAGTGGGTTACTTTAGCTTTCCTGCAGCCCTTCACAGGGGATGCTATTTCACCATCGGATATCAGCGGCAGACCCTATTCAAGACAGCACAAGTAGCTGCTGGGTTATTGTGAAGGGACGCCGAATTTATCTGCAGCCATACTTTCTTAAGAAATGCGTCAGAGGCTCTGTTCACGCATCATGGTAAGACATAAACCATGGTTCATCATGCATGAGCCGACTGCATCCGCTTTGTCCTGGGCTGAACAAACCGCACTATATCTGAGCCAGGGGTGGTGGTTCCTTTCACTCAAACAAATCACAATGGTGACCTAAGAATGAGGTTTGGCAGAAACAACTTCACCCAATCCCAGTCTTAGCCAGAATTTGGCATTCCCATCTTAACAAGGATTTGAAACAGATTAAGAGGGAATCTAGTTGGCATTAACCACGGCTAGATGTTACGTTCAACCACTGTTAAAGAGGACAGGGGAAAAGAAGGGGAAATTTGCCACAGAAATCGGAAGAGGGAAGAGGAGGAAGTAGAGCAGGGAGCTATAGATTTCAGAACTATAATTAATAACAATGCAGTAATGGAAGGGTTACGATATTCTTCCCTACTTTCTTCAAGGTAAAGGAATGGCAAAAGGATCCTGGGATATCATCCAGAAAGCCCCTAAAAGCACTAGTATAAATTATACATAAAAAACCACGCATGGCTACAGAAAAACCATTATGTGTACACAGATTGTACATGTGTTGAATGTAGCAGCCATATTCACACATCAAATAAACCATGGTTGATCATGATGTGCACCAGCTGCAGTGAGCTTTAGATTTCTGCACTCCTCCTTCTGTGTTGCTGGAAAGAAGCATTCAGGAGCATTTAATTTCACTTTTAGGAAACCATTACTTCCCATTCCAGCCAAACCTGGGATTGTAGATGGACACTACTGTTTCAAAACAAGCCAAATCCATAGGTTATGAAGCTGGTTGGTTTAATCATACCAGAGTTAGCATAATCCATGATCCCCGGTTTGGACAAAAAGGGGAAGTTGTGTTTTACCAAAAGCAAAATCCTTGTTCCAGTCCCAGAAGACAAGGGGAGCAGGGAGGAGCCTAAGGGTCACTATGGGTTGGGCACAACACAATAGACCTTATCATGAAGTGCAAACCAGGCCACTGTGCAAACAGCCCCAAAATGTCAGCTATCACATCTTCACAATTATGTGCTTAGGAGTTGGACAATTACCTTTTACCTTTACAGTATAGCTAACTAGTTCTCCTGTCAAAAATAATTTCCCACTGAGTCACTTGAGCATGAGTCATTTGGTCTGATAACCCAAGAAGCTCTCCATCATCATTCTGACACAATTTGATTTGGAGAAGCAAGTGATGTTTCTGACAGGCATGACAACTGAACTCACACAATACCTCGGCGACGAGAGTCTTTCTGAAGCAGTCAAAGGTCCCAGAGTAGAGTGCAGGCTGCCCAGGCAAAGGTTTCGGTTGAGTCTGTAGCCTGACCTGCAAAACAAGTTGAAGGGGGGAGGGAATGAAATGAATGCAAACATTATCTCTTATTACTGGGCCCTTTTTATTAGGAAATTGGTTTCTAATAGAGACGGCTAGCCACCCACCCATAGCTCTGATTCCCTCAGGCACCTTTCTCCTAACCCATCAAATGCCCCTCGTGTTTTCCATCTTCAAATCCACCCCTTACCTGATGAAATAAGAGTGCTGTGTAATGGGATTGAGGGGTGGCAGGCCTAATAAATTGGGACAGGCATTCGGCTAATTACCGTATACGGCTGAATAAGAGCTGCAGAGATAACATACAAAATAAGCCAAAGAGACAGCCTTCCTCTGTCAAGGTTGGGCCAGAGCCTAAGGGCAGGATCTCCTGAAACTCAGACCTGGGAGATTAAGGATTCATGTAGATTTATTTCTGGATGAGCTAACATGCTCTGTATTACTGAGACCTAAGGTGATGAGCTGGGAGGAGATGATCTCTCTCAGCTGTGCTCACTTGGGCAGTCAGTTCAATACCAAATCAGGCTCAATGGTCAGTGAGAACCTAGTCCTCTCTAGGACTCCCATCTGTCACGCTCAGTTTCCTGTCAAGATGAGCGCCAGCTTTGAATGCCTAATATGCATTCAAACTCCTTTGAATGCCTGGGTAATCAGGGCAGATTAGGATTTCCAATGATGTACCAACAATCACTCTGGGACGCGGGTGGCGCTGTGGGTTAAACCACAGAGCCTAGAGTAGGCGCACTCCCCCCCCCCACTTACTGGCATTGTTTTGAACGCCCATTTATCCCTGTGGCAGTTCTGATCCTGTATTTTGCAGAATTGCCATAGAGTTCAGTAGGATTACTACTACACTACTACTACTACCACGGAGCCCAGGGCTTGCTGATCAGAAGGTTGGCGGTTCGAATCCCCGCAACAGGGTGAGCTCCCGTTGTTCAGTCCCAGCTCCTGCCAACCTAGCTCCTGCCAACCTAGCAGTTCGAAAGCACATCAAAGTGCAAGTAGAAAAATAGGTACCGCTCTGGCGGGAAGGTAAACGGTGTTTCCGTGTGCTGCTCTGGTTCACCAGAAGCGGCTTAGTCCTGCTGGCCACATGACCCGGAAGCTGTACGTCGGCGCCCTCAGCCAATAAAGCGAGATGAGCGCCGCAACCCCAGAGTCGGCCACGATTGGACCTAATGGCCCTTTACCTTTACCAACAATCACTGAAGGTTCAGAGTCTCCCAGCCTGACCTGATGCGGGTTACTGCTGAGGATCCTAGGTATGTTAATCATCATCATTATCATCAGTGCTTTTTTGGGGGGGGGTACGCATACCCTTAAACATTTTGTGAATCTAAGTTTGGCCTCATTGAGGGGCAGTATTTCAATATGAGTAGGAAAATGAGAGTACTGCTAAACATTTTTTTAAGAGAAAAAAAGCACTGATAATAATAATTCTATTATTTATACCCTGCCCATCTGGCTGAGTTTCCTCAGGTTGCCATGGGCAAGCTTGACATCCTCATTCAGGCTGCCTTAACTTGGTTTTTGGAATCCCCACAATGCTTTCTGTTCCTTGCAACCATTGTAAGAAATTAGCTCATTAAAATGCCCGACTACAGTGGAACCTCGGACGGAGGCACGTCCGCAACCCACAACGTTCGCATCTTGAAGTGCCGCATCTGCACAGGAGCAATTTGGCGCTTCTGCGCATGCGGCGAAACACAGAAGTAACCCGTTCCAGTACTTCCGGGTTTCCTGTGGTCTGCAACCCGAAAACACATAACCTGAAGCGGCTGTAACATGAGGTATGACTGTACTTTTGACAATAATTGACCCGTCTGTTGAAGGAGCGTCTCCACCCCCATCGTTCTGCTCGGACGCTGAGGTCCAGCGCCGAGGGCCTTCTGGCGCTTCCCTCATTGCGAGAAGCAAAGCTACAGGGAACCAGGCAAAGGGCCTTCTCGGTAGTGGCGCCCGCCCTGTGGAACGCCCTCCCATCATATGTGAAAGCGATAAACAACTACCTGACATTCAGAAGACATCTTAAGGCAGCCCTGTTCAGGGAAGTTTTTAATGTGTGACATTTTAGTGTATTTTTGGTCTCTGTGGAAGCCGCTCAGAGTGGCTGGGGAAACCCAGCCAGATGGGCGGGGTACAAATAATTAATAATAATAATAATAATAATTATTATTATTATTAACGAAACCCCCCAGAGAAAAACTGCTTGAGAAAACAAGAGCTGAGGTTTTACACTTTCACTGGCCAACCGCACTGGGGTTCCTGAGACTCATCCGCCACCCATCTGACGAGGTTATGTCAGGCAAATTCCAGTGCTACTATTGATCACTACTCTCAGCAAAAGGACTTGCAGCTCAATGCTTTGATTGCAAAAGGCCCCAGGTTTAATCCTCGGCATCTCTGGGTAGGGCTGGAGAAAAACTTTTGCCAGAAAAGCAATTAATTAAGAAGCCTGCAAATGCACTGATAAAACAGCATATTAAGATTCTGCAAACCCAATTATCAATGCTAATAAACCAGGAAGTTGAGTGGAAAATAAAATTGATAAAACAGAAAAGCTTGGAATTTGCTAACAAACCTGGGAAATTAATGGTGTGGCAATTAAAGAAGCAAGGTCTAATTTACTTAAAAGACCACTGTAAACAGTTAAAATCTTTGGCAGGGATGTAAGGACACTTGTAATATGGAATTGCTTTAATGATAATTATGGTTATATAATAGCTAGATGAGGGTAAAAGATGAAGTAAACTTATTCTTAAAGAAGGAACCTATGGAGGGAAGGAAGGTGGTAGAAGGGTTAGAAAGAGCTCAGTATTTTAATGTTTAAAATTGTTATGTTTTATATGTACAAAAAATTCTTTTAAAAAAAAACTTAATACATTAAAAAAAAGACTCGTGCCAGAAACCCTGGACAGCTGCTACCAATGGTCTGATTCAGTATTATGAAGCTTCCTTTGTATTAAAACTATTGATTTTGCCTGGGCTAGGGCAGTGTATCAGTTCAGTTTGTGGAAGTTCTGGGGTACAAGAACTCCTCCACTGATCACATTCGTCTCAATTCTGTGTGTGACCAAGCCAGCATACAAAGGGCAAGTCCTCCACGCTCCTTTTGATATCTGCCCTGTTTAAAACAGTATGCTAGAATCTCCTGGTCTAATGATTAGCAGGGAGGACGCATACAAAGGCAAAGTCCATTGTCCTTGGTTTCACAAGGATCAAGAACTTCCAACTCATCCGATTAAGACATAAGATACATTGGAAACGGGACTATAAAAAACAGGATTAAAGAGGCTTCATCCAGGTTGCAAACCTGCGAGAAGGAGAGACAGAACATTATAAACTGGTAGATGAGAAGGCACCGTGACACTGCAAGCAGAAATATTCTGCTGTTAGCACAAATCTGGACTAAAAAAAAGCTGGAAAAACCCATTTGCACACATTTGCTTTGTGCACACAAGTCATGGGGAAGGACACTGGGAAGCTATGGAGAGCAAAGCCTGAAAATCCTACTTATTAACCACTCATACATTTCTCTCCTCTAGAGACCTCAAGGCTGTATGTGCAGCTCTTCCCTGCCCTATCCATTGTATCTTCACAACAATTACTGTATTTTTTGCACCATAACACTCACTTTTTTCCTCCTAGAAAGTAAGGGGAAATGTCTGTGCGTGTTATGGAGGGAATGCCTACGGATTTTCCTCCTCTAAAAACTACGTGCGTGTTATGGTCGGGTGCGTGTTATAGAGCGAAAAATACGGTAGGCAAGGTTGTATGGCTGAATGGGGATTTGAACCTGGGTCTCTCCAGGTTTAAGATAAAGGTAAAGGGACTCCTTTACCTGACCAAACTGCGGGAGGCAGTGGAAGACAGGAGTGCCTGGCATGCTCTGGTCCATGGGGTCACGAAGAGTCGGACACGACTAAATAACAACAAAGGGACTCCTGACCATTAGGTCCAGTCGCGGACGACTCTCATCTCGCTTTATTGGCCGAGGGAGCCGGCATACAGCTTCCGGGTCATGTGGCCAGCAGGACTAAGCCGCTTCAGGCGAACCAGAGCAGCGCACAGAAACACCGTTTACCTCTCCGCCGGAGCGGTACCTATTTATCTACTTGCACTTTGACGTCCTTTCGAACTGCTAGGTTGGCAGGAGCGGGGACCGAGCAACAGGAGCTCACCCCATCACGGGGATTTGAACCGCTGACCTTCTGATCAGCAAGCCCTAGGCTCTGTGGTTTGACCCACAGCGCCACCCGCGTCCCTCCAGGTTTAATCCTGCACAAACCAATATATTACTCTTCAGCTGCCCTCTCCCAGTTTCTGTGATCTTACCAAGCATTACCCATATACTTTCAAAACCTATTTTCACAGCTGTAAGGGTTAGAACTTTGCTTTTAAAAAGAAAAGCGAACTAAAATTCTTAGAAGATGTTGCATTCAGTACCCTGTACCAAATTCTCCTCTAGTGTAGAAATCCCAAGGGCTTGCAAAATGACTGGCAACAAATATCTTTATCAAGATTGGCCTCCCTAATGCTTCTCCTCCCAAGGCAGGTCACGGTATAACCCATGACCACATTTCAGAGAACAGGTATATCTTGTTCTACTTCCATGGTTTGGAAAATAACTAGGAGAACCAAGCTGAACGATTCCGTGACCCAAAGCAACTTCACCATATGCCCCATGCACCGAGGCTACATGGGTTAAGACACCTCTAGTGCAATGCTATGTTGAGCCATGCAAAACAGTTGGTAGGGTATTTTTTACTATTTTTTATTGATCTGCCATAAAGTTATGTACACACTAACACATAAACATTTGAACAGAACTAGAACCACACACGAAGCAAATTCAGTGTGTGTGTGTGTGTTAATAGATAGCAAAGTTTTCAAGATCAGTCTGTACAGTGGTACCTCGGTTTAAGTACTTAATTCGTTCCGGAGGTCCGTACTTAACCTGAAACTGTTCTTAACCTGAAGCACCACTTTAGCTAATGGGGCCTCCTGCTGCTGCTGCGCCGCTGGAGCACAATTTCTGTTCTCATCCTGAAGCAAAGTTCTTAACCTGAAGCACTATTTCTGGGTTAGCGGAGTCTGTAACCTGAAGCGTATGTAACCCGAGGTACCACTGTATAACCCAACCATGTAACTTCTGGTGTTGCTGTTGCCAATTCACAGTGGCAGTGTCCAGCAGTATTCTTATTATCTATTGAATCTGTATCCAAATATTACAACATAAAAAGACAAAATAAGAATACAAAACGCACAATAAAAACTCATGCCGTATCTGCTGGGAAGTAAGGGCCCATGAATTCATTGGAACTTACTCCCAGGTCATTGGGCAAAAAACTGCAGCCTAAATGAGGGAGGAAGAAAATTAACTATGAATATGGACCAGAGATCTTACCACTGGTGTTTTACTAGTTGCCATTTTTATCGCTTTTTATGACTCAGGCTTTCACAACGTTGCCACCCGCCCTATCACAAATAACCAGTTTGCAACATTACAACTGGCATGTAGACAAGGCTCTACCTGCGTGCAATTAAGCTGGCACTCCTAGCAGAGGCCAAGACGCATCTTCCCTCCCCCTTGCAAAGGGCACAGCAACACAAACATTTCCACTGCAGTTCCCAGCACCAGGAATGCTCCATTACTCTTCTAACACTTTATGAACTTTAGGAAACGTCAGCAGCAGCAGCAGCAGCTCATACTGTTCATGTTGCTTTCATAACTTTTTATTTAGGTACTTTTGCATTTTAATTACTAAATGCACGAGTTTTGTAAGCCGCATACAAGACTTGATTGGTGGTACAAAAAGTTGTCATACATTTAAAAAATAAGTTTTGCATTGCGAGGAGGCGAGCCCGAAAGCCACCACATTGCAACTTCCGACACTCCCCTAAGAACTCCCTGTAGCATCAGTGCAGGGCGCTCTGCAGAAACAGCGAACTTCGAAACTCCTTTAAGCGCTCGCCGTGTCCGCGGTGCATGCTGGGAGTTGCTTCCAAGTCTTGCCCCCCTTCTGCTTCGCGCGATGCATGACGGGGGCTGGAGTTGCTTCCAAGTCTTGCCCCCCTTCTGCTTCGCGCGATGCATGACGGGGGCTGGAGTTCTTTTGAGCCCGCGCCATTCGAAATGCCATTCATTCTTGGGGTGGGGGTGCAATACCGGGGGTCACGTCCATGGACCAATCTATCCGAGCCTTTCTCAAACTTGCATCCCAATACGTTGGTTTTTTTTATGGACTACAACTCCCATCATTCCCAGCCAGGACGGCCAGCGGCAAGGGATGATGGGAGTTGTAGTTCAAGGGCAGCGGGATAACCCCCTCCCTCGCGAGCCTCCACCCGCGCGGTGCGCCCTGGGGCTTGTAGTCCCCAGTCCCTCTCCTTCGCCCCGCTCCTCACCTTGATGGTGTCCAGGGGGTGTCCCACGAAGACCAAGCAGACGCCCCCGAAGCCGCCTGCGAAGAAGTTCTTCAGGGGGCTGATGGGCGCCTGGGAGGGCCCCTTCTTCTCCGCCATGGCTGCTCCGGAGGCGAGCTCGCCTGTCCTGCCCCGTCCTGCCCTGCCTCTTGCTTAACTACTCCGAGCGACCTTTACCCTCCTTTTCCCTCCGCAGCCAGTCCGGACTCAGAGCACAGAGAGAAGCCTCCGGCGCGCCTAGAGAGGCCCCAACTGTTCCGGCTTCCGTCGCCAACAGCAGCAGCAGCAGTTGAAGATAGAGATAGCAAATGTAGAGTAGGAGCACTCCCTCCCCTTTACTGGCATTGTTTTGAACGCCCATTTATCCCTGTGGCAGTTCCGATCCTGTATTTTGTAGAACTGCCATAGAGTTCAGTAGGATTACTGCTACTACTACCACTGAGCCTAGGGCTAGCCGATCGGAAGGTTGGCGGTTTGAATCCCCGTGACGGGGTGAGCTCCCGTTGCTTGGTCCCAGCTCCTGCCAACCAAGCAGTTCGAAAGCATGCTAAGTGCAAGTAGATAAATAGGTACTGCTCTGGCGGGAAGGTAAACGGCGTTTCCGTGCGCTGCTCTGAATTGCCAGAAGCGGCTTAGTCATGCTGGCCACATGACCCAGAAGCTGTCAGCTGACAAACGCCAGCTCCCTCTGCCATTAATGAGAGATGAGCGCCGCAACCCCAGAGTCGTCTGCAACTGGACCTAACAGTCAGGGGTCCCTTTACCTTTACTACTACTACAACAGCCCTGTTTAGGGAAGTTTTTAATGTCTGATGTATTAATGTATTTTAAACTTTTTGTTGGAAGCCGCCCAGAGTGGCTGGGAAACCCATCCAGATGGGTGGGGTAGAAATAAGAAATTATTATTATTATTATTATTATTATTATTACTACATTTATGTGTCCCACCTTTCGATTGCTACCTGTCCTGTGTAATACAGGATTGTCCTGCATTTCAATGTAAAATGCTGCATCCTGTATTGATAGAGTTTGTCCTGTATTTCTGGTCTTCTCTCTCTCTACCCCCTCCAAGTTAGGGGTCCTCTCCGAATGCATGGGTTTGAAAGGATGGGTAAAAGATCATGTATTTATTTTTATTTGGTTTCATAAACAAGAATAATGTTATACAAATAAGTATACCAGAGAGCCAGTGTGGTGTAGTGGTGAAGAGCGGTGGACTCGTAATCTGTTGAACCGCACTGCAGTGGCCTGTAATTTTGCCAGAATAAAGGTGGTGGCCTGGCATGCATAGTTCCCCTCATCCCTATTTCAAACACACAACAACCCTGTGAGGTAGATTTAGGCTGAAAAACAGTGACTGTCCCCAAGGCACCCAGCGAGTTTCATGGACAAGCCGGGATTCAAACCCTCGTCTCTCAAGCCCTAGTGCAAAACCTTAAGCACTGCAGCACACTGGCTCTCAGTATTCTGTAGGTATACATAGGACTGCAACTTTGTAGCAGGACAGCACAACACAACACACACCACCACCCTCAAAAACTTAAGGGTTGCGGAGAAATGTAAATGTCGAGAAGGGTAAACTAGAGTGCCAAAAATTCTTTGAGTAAAAGAAATGTACTTTAAAGGCATTATGTGTATGCAACCTTTTGCGTGGTAAGAATATGCAAACCCTATCATGTATAGAAGTGGCTGGGGCGCAATTCCCACGAATCACTCTACCTCCGTCCTAAGCTTTCTCCTCCCACTCTCTGCACAACCACACACAATATGAAAATAATAACAGATAACTTTGCAAGGAAACCCATTCACTCCCGGCTCCAGTCTCACTTCCCACAGTTTAAAATGTGGAGACAGTAACATCTAACAACATTACAGAGTTGTCGTAAAACTTATCAGTCTTGTCACTCCTCCAATTTTGGGGAAAGGCCGTCATGGTTCCACACTTAAATTTCCTCCGCATTTTCCCTAGCACAGTTCACGCTTTAAAACTCCATGTCCAAGTGCTTTTCCTCTTCTTCGTGTTTGCTCTGGAGCTTTTCAAACCCGTTATTTGCTGCTGAATCAGAGCAAATGACAATCCACAGAAATCCCAAATTGCCGTTTGTTGTGCTTCAGCTTTAAGCAGCAGGCGTTTGTAGAAAAAGCTCTGGGGGAGGGGTCAGCAATACCCCAGAGGGGTATTGGGCCATGGGCCGGTCCACCGTCCCTCAGACCATGTGGTGGGCCGGACTATATATATATTGAAGAAGAAAAAAGAGCAAATTCCCATGCCCCACAAATAACCCAGAGATGCATTTTAAATAAAAGGGCACATTCTGCTCATGTAAAAACATTCTGATTCCTGGACAGTCTTTGGGCTGGATTGAGAAGGTGATTGGGCCGCATCTGGCCCATGGGCCTTAGGTTGCCCACCCCTGCTCTGGGGAAGAAGAAGAAGAAGAAGAAGAAGGCAATAGGACATGAAGCAGACCAGTTCTTGGAAAGTGTGGGGCAAAAGGTAAATGTGGATCAGCCCTCAGTTGCAGAGCACATGCTTTTGCTTGCAGGAAGTACCATGTCTGATTGAAGAGGAAGCTGCTCCTTCTCTTCTTTGCTCCTGCCATGGCTTGTTCACTTGGACAGGGCAATGAACAGGCAGCAGTGGCAAGTGGGCATAGCAAGTTGAAGAGGCTCAAGAGGTCATCCTTAAGGCTTTGGCAAGTGCCCAACAATGCTTTGTAATCTTGTGAAAACTGGGAACTCTTTTCCTTATACTCCCAATATTAGTTTTACAGTGGTACCTTGGGTTACAGACGCTTCAGGTTACATACACTTCAGGTTACAGACGCCGCTAACCCAGAAATAGTACCTCAGGTTAAGAACTTTGCTTCAGGATGAGAACAGAAATCGTGCTCCAGCGGTGCAGTGGCAGCGGGAGGCCCCGTTAGCTAAAGTGGTGCTTCAGGTTAAGAACAGTTTCAGGTTAAGAACAGACTTCCAGAACGAATTAAGTTCTTAACCCGAGGTACCGCTGTACTCCCAATATTGGTTTCATTTTATTTGGAAAGCATATACCCCCCCAACCTGTCCAGGGCACCTGAGTTACTCAGAACAGCTTATAATAACTAAAAACAAAGCAATCCCATAAAATAAATGAAACAGCCTAAAAATGGAGGCATGCTCAGCGCATGAAAAGACTCCAGAAATGAAGCTCTGCAAGGCAAATGTTTGCTGGAACGGAAAACTTTTAAACAGTTGGCAGAAAACAGGAATTTTTCAGGCTGCGCAGCAAGGTTCTGGTTTGTAAAGCTGACTGCATATTTTATCTCCTCCAGGG
Source organism: Podarcis siculus (assembly GCA_034642415.1). Classification (NCBI taxonomy): domain Eukaryota; kingdom Metazoa; phylum Chordata; class Lepidosauria; order Squamata; family Lacertidae; genus Podarcis; species Podarcis siculus. The sequence continues at coordinate 23,639,744 of JAXCMG010000002.1, forward strand.
AGTCTTTTCCTTCCTCATTTCCATGGGTGCCAGCTGTCCCTGTATCACAAAATATTCCTATAATATTTTATGCAACTTTAATTTGCATGGCTTAACAGAACACATGCATATCATTTGCCTGTTGCATTTATTGTGTTGGTATCTGCCGTTCCACAAAGGACGCTAGAACGACAAAAAATCTGTTCCTTCAAAAATGGGGTAGATTAGAGATACTAGACAGCATCTTAAAAAGCAGAGACATCGCCTTGCGGACAAAGGTCCGTATAGTTAAAGCCATGGTTTTCCCAGTAGTGATGTATGGAAGTGAGAGCTGGACCATAAAGAAGGCTGATCGTCGAAGAATTGATGCTTTGGAATTATGGTGCTGGAGGAGACTCTTGAGAGTCCCATGGACTGCAAGAAGATCAAACCTCTCCATTCTTAAGGAAATCAGCCCTGAGTGCTCACTGGAAGGACAGATCGTGAAGCTGAGGCTCCAATAATTTGGCCACCTCATGAGAAGAGAAGACTCCCTGGAAAAGACCCTGATGTTGGGGAAGATGGAGAGCCCAAGGAGAAGGGGACAACAGAGGATACGAGATGGTTGGACAGTGTTCTCGAAGCTACCAGCATGAGTTTGACCAAACTGCGGGAGGCAGTGGAAGACAGGAGTGCCTGGCGTGCTCTGGTCCAGGGGGTCACGAAGAGTCGGACACGACTAAACGACTAAACAACAAATATCTAGGAAGCAAACTCCCTTTCATAAACACAATCATCCAGTGGCGGAGCTTCATGCTCCAGCACCGGGGGTGGAGAGCAGGCGGGGGCGGGGCAGGGCACCTGCGGGGGCGGGGCACCCAGCACGGGTAGGGGGCTGCCGCAATGGCACCCTGGGGATCACGCTGCCAGGGGCGGGGTGCTCCCCCCGCACTCCTCTTCGTCCGCCAGTGCCTGCATCATCATCCAAAACGTAGCACTGCATTCCTTAACCAGGAAGAAGGAATCTCAGCAGAAAAGCAAACAACAACAACAACCAACCCACAACTACATAAGATTTTTTTGAAAGATATTTAATTTTTTTTTTTAAAAAAGACACACTTTTAAGAAACAAACTATAAAAGATAACCAGAGTTTCTATCCTCTTTTGTGTCTAATCAATCTGTTCAAAGTGTGGTGTTTTGAAAATATTTCTTGGTTGCCTTTTGGTTGCAGCAGTTTACTAAACAGGTGGAAAAAGCCACCATTAGTAAGAGGCTCAACTTGGTGCTTGGAAAGAAGCTGTTTTTTTTCTAACTTGTAGGCTGTGCGTTGCAACAGCATCAGCTGCTTGGAAGAGCATTTCCTGGAAATCCACCCGAAGTGGAGAAAGCAGAAGGGGCCTTGCCCACCCGTAGATTCCTCCTGCTGCTACCAGCTCCCAATGTGACTGGGACGAGATAAATTTTAGAACAGTTAGTGGAGAGCCCTACAGCTGCTAATCTTGTTTTTGGAAGCAAGGCTTAAAGAGTATTGTGTCTCTTCCTGCGTTTTTCAATGGGGCAGGGTGGGAAAAAATAAATACCGTATTTTTTGCTCTATAAGACTCACTTTTTCCCTCCTAAAAAGTAAGGGGAAATGTGTGTGTGTCTTATGGAGCAAATGCAGGCTGCGCAGCTATCCCAGAACCCAGAACAGCAAGAGGGATCGCTGCTTTCACTGCGCAGCGATCCCTCTTGCTGTTCTGGCTTCTGAGATTCAGAATATTTTTTTTCTTGTTTTCCTCCTCCAAAAACTAGGTGCATCTTATGGTCTGGTGCGTCTTATAGAGCGAAAAATATGGTAAATTTCTAAGCACGTACAAAGTGCTTTGCCTTACTGTTGAACAACACATCTCTGTGTGATTTATTGAGGCACAGAACCTCCAGGTCTAAGTTTGTGGCTTTCAGCTTGAGGCCTGGCATTTCTCTTCTTATAAAGTGATAAATGTCCACGAGAACAATCTTAGAAATTAAGTGTGTTTCTCTGTGCAGACGTTCCATGGCTGAGCATGTTTTGTAAGTTCTGGAGCTGAGGCCATGCTGAAACGAAGCCCTCGCACCTTTGAAAAAGTTAAAACAGAGAACATCGAGTGCTGCTTTCTGCCAACCAGGTCCCACTATCTGTCTGTCAAGGCCTGCAGATATTTTGGACTACAATCTCCATCAATCCTAGTCAGCTGGTGCTGCATGGAACTGCTGTCCAAAACATCTGGACGGCCCCAAGTTGATTAAGACTGATCTAGGCAGTGGTGTCTGTCTGTCTGTTTGTTTATTATTATTTATATCCCACCCTTAATCTGAAGATCACAGAGAAGGGAACAACACTGTCATTAAAATAGGGCAGTAATAAAAAAAATCACAATTAAAAAACATAAAACCTACAGCATATCATACATATCTCCACCGAACACCAGCAACAGATTCAATATCTGTAAACCTGTGTAAAGAAAAAACACATACCGTGTTTTGGTTTGCCATGGAAATGACAACATTGCAGACTAGGGCAGGGAGTTCCAAAGCCAGGGGGCCACCACAGAAAAGGCCCTTTCTATGCATATGATTCCTCATGGCGCAATGCAAAAGAAGGCCTCCCAGGGCTATACTGCCAGAGTAGCAGTGATTCTCTAGGGACAGAGAAGCCTCTCCTACCATCAGCTCCTGATCCTTTTAGCTGGAGATGCATTGAACCAGGACATTCACTGCTCTGCTAGCATCCAGCAAAAAGTTTCGGGCTGGCCTTGGTTCCCACTCTATAATTTATTCCCCTACAGGTGCCAACTACAATGTTTCTTATCTGCCAATAAGAGGCCCTTCAGCATAAGTACCCACATAAACATCTTTCCTATGTACCTCTTCGAGCCAAAAATACATAGTTCATAGACTTGCCACATCCTCCTAGCATGGCTCTAGCTATGATCCCAGAGGAAAATATACGGTACTTATTTTCAATCATTCTAGCTACAACATTTATGGACTGTATTTCCGCACAACTGGCAATTTACACCAGAAGTTAAAGCAGAGCATTGTCAGAACATAAAACTGAAATGAATATTAGATGCATGATGATCCAACAGAAATTGAGTCAGTGTCCTCTTATTTTGCATTTACATTGATCTAAATTAAAATTGCCTTTTATCAGCCTTCCACAGCACAGTGCTTTCCGGCTGTTGTTGGACTACAACTCCCATCATCCCTGACTGCTGGCCATGTAGCAGGGGCTGATGGGAATTGGAGTCCAGAACATCTGGAGGGCACCTGGAGGGAATGCTAGCCTAGCTAGTATTTCTGTTGTTGTTTAGTCGTGTCCGACTCATCGTGACCCCATGGACCAGAGCACGCCAGGCACTCCTGTCTTCCACTGCCTCCCGCAGTTTGGTCAAACTCACTGTCGAGAACACTGTCCAACCATCTTGTCCTCTGTTGTCCCCTTCTCCTTGTGCCCTCCATCTTTCCCAACATCAGGGTCTTTTACAGGGAGTCTTCTCTTCTCATGAGGTGGCCAAAGTATTGGAGCCTCAGCTTCAGGATCTGTCCTTCCAGTGAGCACTCAGGGCTGATTTCCTTAAGAATGGAGAGGTTTGATCTTCTTGCAGTCCAGGGGACTCTCAAGAGTCTCCTCCAGCACCAGAATTCAAAAGCATCAATTCTTTGGCGATCAGCCTTCTTTATGGTCCAGCTCTCACTTCCATACATCACTACTGGGAAAACCATGGCTTTAACTATACGGACCTTTGTCGGCAAGGTGATGTCTCTGCTTTTTTCTGCTTGCTCTCAGAGGCAGAGACAAGAGCAAGTACGACCCATAAAAGTCATATGTTATTATTAAACTTTACAAGCAAGTGTTGTGTGGTTTTTCTAGGGGAAAAAGAACTATTAAAAGGGGGCAACTTCTGCACAACTCTTTAAAGTATAATAATCACACACAGAGAGAGAGAGAGAAACTCCCAACACTGTTGGGAGAGAGTAGCTGTTGCACTCAGGTCCGGCTGATGGACTTCTTGTGGGCATCTAGTTGACCACTGTGAGAACAGGATAATAACTAGACACCAGACTCAGCCAGCAGGGCTCTTTTTATGTAAAGCTGTATTAAAAAAATGAATACACTCCACCACGTGGGCGGAAGCAGAAAGTGCAGAGGAAATGTGGTATCTGAACCCAGCAACTGCCCTCATTTGCATGTTGGATAGAATCACACTTTATGGGGAGGAAATAAACATAGCACTATGGAGATCCGTCCATTGCCACTTATTTAATGGAGTGATTGCCTTTGTCTGTATGCTTTTCTGGGGGGTGGGGTGTCTCTAGACTCCCCCACCAAGGTGGTTGTGGGGCAGAGCAGAAGAAGAAGAGTTTGGATCTGATATCCCGCTTTATCACTACCCAAAGGAGTCTCAAAGCGGCTAACAT
>JAXCMG010000002.1:23644546-23746301 GCA_034642415.1 Podarcis siculus
AGGGATGATGGGAGTTGTAGTCCCAAAACATCTGGAGGGCCGAGTTTGCCTATGCCTCCACTAGTGGGACCAGTTAGTTGAATCTGGCCCTATGTTTTCCTGCTAACTGTTGGAATGAGTTAAGGAACAGAAGGTTGCCTGGGCTGTACTTTCTTGCCAGCTAGTTACCCTCAGTAACTGCTAGATGCTGGTTTTCCCCAAACACAAGTGGCCTCAGGAGAGCAGCGGTCAATATATGCAGTCAGGGAGAAGTATTCCCTTTCTCTTTGCAAACAGAGGAGAAGACTGGAGAGCTGAACTTTTTCTGCAGAATGCTTGAAAAGGGCAAATGGCATATTCTCATCTTTCCACCCTTTGGCTATTAGTGAATATACCAACGAAATTGGAATGGCAGGCGAAATTATCGGATGATGTAGAATTGGCAGAAAATGACAGGGAGAATCAGGAATCAATCTGATCAAAGGTTCAAAAGAGAATGGGATAAATACAGATTATATTTAAAAGAAGATTGTAATCCTATGAAATCTTTGGCAGGCTTGGAATGACTCCTGCAAAGTTATATAAATTATGGATATTGTGGATAAACATACGGTAGATAATAAATAATATGCAGTTGATAAAGAAAACTTGGAACCCGTGATGGGGAGAGCGGAAGTCATTACTGTATAGGTGGAAGGAATATTTTATATATAGAAATGTTTTCTTTCATGTATATTATTTATTTTGTTATACTGTTGACTGGTGATATTAAAATCAATTTAAAAGAAAAAGAAAAGAAAAGGACAAATAGTCAAATCATGGGTGGCTGAAATCACACCTAGAAGGAGAAGTGTCGGGCTACCCGTAGGACCTAATACTTGTCCAAGTACAGTGGTACCTCGTGTTAAGAACTTACAGTAATTCGTTCTGGAGGTCTGTTCTTAACCTGAAACTGTTCTTAACCTGAAGCACCACTTTAGCTAATGGGGCCTCCCGCTGCTGCCACACCACCGTCACGTGATTTCTGTTCTCATCCTGAAGCAAAGTTCTTAACCCAAGGTACTATTTCTGGGTTATCGGAGTCTGTAACCTGAAGCGTATGTAACCCGAGGTACCACTGTAATTTGCATTGGCTTAGAGCTGCAGAGCCGCAGTAGCCTCTCTGCTGCCACCTGCTGGAGTTTGCTCTTGCAACGCACCAACTGTTGCCGCTGCAGCCTCTCTGCTGTCACCTGCCTGGGGTTACATTTATGTATACTTCAAATCACTCAAGAGAGCTACCTGATCTGCCACCTGCTACCTATGTTAGAGAGAGAGAAAGAAAGGGTGCAAATGAGTGACAATTCGAAATAAGCTTGATAAGGAAAGTGCAGCAGGTAGCCAAGAGCTCAGCAACAAGGCTGTTGTACCAGCTTAGTGTTAACACAAACAGATGTCTTAAATAGTAGCTTTCAAACTTCCTGACTTTTCATGGATTTGTCACCTGAGGATCTTCGGCAGAAGATTCCAGGGCAAATCCTACTGTCTTAGTTAGTGGAGTGGGGTCTGCCAGGCTCACAAGTGTAACTATAGTTTGCATAAACTAAGAGCCCGTGCTCTGGAATACACTACACTCTCCGGAGACGAAGCAATGAAAATGGTGGATCAGCCATTTAAATGGTGGGTAAAAAGGTAAAGGTAAAGGGACCCCTGACCATTAGGTCCAGTCGTGGCCGACTCTGGGGTTGCGGCGCTCATCTTGCTTTATTGGCCGAGGGAGCCGGCGTACAGCTTCCGGATCATGTGGCCAGCATGACTAAGCCGCTTTTGGCAAACCAGAGCAGCACATGGAAACGCCATTTACCTTCCCGCTGGAGTGGTACCTATTTATCTACTTGCACTTTGACGTGCTTTCGAACTGCTAGGTTGGCAGGAGCAGGGACCGAACAATGGGAGCTCACCCCGTCGCGGGGATTCAAACCACCAACCTTCTGATCGGCAAGTCCTAGGCTCTGTGGTTTAACCCACAGCGCCACCCATATCACACGTCAAAAGCACATGGCTTTCTCCCTAAGGATCCTGGGAACTGTAGTTTACTCCTCGCAGAGTTATAATTCCCAGTATCCTGAGCAAAATGCGGTTCCCAGGATTCCTGGGGGGATGAAATAATAATAATAATAATAATAATAATAATAATAATAATAATAATAATAATAATTTATGATTTATACCCCACCAATATGGCTGGGTGTAGTAATAAAACATCAAACATTAAAAACTTCCTGATACAGGGCTGCCTTCTGTTCCCAATGAGATTTGCCTATTATTGCACCCAGGGCACATACAGTGGTACCTTGGTTTACAAACTTAATCCATTCCGGAAGTCCGTTCTTAAACCAAAGCATTCTTAAACCAAGGCGTGCTTTCTCACAGCAGGGAGGGACTCAATTTACAAATGGAACACACTCAACAGGAAGCGGAACACGTTCTGCTTCCAAGGCAAAGTTCCCAAACCAAAACACCTACTTCAGGGTTTGCAGCGTTCTTAATCCAAGTTGTCCATAAACTAAGCTGTTCTTAAACCAAGCTACTACTGTATTCCCAAAGGGCCTTTAAGGCAGTTAACAGGTTCTGTTGAGGTCTGGATCAAATTAAACCTTTTCAATGTGCTGCAGAAGTACAGTGTGGATATTATAACGTTCTGGGTTGCTGGGGAAGTATCTAGGGCGAGATCTGGGGGGACAGACATAGGATACAGTCCTTTGCACGCATTCTTGGGAGAGGGGTTGACAACTTCTTCCCTAACAGCCCCTGTTCCTGTGCCAATAAAGGCAGCTTGATCTGCAGGCATTAAGAACATAGGAAGCTGCCTTATACCAAGCCAGACCATCTAGCTCAGCGTCATATAAACCAATGGTAGCCAACGTTGTGTGCGCTCCAGATGTTGCTGGATTAAAACTCCCATCAATCCTAGCCAGCCAATGGCTCAGAATGATGGGTGTTGTAGTCCAGCGACAGGAAAGCACCAAGTTGGCTGCTCCTGGCCTACCCGTGACTGGAGGTGGCTCTCCAGATTTTCAGACACAGACTTCTTCTAGCCCAGGGGTCAGCAAACTTTTTCAGCAGGGGGTCGGTCCACTGTCCCTCAGACCTTGTGGGAGGCTGGACTATATTTTGAAAAATATATATATAAATGAATTCCTTTGCCCCACAAATAACCCAGAGGTGCATTTTAAATAAAAGCACACATTCTACTCATGTAAAAACATGCTGATTCCCGGACCGTCCGCAGGCCGGATTTAGAAGGCGATTGGGCCGGATCCGGCCCTGGGCCTTAAGTTTGCCTACCCATGTTCTAGCCCTACCTGGGAACTTCTGCACACGAAACAGATCCCTAGCCATTGAGCTGGCCAGCCCCATTCCCCTCCCACGCCAGTCAAATAAAGATGCATAAATTTCAGGGATTTAAGATATTTATTATTATTATTATTATTATTATTATTATTATTATTATTATTATTATTAAAAAAATCCTGTACTTCAGCCAAAAGAGTCTACTCAGAGCAGCTTATTAATCACTAAAAGGGAAAATGGCAGCGGTGGGAATTGCAGAACTGGTGACTCTCCCATGTTCGCAATTCGTGGAGGATGAGACCAATTTATCACGAGGAAAAATTGGGCGAGAGTGGAGAAAGCGCCCTCCCCCTCAGCCACCCACGCTAATGGTTCAGCCCACGGACAACCACCCCCCCTCCTGACTTCGCACAATGGCTCGTTCCCGCCTTTAGTTTTTTTAAATCCCCTGAGGGGCGCTCCTACGTCACGGACGCTCGGCTCCGCCCCCGCCCCTTCTTCCCCGGCGGCGGAAGTGACGCTAGGCCGGAGGCCGGGGCTTCCGGTGCGCAGGCCACAGTGGCCCGGCTACCAATGGAGGAGCCCGCGGGGAGGTGATTTTCCTTCTTCTTCTTCTGCTTCTCCTCCCCATTTCCCTCTCCCTCCCCGGCTCTCTTCCGGCGGCCCCCCCGCCTCGCTCGCTGCCGCTGAGGGAGCTGCTTTCCCCCGAGTCCGCGGCCGCTGCGGCCTCTACGCCGCCCTCCCCGCACTCTGGGTGAGCGCAGAGGAGGAGGAGGAGCGGGGGGGGGGGATGAGCCGGGCCTTGTTTACATGGAAGGGGAGGGCGAGCGGGGAGAGGTTCCGCCTTCCTTTGGGCGGTGGGGGCTGAGGGTGAGTTTCAGGGCTCGGGGTGCGGGGTTTTTTTTTGGGGGGGTCTTTTCCCGTTAGACCCACAAGGGGTGGGAACCAGCGAGGGGGTCCCGGCGCTCTCCCCACTCCCACAGGCAGGCGGGTGGGTGGTTGGGGGGCAATGTTGTGGGCGAAACCTCCTCTCCCCCCCCGCCTTTGGGACCAGCCTACTTGGCCCTGCCAGCTTCATCATATTTTAATGTTGTATTTTAATCTTGTTTTTAAGTTGTATTCATTCAACTTGTTTGCCCTGTGCCCCGTCTTGGCTGGGGAGGGCGGGGTATAAATAAAAACTATTATTATTATTATTATCATCCAAAGAATGTAGGCTATGCGCTCGTGCGCTTCCTGAGCTTCTCCAGAGAAAGAGAAAATGGGTTGGGGGATGGTGGGAGAGGTCCGTTGTAGGTTATGGGTGCCGGAGCTGCCTCTTTGTCCATGCATTGTGTTCCTTCCCACCACCACCACTCGCATGCGAAATGATTTACACTCCCCCTCCCCGCACCTGCCTCGGCATCAGAGTGGCTGCTCTAGCGTTAGGTATTTTCTGCAAGTGGGTGCTAAACGTTTTAAGTTGGCCTCCCACAACCTACCGTAGTCACCCACGTGTGTCCAAAACATCTGGGATGGCACCAGGCCAGAGTAGGCTGAAGCTTAAGTAGTGCCACCTGCGTGTGAGTCCGCGTACAGGTTGTGCAAATCCAGTGGTACCTCGGGTTAAGTAATTAATTTGTTCTGGAGGTCCGTTCTTAACCTGAAACTGTTCTTAACCTGAAGCACCACTTTAGCTAATGGGGCCTCCTGCTGCTGCTGCTCCGCCGGAGCACGATTTCTGTTCTCATCCTGAAGCAAAGTTCCTAACCCGAGGTACTATTTCTGGGTTAGCGGAGTGTGTAACCTGAAGCGTATGTAACCTGAAACGTATGTAACCCGAGGTCCCACTGTAATATCTTTTGGAAGGAAGCAGAATGTGTGTATTGCAGAAGACATACAGTCTACATTTAACTGTTCATAAGATGGGGAAGGGTATCACCACAGAGTAATTAGTGGCGGATGGGGTCTGTGTGGAAATGTATTTAACTTTTATGTTTTGTGTGTACAGGTAGCATTTGCAATGTGGTACAGAAGGCACTTCTAAGTGGAAGCTTTTGCCTAGGCAGGTTTGAATGTGTGAGCTTTGCTTCTTGAGCTTAGTTAACTGCCATACAGAAGTCGTTGTCACCTTCACTAAGTCTGTGGTCCCAGCCACATTTGCATAATTTGCTGGGACTTGGGTAGTTAAGGGACAGGCCGCTTTGCTTTTGTTATGTTAGGTGGTCCCTGTTCTGAAAGGAATACTCTTGATTTAGTGGGGAGTTATATTACAGAGCGGGGGTGGTGGGGGGTGGGAGGAGAGAATCTGTGGGTTTCCAGGTGTTACTGGTCTGCCACTCCTATAATCCCTGGCCATTGGCCATGCTGGCTGGAAATGATGGGAGCTGAAGTCCAACAACATTTGGAGAGTCACAGGTTTGCTGTTTCTGCTCAAGAGTCATGTAATTATTTGCTTCTGGTTGAAATTTTCCCTTGTGTGTAGATATTACTTTACGTAGCTTTGGACTAAGGCTCGTAATTGTAGCAAATTATTTCTGGATATATATAGCATTCATGGGTAGTTCTGTCTCTTGAAGGCATTGTATAATCTTCTTTTAAAACTGGGCATTTCATACTGTAGATAAGTGCTCAACACAAATTTTGTACATTCTCCATGATACATTGAGCTGATCTTGCATGTCAGAGCTGTGTCAAAGCATTCAAAGGACCAGGTACCTTTCAAAAAAACAAAGTTTCTCTCTAGTTTTTTCACTATGCGAGTCAAGGTGTTATAGCAAAATAATTGCAATAGTTGTAATGTCCTAATCCGGCATACCTAGGTTTGGGAACAGATATTGAACTACTGTTACCCATGTGGATAAAAGAATTCCTTGGTCCAATTCATGTCACACTACAGTTTGCCTAAGACAACTGAATCTAGTACAGAGTTAATCAGTTCCTAGCGGCTACTGTTGACAGTAGTGAAAACAAACAGGTGCAGGACAAGAGACTGATTTGGAGCAGGGGAAAGTGTCTGATCCAAGAATTCAGATGTGAATGTATTGGCATCCTTCTCCAATCTGGTGCCCTCCACATGTTTAGTATTACATCAGGTTGGAGAATGCTGGTACAGGCAACCCCTGATTTGTGTGGGGGTTGTGTTCCTGGCCCCTGTGTGCATCAGGGGAGTGCACATAAGCCTGTTCTGCCCTCTTCTGGGTCCAAAACAACCCATGTGCCAGTGGTGACACATCAGTTGAATGTGTGCTAAATAGTTGCCACCTGTATTGGGCATCTGTGTCCCCTTACACTGTGTTGACTGTCTCTCATGTAAATAAACATTGGCTGTAATTTTTAGTAGAATCCTGTGGAATCTACAAAATCTATAGAATCCTGGAAGTTGACCAATTAATTCTTATTTTATTTATTTAAGACTTTTATTCACTTCCCTTTAGCCATAAAGGCTCTTAGAGCAACTGACTTAACCAGTGATAAGATGACGCCTTCCCTAAGGCTTGTAATCTAAAAAGACATGGCATATGAGGAAAAAAGAATGTGAGAGAGAAGGGAAAGCAAACTCAAGCACAAGCTCTTATAATGCACTTACGCGGTTCTGTCTGTGAAGATTCTGGTTGTCCAGGAGAGCAGCAACTTCTTGCCTATGCCAGCTGTCTTGCCCTTGATGAAGAGAAGTCCTTCCCCAGGAAGCACTCTTCTCCACCCAGCTCAGATGTGGGAGCAGAGCAGGCGATAGTGTCCACGCCAAAATATATGGATGGCACACAGTTTCTCAAGCAGCTGACTTAATGGTATTGGAATCCTCACATGAGAGGGCTTGATGGAACCACCATCCTCTCTTGCCAAAGGCAGCGGCAGTTCTGGCTGCCTTGGCCTCAACAAACAACAACCCCACCTTGGCAGTACCTGTCTCCCAGATCAGATTTGGAAGCAGAACAGCAGGTGACAGTGTCCAGGCCAAGAGGACGGGGGCTGTTCCTGCCGCAGCATCCCAAAGACTACAAAGACAATGTGGTTGCTGTAGTTGTGTATGGGTAACACTTTGCAGTACTTCAGTCATCTTAAATGTTTTACCATTCTGAGGATCAGGGCACTATATGAACTAAAGAGTGTGGCATAATGAGTTTTTATACAACAGAATTTTATTCACTAACAAAGGATTGAAAGAGGCTTGGATTCTGAAGGGAGAAAGCGTCCAAATATTCTTTTACTAGAAAATGAGGATTGTTGAGGATTGTATTAAATACTTGTTCTCCCATGTAATTGACCTTCCCACATAATGTTTCCATGTTGACTAGTTCCTCTGGCAGTTGCTCTAATTTTTTTCAGAGTGCCTGCCTCTGAAAAACATATGTAAGTTGGCCTTTTTAGTAGTGTGTTAAAATTTCAGGTATAGTATTGCCGTTGTTGTATGCTCTTGACAAAAAAAAAATCAATATTCTACGACAGCATGAAGCTTGAATAGAAATTTCTCTCATGTTTCCCCTTTATATTCCATAAGTTTATACCAGGGGTGGCCAACTCCCAAGAGACTGTGATCTACTTACAGGATTAAAGACTGGCAGTGATCAGGGCGAAGTTGTTGAGATTTTTTTTTATCGAGGAAGAAAGCCCCGTGTTTTTTGGAGAAAGAAAGAGGAACAGCCACTTGCCAACGGATCGCTTGGGAGTACAGTGGTACCTCTGGTTACATACTCTTCAGGTTACAGACTCAGCTAACCCAGAAATAGTATCTCAGATTAATAACTTTGCTTCAGGATGAGAACAGAAATCGTGCTCTGGCGGCACGGCGGCAGCAGGAGGCCCCATTAGCTAAAGTGGTGCTTCAGGTTAAGAACAGTTTCAGGTTAAGAACGGACCTCCGGAACAAATTAAGTTCTTAACCCGAGGTACCACTGTATATTCTTTCTGTGGTTCCCCTCTGGGGAAATGTGCTCCGAGCCTCAGAAGCCCAGTTATGTTACCCCTTGCCTGCAGAGCTGGCAGCCCCTCACCCACTTTCAAACACTTCCACTTATGGAGTGTTCCCTCAGCCTCCCCATCTCTCCTCACCCTTGGCCAGCCCCAGGGGCACCATTTGTCTGGGGACCTTGTAGCCAGGGCTATTGCAACAAACAGTCACTCCAGCCTTTGGAAGGCAGAGATGCGAGAGGGCATCAGAGGAGGCAGGGAAGGAAAGAGGGACGGAGGCCAGTGTTGCCTGCGGCACCCCTGACCATCATTCAAGGCACCCCAGGGTGCCACTACACACTGGTTGAAAACCACTGCCGTAACAAATGATTGTGAGTGATACTAAAAGCTAGTAATTATCCATTTTCTTCTGCTTTCTGACAAATATCTACTGCCGCAGAGAAAGAGTAACATATGCACTTGATGTAATGCAGTTCTCCTATGTGTAGTTCTTACCTATGTGTAGTTCTTTAGCCTTAAACCACGGGTGGGGAACTAGTAGTGGGTCTATACAATAGGCCATGCAAGGGAGAGGATTTGCTGAACTAATAATTAGAAATTGGAATACAGAAAGGGGAGGTATGAGGAGGTCGGGGAAGTAAGTTATAAGAAAATAAGGGATTGAAATTATACTTGTTTTTGTCTGTGTTTTGTTTGTATTATTGTTTTTTCTTTTACATAACTTTTGAAACTTCAATAAATATCTTTTACAATAGGCCATGCTCTCCCTCTGCCTGGACGGAGTCCTGAGGACCAGACAGGGAGGCCTGGAGGGCTGCATTCGTTCCCTGAGCCTGAGGTTCCCCACCCCTGCCTTTAAACAGAACTAGTTATTCCTTAAAGGCTAGGTGAGAAACAGATCTGTGCTTTTAAAAAAAGAATATTGTAGAGCTGGGGAAAGTTCAGAAGAGGACAACCAAGATCAAGGGGCTGGAACAACTCTACTATAATGAAAGGTTACATACAACCTTTGGGGCTGCTTTAGGAAAGAGGTGTACAAATCAGACACAATGCGTAGTCTTTCCCCCTCTTTCATTACGCTAGAGTCCCCAGATTAATCTCGCCAGCTAAATGGTGGAAGATTCCAGGCAGGCAAAAGGAAGAACGACATCACACCATGCAGTTAACCTATGGAATCAGCTGCCGCAAGATGTAGTGAAATGGGGAAAGCTTTAAAGGGGGATTAAACAAATTTATGGACGATAAGGCTATCTGTGGCTACTAAGCATGATGGCGGTGCACTGCCTCCAGTCTTGAAGGCAGTACAGTGGTACCTCGGGTTAAGTACTTAATTCGTTCCGGAGGTCCGTTCTTAACCTGAAACTGTTCTTAACCTGAAGCACCACTATAGCTAATGGGGCCTCCTGCTGCCGCCGTGCCGCCAGAGCATGATTTCTGTTCTCATCCTGAAGCAAAGTTCTTAACCTGAGGTACTATTTCTGGGTTAGCGGAGTCTGTAACCTGAAGCGTATGTGACCCGAGGTACCATTCTATGCCTTTGAACACCATTTGTTGGGGTCACAAGCAGTGGAGTGCTTTTGCCCTAATGTGCTGCCTATGAGCTTCCCATAGGTGCCTGGCTGGTCATGCTGAGAACAAAGCTAGGCTAGATGGGCCTTTTGACCTCATCCACCAAGACTGTTCTTAGGTCGTTATAGGGTATGTGTGTGGACTTTTCCCTCTCCACCTTTCTCACATGGAGTAAGTCCACAGTTTTATTCCTAGGTAGGTATATGAGGATAACCCCATAGGGCATGGGTAGGTGAACTAAGGCCCGGGGGCTGGATGTGGCCCAATCGCCTTCTAAATCCGGCCCACAGATGGTCCAGGAATCAGTGTGTTTTTACATGAGTAGAATGTGTCCTTTTATTTAAAATGCATCTCTGGGTTATTTGTGGGGCATAGGAATTTGTTCATTTTTTTTTCAAAATATAGTCCAGCCCCCCACAAGGTCTGAGGGACAGTGGACCGGCCCCCTGCTGAAAAAGTTTGCTGACCCCTGCCATAGGGAATTGATTGATGGTGGTTGTAATAATGGGGGCGGAAAAGAGAAGGAACTTTGATGAGTGGGAGTGAGGAAGGGGACTGATAATCTCCTTAGTACTGTTTGCAAGACTGATATAAAGGATTTGGCTGTGGCACATTTTGAGGGTACAAATTTGTGGTCATTTAGCATTTATCTTTTGATCTTCGTTCTCTTAAGCTGAAGGAAGCTGGCTGAGCTCAGGACAGGGCAAATCAAATGCATGTTGGAGTGACCGCAATACCTACCTAACATACTATAAAATTAAGGGATGGGAAATACTATGAGTTAACTGAGATTTTTCTCCCCATGATTTGCATTCTGGAATTTTATAGTTCTATTTCTCACAGTTACTGGCTAATTTGCAGTTGTGAATTTAAAAGAATCATTAAAATAGAGGTGCAGGTTCTAATGTGTGTGTGATGGACTAGCTTTTATTTAGGCAAATATAATAGAATATTACTGCCTTGTATAGGAAAGTCCCTGCTATGGTTTTATAGTCAGATGGGTGCATTATGTTCTCCAGTGTAACTTGTTAAGTTGCCTTGAGGATTATTGGGGATCAGAAGCCAAGAAGTAATATGGAGTTTAGAGAGTCTCTGGAAGCAATCATAAGGACATTTTCCTGGTCTAATTGAAATAGCTGATATTTATTTCCAAGTAAACATGCATAGAATCAGATTGTGTTTGATATTTGACTGTGTTTTCCTGCAGCTAAACGGTTTTTTTTTTAAATGGATGTAAACCAACTCTGAGACTGGATCTGAGTGTATACTCTACTAGACCAGTCTGAGAGAAGTGTAGTATTTAATTCTGGCCTATTATGCACCTTAATCAGTAATTCTGATTTACTTATTGTGTTGATCAGAAGATGTAAGTTGCAGCTTGCTAAAGCTGTGATTTGCTCATTTTGCTGATGAGCTCTTTAGAGAAGGCTTCTACTGCTGCTAGCAGTAATCAAATGTAAACAGATTAAGTAAGTAAGTAAGTAAGTAAATATCGGTGTAGATAGAATTCTGCCTTTAGCTATTCTGATATCTCCTAAGGATTAGTGTGCTTTTAAATAAATAATATTAGGGGCTAAGCCTGGGTCTTCATTAGTTGCTTTGCTAATAATTTCCTGCCTTCTGAGCTTGGAATATTTGATGTGTTAATGTGATAACTTTTGGTGTGCTTATCTTTCAGTCCTTGGGCAAGAGGCAGGCATATCTCTCCATTTCACCATTCAGCTATTAATTCAGCCAGCTTGCTTTTCAGCTGTGAAGCAAGGGGATGGTGACACTTTAAAAGGTCATGGGAACCTGAGTTATGCACTGTCATAGGCTTCTGCGTAGAATTTAGCACCATTAGTTATACTGGGGTGCAATTTTTGCCAAGAAAGGTTATCATCCAGATGAGGCAAGTAAATGGCATATGCGAAAGTTTGGGGAGGGTAAACTGGTAGTGGGCAGTGTGAAAAGGGGTGGTACTTCAGAGAGGCCTTTGCAGAAAAGTGACTTTTGGAAGCAGGAGGTAGAGAACAGTCGTATGCGTACAGAACACCGTGGAGAGGAGATGCAAAGAAAGTAAAATGAATTTTATTTGAGCAGTTGTGAGATATTGGAATCCTTACGTATAGCAATATAGAAAGGTGGTATACAAATTAAAAGTGAAATTTGAAAAATGAAAAATAAATCCTGGATCCAGCCCTGTGGTCAGATCCAGTTTCCCAGTGCTGCATCAAACTGAAGTTCAGGCCATAGGGAGAGGGGTGTAACCAGTTGACTTGGAAGCATGTAGACAACGTGTCCTGGGTGGAGTTGCCTTCCTCCTAAAGTACAAGCCATCTTTGACAGGTTGCCTTATCTCCTCTCAAGTAGGCATCAACAGGTTTTCAGCTTGGAGGAGCTCCTTGGAGTCTGCATTTCTGCTTGATGCACACTTGGCAGCTGTCGTCAGGAGCTCCTTATTCAGCTATACCAGCTCTGCCCCCTAGGAAGAGCCAGCCAGGCACACTGTAATGCCCCTGACACAGGGCTGTCTTTGAAGGCTGTTGAGGAACTTCGACTGCTCCAGCATGCAGTGCCTAGTTTGTTAACGAGATTGGGCCAAACGTGCCATATTGCACTGATCGTCAGTGAGCTGCACCACTTATTTTTGAAGCACTATTCAAAGTGTTAAGGGACGCGGGTGGCGCTGTGGGTTAAACCACAGAGCCTAGGACTTGCCGATCAGAAGGTCGGCGGTTTGAATCCCCGCGATGGGGTGAGCTCCCGTTGCTCAGTCCCTGCTCCTACCAACCTAGCAGTTTGAAAGCACGTCAAAGTGCAAGTAGATAAATAGGTACCGCTCTGGCGGGAAGGTAAACGGCGTTTCTGTGTGCTGCTCTGGTTCGTCAGAAGTGGCTTAGTCATGCTGGCCACATGACCCGGAAGCTGTACGCCGGCTCTGTCGGCCAATAAAGCGGGATGAGTGCCGCAACCCCAGAGTCGGTCACGACTGGACTTAATAGTCAGGGGTCCCTATACCTTTACTCAAAGTGTTAATTTTGATCCATAAAGTTATGCATACATGGCCTGAAGGAATGCTTTCTCCGTTCTCTCCCCGTTTTTGCAGATCTTTCAATGAGAGACAGCTGAGGGTGCTGCTACCATCAGATGCATGGCCCCCACTGTGCCTCTGGTCAGCCCTCTCCACTCCTTTAGAAGGATCAGAAGTGGAGTTAGGTTTAGAAGACCTTTAGAAGGACTTTTTGTCCTTTGTGAAATAATTTAATGAGAGCTGAAATACTGGAAACCCTTAACACTTCTAGGTGGGCAATTTGAATGTCTGCTGTTAAGATTTGTTATGTTTTGATTATTTTAAATTGGGCTATTTGCATCTGTATGGTGTAGTGTACGGTTTTTAGTTTTCGTAAGCTTATTTTCTCTCTCTGTTAGAAAACAAGGCACAGGCTGAAACAAATAGAAATTAGCGCAATTAAAACAGAAGATGGATATATTTCTGTGGCACTTTTCAGAGTACAAAGTCTGTTGCAGTTCTTTTCCCACTCAGATTTGCAGCAGCTGGAGCCCTGTGAGGTAGACTGAATAGGGGGAGTGAGGCATGGAGCAGGAATCTGAACATGACTCCTGAAGCGACCTGGGCATAGGAATAATAAGCATTCAGTGTCTTACAAAAAAAGTGGCCTGCCTTCGTTGCATAAGAACATTGCTACTTACTGTTTTAACTTTCTTGAATTCCCGCCCTGCCCCCCATATGAATTCTGTTGTTCTTGTCAGGTTTTTTTGTGGGCATTAAACTTACTCATATATTTTCCTCCCCCCCCCCCTTCCCCTGCCCCAAATTTAGGAGGCAAAGAAGTCAAATGAAGTCAAAAGAGCGATAAGAGTTGTTGAAAAAGAAAACGGACGCTACTCTCCTGCTCCGCAGTTTGGCTGAGCACTAAGATGTCTGTGGACATGAACAGCCAGGGCTCTGACAGCAACGAAGAGGACTATGATCCAAACTGTGATGAGGAGGAAGAGGATGAAGAGCCTGGGGACATTGAGGATTACTATGAGGGGGTGGCAAATGACGTGGAGCAACAGGGAGCAGATGCCTTTGACCCTGAGGAATATCAGTTTACCTGCCTGACTTACAAGGAATCGGAGAGTACCCTGAATGAGCACATGGTCAGCTTGGCCTCTGCATTAAAGGTGAGCAGCACTGTGGCATGCGATGAAGGTGCACCTTTAAGGCTGCAAAACGGACAAGGAAAACTTGAACCGCTTGGTCTGCCATCAGAGCTGTAAGTGAAAAATGACCAAAACTGCTGTGGATCTGGGGTGGCTGTGTTTCTAGTTTCGCTTTGTGTTTGTGCCCCTTTTCACAGAGCACAAGTACTTTAATACTCGTAGGCACCAAATATGGCTGAACTCTCCCTTACTGACTTCCTAGTACTTAACACAGGCATAGGCAAACTCGGCCCTCCAGGTGTTTTGGGACTACAATTCCCATCATCCCTGACCATTGGTCCTGGTAGCTAGGGATCATGGGAGTTGTAGTCCCCAAACATCTGGAGGGCTGAGTTTGCCTATGCACTTCTTGTTTTAAAAAGTTTCTAGTGCTCAGTGCTGTATATTTTTGCGGTGGTGTCTGTTCCAGGCTTAAGGTCAAATGGGATTTGGGGTAGGATTTCTCTCCCTTTTAGTCACTGTTCATACTGTGGCTCCCCTTTCTTCCCATGGTCTTTCAATGCTAATCTCTTTATCTGTAGTAACATCTTTGCAAATGCATCTCCTCTTCACTTGCCACTGCCGTTTCAGTCCTTTCTAAAATGACTGCTGTAAAATGCAATATTGCAGTTGCTATAAACTCTGGTGAACTGCTGACATAATTATCTCTTTCATAGACCCTTTTCTTTTGCAAAGCTTCTCAAAGGAGAAAGAAAGTCAATTGCACCTGTCCTAAGAGATCTGTCAAACCAAGCTCCCACATTCGCCATATTGCATGGAGAAGCTGGGGCCAAACCAGAATGAGAAATCATTTATAGTGGCATTAGGAAAATGGAAGGATGATGTGTAGCTTGTGAGCCTGAAGTTACTGGCTGTTTTCTTCTTCTTTGGCGATCACTTGTAGCCGAGTAAGATTGTCTTCCATAAACACGGTTTTAACAGTGAGTCCGTAAGTGTCTGTGGAGGCCAATTCTGGATCAGTGTGTCAGTGATGCCAATGCTGCTTCCCCGGGATGAAATCTAGAATAAATAAGGCAAAGTGTTATGCTGTGCTAGCTTGCATTTAAGCAAAATGGTAGCTCTTGATCTGAGCTTCATTTTGGGTTGCTTAAGAGTTCTCAGTGCAACTGGAAAGCACTTTATTTGTAATTCTTTGTTGCATCATAATTGGGTCTTACTTCTGCAATGCACATTTGGCCCCAGAAGTTATTGCAAAAGAGGAAGCCCAAGATGATATGCAAATAACTGAGGAGCTAAAATAGATTCCAAGTGAGTACGTGGAGAAAAGACACATTAAAAGTTCCAGTTCAGCAATTTGATAATGTGTTGTGCATCTTAAGGAGAAATAATCACAGACTTCAGGAGAAGCAGACTGGGTCTCCTGAAATCCTATAATTACCATGACAAATGGATTGTTAGAGGTAGGCGCTGTTGCCTGCTGCTGTACCAGTGACTAATTGCTCCTGGGGGGGGGGGGAGAGAGAATTTCTATGCGTGTTGAAGGGAAGAGAACAATAATCTATAAGTATTTGGTTAATAATGCTTGGGCAGTAGCCTTAATCTAGAAGCTTTCAAGCCCTTTTGCAGATGCTCAGAGACGAGTTCAGTCTGAGCAGAAACCAGCATTTGACACTTGGTGCAAGCCATCTGGCATAATCGTGACACATAGTAATGGACTGTCGTGAACTTAAAGCCACTAACAACTCTTAACCACCAAGAAAGTAATGCACAGAATAGGTTTCTGTTGCACATCTTTTAACAGCATTATAGACACTTGAAACCTCACCTAATATTCACCAGGCTAAGAGTTATGAACCAAATGAAACGCTGGACACAATAAATTCTGAGAAGCTTAAAGGTAAAGGTACCCCTGACTGTTAGGTCCAGTCGCAGATTAATCTTGAGTTGCGGTGCTCATCTCGCTCTATAGGCCGAGGGAGCCATTAATACATAATTGAGAACGGCAGTCTTGTTCTGTATGTGCACATTAAGTGCCTGATGTTCCTGGAAAGGACAGTGGAGCTCTGAATTCTCTGAAAGTGTGCTAATAGATGCATGGCCCACTTCCACACTTAAAAGTTCATAGCTTCATTGTGGAATCTTACTTGCTCTTTAGAAGCTGTTTCTTTCAGGGTCTCCTTCCTCAATTTTTGAACTGCCATCTAGATTTGACAGCGGAAATAACCTAGATTTCTTAATCGACATTGTGCTCTTCAAATGCATTGTCAAGCTGCATTCTCTTCGGCAAGAAAGAGGATATATTTCTAGGCTAAGCCAAGTTTGAGGCAATTCACGGCGAAGAAATCAAGCAGTTGTAACTCTGGGAATGGTTTTAGTGTGCTGCCTTGCTTTTCTCCAGCCTGCAAAAAAGAAGTGAAGGCAAAGCCTCTATTAATTGGAATTGGTCCTTTTTAGCCAGGCTCACTTCCCATTTTGGTTAAACGATACTCTGGATATCATTATATGAGCAGCCTCCACTGAACCCCGGGAGCCTTCTAATTACAAACGTGTCATGCTTTGCAATTAACGCTATGTCACCTTAGATACCTTGAGCAATTATTCTTAGCAGTGCTTAAACCTGTGCTGTGATTATGGCCACCTAAACAGCTTTGATAATCCTGAGCTAATCCTTTTGTGACTGCTTCTAGTGTGTTGTGCTGCCAAATTGGTCCTTCAGAGACCTGCCTTGGTTGGCTGCTTTATTTGTCACGTTGGAAACCGGGTCTGCACCAGCATCTTGGCAGGTCTGGCCAACGGCTACCACCAATGTTTCGCTGCTGCTGCTGCTGCTCAATGCCCTCCCTATCTTTCTCTGTGCAGCGACAGAGCCAGCTCATTATTCCCCTGCATCCCAATTCCTTTTGCTCCCCGCCCCTCTTACTTAAAGCAACATGATTTGTCACTGCAATAGTGGTAGCCATGCTGGTGGCTTTTCTGCCTCTTCCTCATAACCTGGACTCGGTAAAGGTAAAGGTAAAGGTAAAGGTACCCCTGCCCGTACGGGCCAGTCTTGACAGACTCTAGGGTTGTGCGTTCATCTCACTCTATAGGCCGGGAGCCAGCGCTGTCCGCAGACACTTCCGGGTCACGTGGCCAGCGTGGCAAGCTGCATCTGGCGAGCCAGCGCAGCACACGGAACGCCGTTTACCTTCCCGCTGGTAAGCGGTCCCTATTTATCTACTTGCACCCGGGGGTGCTTTCGAACTGCTAGGTTGGCAGGCGCTGGGACCGAACGACGGGAGCGCACCCCGCCGCGAGGATTCGAACCGCCGACCATGCGATCGGCAAGTCCTAGGCGCTGAGGTTTTACCCACAGCGCCACCCGCGTCCAACCTGGACTCTGAGAAAAAGCCAAATAAGTTTTCCTTCATAGTGAGGTGTTCTGGGATAGGTGACCACAAGAATGTTTACTTGGGAACTAGGAAGACTTATTAACCTGGAACTTTTAAAGCACAGAGTGCAGAGCCCAGGCAAGGCAGCAGGAGATAAGGTCGATGGTTGCTCAGGCTCTGCAGATGAGAGTTAGGCTTCCCTCACAAGCAGTGAGCACACATTGGAGCTGGAGACACTGTGTTTAACTATACTTTTTAGGCATAAATCAAGTTAGATAAACTTGCTTAAGGGTCCTTGTTGAGTTGGCCTCCCCTAAGGTCAACAATTATCCTTGTTCTAACATTTAAAAGAGATCTGTTCTTTCCTTTTTCCATTATCTTAGCCCTTGTTTTGGTATGCTGTGGTCACTCTGCATAAAGAAAAAATTAATGTCTCGTAAGGGAAAGTATCAGGATGTCCTGGTCTGTTTCCTTGGCAAGCCTGAATATAGTGCTATCAGGAAGACCTGAGCCTCTTCCCCAGGGTCACCACCTACTGGGCAATCTTGCATAGCTATATTTGCACAAAGGCTGCTTTGATACCTTTCACTTCCTCCTTGTTTGACTGGGGAAATGAGCCACAAGTGTACAGAGGCAGCTCAAAATCCATTCTACTTCTTTTTTGATTCATGGATCCCTAAGGCTACTACTCTTGTGGATTTGCAAGAAGCAAAAATCTTGTCTCACAGCAGTTGGATCTTTGCAGCATGTGGAGAGCGGGGGAAGCACAGGAACATATTTTTTGACAAACCTGGGAATTTAACTTGATTTTATGGGTAGACTAGGTAATGGAGTATTGATAACTGTGTAAGACAGTTTCCGGGGGGGGTAGCTATTTTTGTATCTTGCATCACTACCATAACAGTCTCATGGCACATTTAAAGTCTAGGGGTGAGATCAGAAGGCAGTGGATGCAAGTTCTTCCTCCACCCCCTGTATTGTAGCTTCCACAACTGGCTCTGAGCATCTCTACAGAGCATGCTTGGGGGGCTGCAGGATGAAAAGGAAGGGGAAGTCCTCCATGCACAAGCAGAATGCCAGTCTTAGACTGTATTGCCCTAGCTTTCGTTATGGCACAAGCTTTCTTACACACACATGGCTGGGGGTTTTTTTTGTAGTGGAATGCAGAAAATGACAGACTCTGTTAATTATGTTATTAATAGCTGCCATTCACAGAAAGCAGCGTTTAACAACAGGCATCTTGGCATTGGTAAGCCAATTAACACATGCAGTGTGGTTTCAGTCCGCAAGTGACATGGCTGAACCTCTTGATGTGTTGAATTCAGTAGTTTCACATTGCAGTTTCCTTCTGAAGTTCCTTTGTTCAAGGCTGGTCACCTTAAAGTTTGTGGCATTATAGCATCCAGGGTAGCTGAAATGTTCCTCTGCTGGGTTTTAAAAAAATATTTCCTTTTCTGTTTATAAAGATTTGTGCCCATTCATGCTTTTACATAAAGTGGCCTGGTTGTCCTACGTAGAATGCATTGTCGGCAGTTGACATATTTCATGTTATTTTTATTTTATTTCTTAAATTTATATTCTGGCCTTCCTCCCGAAGAAGCCCAGGGCAGTAAACAGATCCACAATTAAAAAACTGAAGCATTCTGAAACAAACACATATTTTTCCTGCTGTGTGTCAAAGTTAGGATGTACAATTACATTAAATACATACACTTCAAAGGCAGCAGACCTTTTGTGCATGAAGCAAAACAGGACAGAATGGACCTGTGGTTGAATGCCGATGAGACTGAAACGAGAACCCATCTCTACTCTGAATTAATAGGCTGATGAGCATTTGTGCACAAGTGGTCAAACTGCAGAAATGGTTGTCACGCTGACATTTAATTTGTTCCATGACGTATGGACTTGGGCTCAGAAAGAGTGTAAGCAGCAGCTGGAGTAAAAGCATCTCCATCCCTGCTTGTTGAGACCAAGTGATCACTTCATTTTTTGCATTTTTACTATAGTACTATACTCATATGGTTTACAACCCATAGAAATAGGCTGTACTGCCTTTAAAGTTTTTTTTAATACTGTTGTGATGTTTTATGAGAGGGTGATGTAAATACTTCCATAAGTTAAAATTATAAAATTGCATTTTATTTATTTGTTTGTTTAATATCCCACCTTCCTTCCAGGGCAGGACTCAAAAGCAAGGCAGCTCACAGCATACATTAGTTTAAAACCAGGCACAACTAAAAACATGCAAGAAATATAAATATTTAAAAGCAGGTAAATAAGTAACCCTGCATAATAAAATACATAATACAAATGTTGCCATCTTTTTTAAAAATTCAGAATGGATCTAAAAGCAAGCTAACAAAATTTTGCCGTCCACTTATAAATACTATTTGCATATATTTTGTTGATTTTATCCTCTAACAAGAAAACAAAGCCACCTGCTATCAACTGCAAGAAACCCAAGACAACCTCAGCAAAAATATCTTGCACAAATGCCACGGAAGCCATGCAAAAAGTGCAACTGCTGAATCCTGCCCTATAGAACCTGTCTCTGCACAACAGCACCCAAACCACCAGACTAAGACATTTCTATTTACCCAGATTTTTGGTAGTTAAGGTATCCTCTAGGGTGGGGTAGGACCTGTCCTACTTATTGTGTTGTTGCTTGAGCATTTTAGGAGTTTCGTTATTGGACATTGTGTTTAAAAATTTCCAGCTTTTAACTGATTTTATCTATTTGCATTTTATCTTAAGTTGCTTTGAGCCTTTTGTTTGTATAAAGCAACTGACAAATGGTGATAGTAGTAGTAGTAGTAGTAATAATAATAAACAACCAACACACGTCCAGTTTCTCATCTTTATTGCTGCCCTTTTCCCACATAGTCAACAGTTTGCAAGTTAATCTCAAGTTTTGAATTGTGAATTGCTGGTGATAGTGGTTACAATTTAAAAAAGTATTTTCATACCAATGGGTTGTATTAAATGGAGTAATTTTTAGTTACTCATTCTTCTGAACGTTGCAACATCTGGAGAAACCGGGCGGAATGGCTTTGAGCGTGAAATTGAGGTGCAAGTTGTGGGGTGCTTTTCTGTAAGGAGACTGAGGAACTAAAAGAAGCCACAGTGACGTTTCTCAGGGCCCTGTTCCTGTTTCAGTGCATGAGGAAGAACCCGAAGAAGCAAAAACTTCTTCCATTGCCTATTAATTCCTGCTAATCAATTTTGCAGGCACCTACCTCCTATGAGAGGAGCTGGTTCCCAAATCTGTGCAGATGCAACCCTGCAGGTACACTTTGATATGAAGCCTGTTTAAAAACACCCATTTGCAGAGTACTTAATTCTCCCTTGAATGTCACTTGAATCAATGGAGTCTTGGGCAGAGCTATTAAGTTAGCTTAGCACGGTCAACCTTACTTCTTTCTTCTGCTTGCACAATTCCTCCAATATTTCAGTTATCAAATCTGGAGTAAGGGGCTTTCGCTAGTGCAGGATTTCCCAAACTTAGGTTTCCAGCTGTTTTTGGACTACAACTCCCACCATCCCTAGCTAGCAGGATCAGTTGTCAGGGATGATGGGAACTGTAGTCCACATCAGCTGGAGACCCAAGTTTGGGAAACCTTGCGCTAGTGGGACCCGTTAGTTGAATCCTGCCCATGCTTTTGTTCTTGGTCTTGAGACATAAGTGGACAACTAAGTAACATGGTGGCTAAGGGGAAGAACATTTGAGAGGGGTAGATATTTGCTTTTCCTGGAGAATGTTGGTAGCATTGTGAAAATACAAATTGGCCTTGTTTTGTAGATATGGGAGGTAGATATGTCCTTTCAGCAGGTATGTTTGACATGTTAATTTAATCTGGTTTCTCCCCTTCCTTTCCTCCTTTAGGTGTCCCATGCAGTTGCTAAGCTTGTATTAGTTAGCTTCCACTGGCAAATCTCAGAAATTTTGGAAAGGTAAGCACGTCTTCAAGCTGTGGAGCATCATTACTGTGGTTTTCTTTTCACTGCCCTTGGAGTATCATATTTTCTTTTTCTTTGAGCTGTTTCCAGAGTTGCAATCCTATGAACACTTGGTATTGCACACTGGGGTTTAATTTTCAAGCAAGCAGATGTTGGCTACTTTGAAAATTGAAAAAAAGGATAATGATCCATGGCTGATGAAGAATATGGTTCATTGGCCGGCCTTGGTTTGGACAAAAAACAAGGGGTCCATGTGTAGGCTGAAGCAAAAAAAATCAAAAACGTGCATTTGAAAATTCAATTTATGTGAATACAGTGGTACCTCGGGTTAAGTATTTAATTCGTTCCGGAGGTCCATACTTAACCTGAAACTGTTCTTAACCTGAAGCACCACTTTAGCTAATGGGGCCTCCTGCTGCTGCCGTGCCGCCGGAGCAAGATTTCTGTTCTTATCCTGAAGCAAAGTTCTTAACCTGAAGCACTATTTCTGGGTTAGCGGAGCCTGTAACGTGAAGCATATGTAACCCAAGGTACCACTGTAGTAGTAGCTAGTATAAAGCACCCGTTTCCAAATACATCCTTCATCAGTGTATATACATTTTGCTGTAAGGCCAAACACACAAAACAATGAACATCTGTTCAATATACTGCCTATAAACATTTTAAAACCGTAAGGCCTTGCTGATACAAATAATAAATTTCATTAATACAATAAAAGTTATATAAAAATACTCCAAAAGCTACTACAGCCATAATATAATCACTTCAGCTAATAAAGCACATAAATAATTGTTGCTTACCAATCTTATGATCATACAAGCCTCACTGAAACAAAAAAACTTTCCTGGTGCCCTGATCTTAATGCCAAATCCTATTGTATCTCAGTTATAGTTCTACACAAATTTAATCGGTTGCAACTCTGCTTTTGCCCATTAGCATTTGATGCTGAATACATTACTATTCACATAAATTGAAATTTTCAAATCAGCCTTTTCGTGCATGGCCTTGGTTTGGGACAGGATTTCCCCCCAACCTTATACTTTGTTTATCATAATGACCTGCCTTCCTTGGTGGCTGTGATGCTGAATAAAATTATGAATGTAATAATAATAATAATAATAATAATAATAATAATAAATTTTTTTATTTATACCCTGCCCTCCCCGGCCAGAGCCGGGCTCAGGGTGGCTAACACCAATAAAATCACAGTAAAAACATAACGGGGAGGGAGGGGGACAAAAAAACCAACAATTTAAAATACAATTTAAAATGCAGCCTCATTTTAAAAGTAGCCGATAAATCAAGATCATAAGGGGGGGGAAACATAAGAGTCAGACTGAGTCCAAACCAAAGGCCAGGCGGAACAGCTCCATCTTGCAGGCCCTGCGGAAAGATGTCAAGTCCCGCAGGGCTCTAGTCTCTTGTGACAGAGCGTTCCACCAAGTCGGGGCCAGTACTGAAAAGGCCCTGGCCCTAGTTGAGACCGAGCTAACCACCTTGTGACCTGGGGCCTCCAAAATGTTGTCATTTGTAGACCTTAAGGTCCTCCGCGGGGCATACCAGAAGAGGTGGTCCCGTAGGTACGAGGGTCCTAGGCGGCATAGGGCTTTAAAGGTCAAAACCAGCACCTTAAACCTGACCCTGTACTCCACCGGGAGCCAGTGCAGCTGGTAAAGCACTGGATGAATGTGATCCTGCGGCAAGGACCCTGTAAGGGCATTCTGCACGTTTCCCGCTGAAATCTGTAGCTCTTCTTTCATCAGCTCTGCAGCTATGGTTCTGTGCTGATTTGAAGTTTTAACTCTTCCTTCAGGCACAAGTCCAATTCTGTCCAGTTGCTAGTGGAAGCACGAGTTCAGCCTGCCTCATCCAAACACGTGAGTAACGGACTGTTCCGGCATGCTTGATGCTAAAACTCCTTGTATAATTCCCCAGAGACTAGTTCTTGCCTCTTTGCCTGCTCTCTGCTGGCTCATGCAGTGCTGCTCTTGTGGGTTCAGTAATAAAATTCTGGCATAAAGCTATGATCCTGACCTTTTGGATCTGGTCGGATCTCTCACATTTTGCCGCAGAAAGCAGTCAAATGCACTTCAGCTGCCGGTTGTGGCCAGGATCTGTAGGGTTTCATCTGCATAGTGAAGGATTAGTTCTCTGTTATCATCATCAGTTCTTGAAAGTTATCCTGAACTGTGTTGTTTTAAGAGTACGGCTAACCAAGCTACCAGCTCTGGAAAGAGGTTACTTTTTCACTTTCAAGCAGAAAGATCTTGTGTATCCAGAAAGCTCTCTGTGATTAGGAAAAACCTAGCCTAGTTGACTTGGGAAATGGATTAGATAAGCTTCTGGTTCATAGATTTAACCTTTTTACAAGTGCTGTTGGGACATTTGCACATCTTGGGGATCTCTGTGCAAGTTGGAGGGTTCTTTTGAGCTACATTCCAAACCATAAATGAGTTTGTTGGTATGTAATGTATGTAATTGCCCTGAGATCAAAACCGGCCTTGCTTCCCTACTGTCTCACAGAAAGCACCCAATACTGTGCTGAGCAGCTTGCTCAGCTCTTCACTGTCCAGAAGATCAAGCCTTATATTGCTTCTCCCCTTTTACTTGAAATATATTTAGTTGCTCTCAACATGTCTTACCCTGTAGAGATTATGGGACCTGTGAACCTCCATAGGGTGCTGGACTACAACTCCCATCATCCCTGAACATTGTCTGTGCTGGCTGGAGTCGATGGGAGCTGGAGTCCAAAATCAGGGAGGGCCACAGGTTCCCCATCCCTGGTGTAGAGCAATTTATTTTTTTTAGAACAGGGTGGTATATAGGTTTGCAGTAGCTGATCTATTGTCCACTTGCTACCCTGCAGTGTTGATGTAATTAAGGTAACTGCTGGAACCTGCAAATCCAGAGACCTCTTGAGAGGGAACAGCTTCTTTTGCCATTGGCAGATAAGTGGGCCTAACTTGTACAAGTGTCTCCACGGATCACAATTAGATTCCATGTACTTAAGTTCACTTAACATACATTGCTATCAATAAAAGTGTATCGCTATGTAGAAGCCCATGTATATTATCCAATGCTGGAGACTCGTTAACATTGTTTGGTAGATCAACAAGATATAACTGGGCACAAAGTGTCTCAAACGTGAGCTGGAGATGTGTGGCTAATAAACATGCATTTAATATAGGTCACATAACTTTAATGAATAAGTTGTCAAATGAATGAGTTGGTGGCTCTGTTGATATGCTTGTTTACAACTGTTTTTCCACTGTTTTTATCTGATCCAGTTATCACTGCTGCTGTATTCACTCTTTGATGATCAAGTCTGAGTTTGAGGATTAGCTAATAAAGGAATACTCCCTTCTAATCATTCTTGCTGCTGATTTATTCTGTAATATGAGCAACGTAAAGAAATGGCTCCCTCTTTGATCTGGCCACAGAGTGAAACCTAGTTTGTCCTCCTCCCTGATTTTAATCCATCCTCCCATTTGGCCAAGCCCTTGGGGGATAGCCGTTAAATCGATTCTGAAAAGAACAGTGAGAAGCAGTTGTCAGAAGCTCAAAGTGACACATGAACAGCATAAATTAAATGGGTGCAGTAATCTACGAGCCAGCGAAGTGTGAATGCATCCCAAGAAACTACAATGTGTTGCATTTCGTTCCATTCTTGCTACCGGTTCCCACGTAGGATGAAAGGAGAGAAACTGACATCGCAACTCATCCAGACTGTTTGCTGCAAACTGCAGTTTGGGCTCTTGTCAGTAATTTTAGCTTTCTCTCCCTCCCTTCCCCCTTTCTGAATCCCAGGCCATGGTACATTCCTCCCAGCACTGCGCGGTGTGTATGCAGTTTGTCCGAAAGGAAAACTTGTTGTCTCTGGCTTGTCAGCACCAGTTCTGCCGCAGCTGCTGGGAGCAGCACTGTACAGTTCTCGTCAAGGATGGAGTCGGAGTGGGTGAGTTCAGAGCAATGTACCCCTTCACATGTCTCTTCCATCCTATCTTCTTTCAACTTTAAAATCTTTTCATAATCTTACGTGAGCAGAGGCGGGGAGCCTGCGACCCTCCAATCCCTGATACGTGGAGCGTGGCTGATACAATGCCTTAAGTTGCATTTATTTATGTTTTTCACCCCAGCAGTTACAGAACTTGTTGTGGGACATTGGTCAGTCCCATGCAGCCTTTTCTGTAACTTTCTGATCTCCACCTACAGATTCAGTCATATAGTCAACTGTCTCAGTCTTCTCTGTTCTCTTGGTTTAATACTTCTGGTGACAGAGAGAGAGAGAGAGAGAATATAAACATAAGCCAGTGTGGCGTAGTGGTTAAGAGCAGTGGACTCGTAATCTGGTGAACCGGGTTCACGTCTCCGCTCCTCCACATGCAGCTGCTGGGTGACCTTGGGCCAGTCACACTTCTTTGAAGTCTCTCAGCTCCACTCACCTCACAGAGCGTTTGTTGTGGGGGAGGAAGGGAAAGGAGAATGTTAGCCGCTTTGAGACTCCTTTGGGTAGTGATAAAGCGGGATATCAAATCCAAACATCATCTTCTTCTTTGTCACTGGTGACACAGTAATGAGGTTGTCACATGCAATAGCTCCTCTGGCTTTTTAAACAGGTGTCTCCTGCATGGCTCAGGACTGCCTGCTCCGGACTCCAGAAGATTTTGTGTTTCCATTGCTACCTAGCGAGGAGCTGAAAGACAAATACAGACGCTACCTCTTCAGGGATTACATTGAGGTATTGTTTGCTGTTTTACCATCAGGGTGTTCTGCGTGTTCTTCAGTGCCATGGAAATGCACATACAGTGGTACCTCGGGTTAAGAACTTAATTCGTTCCGGAGGTCCGTTCTTAACCTGAAACTGTTTTTAACCTGAAGCACCACTTTAGCTAATGGGGCCTCCCGCTGCCGCCGCCCCACAGCCGCGTGATTTCTGTTTTCATCCTGAAGCACAATTCTTAATCTGAGGTACTATTTCTGGGTTAGCAGAGTCTGTAACCTGAAGCGTCTGTAACCCGAGGTACCACTATAATACATTTGTGTGAATTAGCATCATTTCATTAAAACTCGTTGTCCTCTATCCTGACAGATACACTTAACTGCCAAATGCTCCAGTTTTACTCAATCACTATATAAAGTTATATAAATATACAATAAGATATAAAGTTATCCAATGTTTTTATTTAATCTAGGCTTCCTTATATTTTAAAAAAAAAAACTTGTTTTTTTGTATAAAAACCCCAAACCACTGATGTACATGAAAAAAGCAAATACAGTGGATCTATACCCCCACAAGAGATTTAAATACCATTTCTTGATTATTTCTTCCGCTTGATAAAGTGAAGAATTGCAGTTGTTTAAATCAGTTTAATTTCTTGAATGAATTTACAACTGACCTGAAGGGATGCTATATAAACAACTGTAGCAAGAAATAAGGGTATAATATCAGTTTCATAAAGTAGTTAGAAGAAAACAGTGTAAATATAATGTATGGATCAGACTGGGCACATTAAAAAGCTTTTTATCTTTCTTGGAAGTCTGCAGAAGAATTTCCCCTCCTTTTTCCCACAAGGATAACAAGGACCTACATTGGGTCTTCCATAGGTTAGATTTCCAATATGATATGATGGACCTTTTGACACATGATAAATCAGAAGTAATGGTTCCTTCCCTCTCAGCTGGGCCAGTATCTTAATACAAGCTTGTGGTGGGTTTCTTTGCAGAGCCATTTCCAGCTGCAGCTCTGTCCCGGCGCAGACTGCCCTATGGTCATACAGGTACAGGAGCCCAAAGCTCGCAGAGTGCAGTGCAATCGATGCAATGAAGTTTTCTGGTAAGAAAATTAAACTTGAGTTGTGAGCAGAAGACAGCAAGGCATGAGTTTTCCTTAGTCAAGGGACAGGAATAGTCCAGAGAGGGAGACTTGAAAAAAGCTGCTTAGGCCATCCAATGCAAAGTATATGAAAATAAAACTTGGTGAGATCAAATTACCCATGCCAAATTGCTTCTCCAGTCGAGCTTTGGAAGTGTCCCTCGTGGCTGAAGAAGCTTGCAAACACAGCTATACACAGCTACCTCTAAGGCAGAATTGTCAATGGCTGGCCAAATTGATGTATTAGGGATACGGGAAACTGCCTTACACCAAGTTGGACCAGTGGTCCTTCTAACTCTGTTATTGTTGACACTGACCGGCAGCGGCTCTCCAGAATAGAGTCCTCCTCAGCCCTCCCTGGAGATCCGTAGATCGAACCTGGATCCTTTTTCATGCCAAGTATGTGCTCTGCCACTGAGCTACAGACAATCCCCAT
The DNA here is from genome assembly GCA_034642415.1 of Podarcis siculus. Lineage (NCBI taxonomy): Eukaryota > Metazoa > Chordata > Lepidosauria > Squamata > Lacertidae > Podarcis > Podarcis siculus. The sequence goes on from JAXCMG010000002.1 coordinate 23,672,103, forward strand.
TAAAGTTGTGAGCGTTGAATGAACACCCAAAGGAGATGCTACAACAGGGGTATGGACCTTTTCTCGGCTCGAGGGCCACATTCCCTCATGGTAAACCTCCTGGGCAGGGCCAGGAGCAAAAGTGGGTGTGTCTCCTGTCTTTTGTACCACATAGACTACATTCCAGACCCCAAAAGTCCACACATCTTGTCGACCTCCATCCAGACAAGCGGGAGGCATTATGGCAGCTCAGTAACACACTGTACGCAGGCAAAAGCACTCAGAGAAGCCATGGAGCAGGGCTGCTGAGGGGTGTAACCTGGGAGAGTCTTGAGGACCAGGTAGGGCTGTGTTTGGTTCTCCAGGTCTGAGGTTCCCCCATCCCTCTGCTACAGTAGAAATAATTTGCCAGGAGTGCATGATGGCTATTCACAATCAAGTCTCCCTGATTGGATGGCACAGTCTTCAGATAACCTATCCTGAGTGAACTGTCACCAGAGGGATGGAAGAAGAGTAGGGAGAAGAAGTGCTTATAAGGACTTTGAGGAAGACAGCAGTACTTTACTACAATACAGTCGTACCTTGGATGCCAAATGCCTTGTTGCTTGGACGTTTTGGCTCCCAAGCGCCGCAAACCCGGAAGTGAGTGTTCCGGTTTGAGAACGTTCTTTGGAACCCGAATGTCCAACGGGGCTTCTGATTGGCTGCAGGAGCTTCCTGCAGCCAATCAGAAACAGCGCTTTGGTTTCCGAATGTTTTGGAAGTCGAATGGACTTCCAGAACGGATTCCGTTCGACTTCCTGTACGTAGTGACAAATGGGTAAGGCTGTGAATACACTGCAGAAAAAAACCAGAACGCTGCCATCAGAGGATGGAGTAGGGGTGAAAGGACTTCTGCTAGTGTGACAGGGCTTCCCTCCCCCCAAAAAAATTCCTTGATGGGGGCTGCAGGTGAACCCCTTGAACAGTGCACAGAGTGAAGCAAGGTGAATTGTTCCATCTGGCAAGCTGAAACGCTTGCACTGACTATATGATTGCCATAGCGCTGCAATGAATTCCTCCCACTGTTTTTTTCTAATTGGTCAGGATGGAGTGTGTGCGTGGAGTGAAGAGGGTCATTGTAGCCCTAAATGTCTGGCTCCTGGAAATTTCACTCAGCTCTTCCCCAGAGCTTACATGATACATGATACTGCTCACATAACCTGCCCCAAGCTTAAAGGTAAAAGGACCCCTGACTATTAGGTCCAGTCATGACCGACTCTGGGGTTGCGGTGCTCATCTCGCTTTACTGGCCGAGGGAGCCGGCATACAATGTCCGGGTCATGTGGCCAGCATGACTAAGCCGCTTCTGGCGAACCAGAGCAGTGCATGGAAACGCCGTTTACCTTCCTGCTGGAGCGGTTCCTATTTATCTACTTGCACTTGGAGGTGCTTTCGAACTGCTAGGTTGGCAGGAGCAGGGACCGAGCAACGGGAGCTCACCCCGTCATGGGGATTCGATCCACTGACCTTCTGATCGGCAAGTCCTAGGCTCTGTGGTTTAACCCACAGCGCCACCCGCGCCCCATGCCCCAAGCTTCCCTTGGCATAAACAAGAACTAAAAATGTATTTTGAGTTTGGATTCTTTCATTTTTTTAAATTGAGATTTGCAAGGTACTAGGTTTTGTTGCAGTACCAAATACAGGTCTTTCATGGGATGTGTGTGTGTGCACGCAGCCTACCAAGAGTCTGAACAGTGCTTGTGCAGCATTACAGAGAAAACATAACACTGTGTATGAGTCCCTTCTCTGCTACCTTTTTTTTTTTTTTTTGGTTGCATGCAATATGATTTCTGGAAAGTGGACATGCCTTTCTCTTTGTTTTAAGTTTCAAGTGTCGGCAGATGTACCATGCTCCCACAGATTGTGCCACCATTCGAAAATGGCTCACCAAGTGTGCAGATGACTCTGAAACAGCCAACTATATCAGTGCTCACACTAAAGATGTAAGTGTGTGTGTGTCTGTGTGTGTGGGAGTGACCTTTCCGTTTATAACTTTGCTCCTTTTGAGGTTTTTTCGGTGGGGGGGTTGCAGCAAGCTGCTCTTACATGCTAGATGTTTGTTTATAGTTTTCTCTCAAACTGTTTTCAAACCAGTTTCTATGGCTAATGTGCACTGTGTTCTAAATAGAGAATGATGAGTATAGAACATTTCGCCCCCTATCTAGTGATGTCCCTTCTTTCATTCTCATCTCCATCTCCTCCTAATACATGACTCACCAGTGCCCACCAAGCAGACTAAAGGCACAGTTACACAAAATGGAAAGAAGGTAAAAGAGGTGGGTGGAAAGTATTGGTCTAAACTTCCTGTTGGCATACCTGATGCCTATCACTTCGATCTCTCAGAAAGGAGAACCAGATCTTATTTACATTTTTCAGATCAGACCAGACAGGAGTTAGACAAGTTAGAACGGGGTTTTCCAAATTTGGGTTGCCACCTATTTTTGGACTACAGTTCCCACCATCCCAGACCACTGGTCCTGCTAGCTAGGGATGATGGGAGTTGTAGTACAACAAAAGCTGGAGACCCAGGTTTGAGAAACCCTGAAGAAAGGAAGTGTGAGCAGAAGGTAAAAGGAATCTGAAGGCATTTTTAATTGTAGTACTGGTGAAGAATGTGCGAAGTGAATCGAATGTAAGGAGAAACTAATGAAGAAATATTGGGCAGCATAGGATAGCACTGAAGAGCTGCAAAGTAAAGAGATGTTTTATAGTCTATCAATTGGCCCATCTAGCCATGTAGCATATAACATAACTGTCAGTAGGTCTCCAAAGTCTCAGGCGGAAGTTTTCCCTAGCGTGGATCTTTGGCTTCTTTAACTGGAGATTCCAAGGCTCAAACCCTAATAAAGGTAAAGGGACCCCTGACCATTTGGTCCAGTCGTGGCCGACTCTGGGGTTGCGGCGCTCATGTCACTTTATTGGCCGAGGGAGCCGGTGTACAGCTTCCGGGTCATGTGGCCAGCATGACTAAGCCGCTTCTGGCGAACCAGAGCAGCGCAAGGAAACGCCCGCTGGAGCGGTACCTATTTATCTACTTGCACTTTGGTGTGCTTTCGAACTGCTAGGTTGGCAGGAGCAGGGACCGAGCAATGGGAGCTCACCCCGTCGCGGGGATTCGAACCGCCGACCTTCTGATCGGCAAGTCCTAGGCTCTGTGGTTTAACCCACAGCGCCACCCGTGTCCCTCAAACCCTAATACCTACATGCAAAGCTTGGTGTAAGGCAGCTTTCTATGTTCCCAAGAAGAACAAGACTGAAATATAATAGCGTCCAAGCAAAGAGAGGGGAAAGGGATTGACGACACAGGCAGGCCTGAGAATTCTTGCGCAAGAGAGGAGTATGAAGAGTTGTCAAAGACCAAACTCCTGATTGTTGAAACATATGGGACAATCTAAGGTGTGTTCTCTCTTTTCCTCTCTCCCTCCAGTGTCCCAAGTGCAATATCTGTATTGAAAAGAACGGAGGCTGCAATCACATGGTGAGTAGATTGTGGACAAGATCAGAAATCCTATACTGCTTAATTTTAGGCGAAATCTTTGCCTGCTTCTTATTAATGCCTTCTCCCCCCCCCCCCTCTCTCTCTCTCTCCTCCAGCAATGCTCCAAATGCAAACATGGTAAGTAGACAGCACCAGGTTTTTTGTGTTAAAATTGGGAGAAATGTTTATCCTTCTGATTTGGATATTATCCCAAACTGCCGTATTTTTCGCTCCTATACGCACTTTTTTCCTCCTATAAAGTAAGGGGAAATGTGAGTGCGTCTTATGGAGTGAATGGCCTGCGCAGAGAGGGAGAGCTGCGCAGAGCCCCTTCAGCGAAGCGGCAGGAGGAATGGAGCCCCTTCTGTTCCTCCTCCTGCTTCACGCAGGAGAGGCGCTGCGCAGAGAGGGAGATCTGCGCAGCGCCCCTTCAGCGACGCGCCTGTCCTGGAAGCCGGAGGAGGAACAGAAGGGACTCCTTTGCAGGAGAGGCGCTGTGCAGAGAGGGAGAACTGCGCAGCACCCCTTCAGCGACGTGCCTGTCCTGGCTTCTTCCTTAGCCGCACGCAGCCTCTTTGGGCAGGGGGCGCCTTCATCCCGCTGCCCGAGAGAGGCTGCGTGCGGCTATCCTATAAGCCAGGACAGCAAGAGGGATCGCTACGCAGTGATCCCGCTTGCCGTCCTGGCTTCTGCCTTAGCCATGCGCAGCCTATTCCGGGCAGGGGGAGCCTTCATCCCGCTGTCCCTGAAGAGGCTTGGCGTGGTTATCCCAGAAGCCAGAACAGCCACACGGTATCCCAGAAGCCAGATCCCTCTTACTGTTCTGGCTTCTGGGATTCAAAATATTTTTTTTCTTGTTTCCCTCCCCCCAAAACTAGGTGCGTCTTATCGTCTGGTGTGTCCTATAGAGCGAAAAATACGGTAGCTCTTCTAGTTAATGTGCAAGCTCTTTGGTAGCATCTTTGCCCCTTAGAGGGAGAGGTGTCGATCTTGTTCCTCAAAGAAGCATTGCTTTATTCATTGCCTTGGGCAATAACGTTTCCTCTCCTGTCCTCTGCAGACTTCTGCTGGATGTGTCTAGGGGATTGGAAGACTCACGGCAGCGAGTACTACGAATGCAGTCGGTACAAAGAGAATCCTGATATTGTAAACCAGAGTCAGCAAGCACAGGCCAGGGAGGCCCTTAAGAAGTACTTGTTCTATTTTGAAAGGGTAGGAGACATCTCCTTGGCTGGAGCTAACTGTAGCCTTTTTCATGAGCCCCACCTTCTGCAAAGGGCAATGCTAATGATGATTGTGAGAAAGCCCTCATTGAACAAAACATTCTGTAGCCACAGATCAAGATCATTCCTCAAGGTTATTCTTCCAGAAGCAAGCTCCTTTCCAGTGATAATCTCTGCCGGTCCTGTAATGAGAGTGCTCTTTCCTTGAAGCCAACAGCAATAGGTTGCTTTAAATTTTCTGGTGCTGAACTGTGCTCTGCAGTTGAATCTTCCTGCAAGTGTACAGTTTGCCTTCTTTAAATCTGCATAACTCTGCACCGAAACTGCTCAAAGCTGCCTCTTGGCTTGTAATTCTTAATCCCTATATAATCAAGTATCTGCATTGTGTAATCACCTAGATTGTCCCCTCCAAAATACATTATGGAAATAAGATTTTTGCATATATGTGTGTGTTCCACATAACTTATTAAAAAAGAGCATATATGAAAAGCTTTGCTTTCTTCAGACAATGAAGCTTTCCTATTTAAAACATGGCAAAACCTTGCTCCAGTTTGATATCGCTGCAGATTTGAAGTGGGAATGCTAATGTGAATGGAATTGTCTTAGCTCTTCTGGAGTCACTTACTGAAAGATAATATGGTAATATTTTTTTAGAAAGGAGCAAGGATATGTTTGCTTTCTGGTACATCTTGCCTTTTCCGAAGGAGGGGCTTTGCATTCTAAGGTGCTTCTGTGCAGTCTTTTCCAATGCGTTGCTGTGGCCTGCTGTTTCCCAGCCTGTCTTTTCCTCCCCTTTCTTGTCCATCGTCGTCTTACACCTTGCACCATTTTCACAGTGGGAAAACCACAACAAGAGCTTACAGCTGGAGGCACAGACATACCAGCGAATTCAAGAGAAGATACAAGAAAGGGTGATGAACAACTTGGGAACGTGGATAGACTGGCAGTATCTACAGAATGCAGCAAAGCTGCTAGCTAAGGTGGGTGTGCCTAGCTGTTAATTGTAAGGCGCTTTCGACTGTGTGCAGAAAGAGGATGGGGTGAGATTTGGGGTGGGGGGGGGTGCGGCAATGGGACCTGCCGGTCTTAAACTGTGTTGATTGTGAGGGCTTAAATAGTAATCGGGTGCCTGGCATCAACTGCAAGCTATTGCCAAGGAAGGTACCAGATTGTCTTAGCACTCTGGGTTGATCTTTGCTGCATTATAGATCAGGGGGTGGGTTGTTTTGACCCTGCTTAACACCACTTGGAGCTGCTTGGTGGGGAGGTTAGGGTGGGGGAGCGTATTGTGGACCTTTCCCTTTTTTCACACAGCCTGATGAAGCTCTATGGCTACTGCATCCCTTGGGAAGCTCTACTCTGGCATGCCGTTCATTTTGTGTATAGAGTGTATTTTATTCCAAAGTGTTGGTGCTGACCTTTAAAGCCCTAAACGGCCTCGGTCCAGTATACTTGAAGGAGCATCTCCACCCCCATCGTTCTGCCCAGACACTGAGGTCCAGCCTGGAGGGCCTTCGGGCGGTTCCCTCACTGCAAGAACCCAAGTTACAGGGAACCAGGCAGAGGGCCTTCTCGGTAGTGGCACCCACCCTGTGGAACGCCCTCCCACCAAATGTCAAAGAGAAAAACAACTACCAGAATTTTAGAAGACATCTGAAAGCAGCCCTGTTTAGGGAAGCTTTTAATGTTTAATAGACTACAGTGGTACCTCGGGTTACATACGCTTCAGGTTACATACGCTTCAGGTTACAGACTCCGCTAACCCAGAAATAGTACCTCAGGTTAAGAACTTTGCTTCAGGATGAGAACAGAAATTGTGCTCTGACAGCCGGCGGCAGCAGGAGGCCCCATTAGCTAAAGTGGTGCTTCAGGTTAAGAACAGTTTCAGGTTAAGAATGGACCTCCGGAACGAATTAAGTACTTAACCCGATGTACCACTGTATTGTATTTTAATATTCTGTCGGAAGCTACCCAGAGTGGCTGGGGAAACCCAGCCAGATGGGCAGGGTATAAATAAATTACTATTATTATTATTATTATTATTATTATTATTATTATTACTGTCTGCTCGCCGTGTTGCATGATGGCATTGTATATAGCACATTGGGCAGGTTTAGCTGCGTAAGCTGGGCACAGTCTCCACAGAACTGACAAACGGGCGTCTCCGACATTTGGAAGACACACGGAGAACTTTTGTGCAGGCACATGACATTAAAAAAACAGCTGTCTTCCTTTCATTCTCTTTTCATTGTAGTGTCGTTACACGCTGCAGTACACATATCCATATGCCTACTACATGGAGTCTGGCCCCAGAAAGAAACTGGTAAGACCTGTGGCTCTGTGTTTAATGGTCACCTAAATTTCTTGCAGGACTGAGCTGGGAAATGTCACGCCTCCTGCCGATAGCTGGAAACAGTCCAGAGTCACGTTATGGGAACTTCAACTGCAGTAGCTCAGCAGGTTCTGACTGCAGGGTTGGCATGGAAGACCACCTGGGTACCACATGTAAACCACTGTTGAGTTCTGCAGAGGAAGAACAGTACAGAATGTAATAGATTAAGTAAAGATAAAGGGACCCCTGACCATTAGGTCCAGTCGTGGCCGACACTGGGGTTGCGGCGCTCATCTCGCTTTACTGGCCGAGGGAGCCGGCATATAGCTTCCGGGTCATGTGGCCAGCATGACTAAGCCGCTTCTGGCGAACCAGGGCAGCGCATGGAAATGCCGTTTACCTTCCCGCCGGAGCGGTACCTGTTTATCTACTTGCACTTGATGTGCTTTCGAACTGCTAGGTTGGCAGGAGCAGGGACCGAGCAACAGGAGCTCACCCCGTCGTGGGGATTCGAACCACCGACCTTCTGATCAGCAAGTCCTAGGTTCTGTGGTTTAACCCACAGCACCACCCGGGTCCCAATAGATTAAGTAGTGTATGCTTAATTACTTAGTGAGTTGTTAGCTACCATATGCGTTTGACAGCAGTGGTAGGATATACATTTTAAAAACTATATAGATCAAACCTGCTTTCCATGGTTATTTTTATTTACAGGGAGATGACTCGCTAATTCAGACTCTTCCTAGTAACTGTTTAAGCTTCCTAGTTTTGTATTCTCCTCTCCTTCAGAGTTGCATAGCTGCTTCTGTCAGCTGCTTTGCTTTTGTTTTGTAAGGGGGATGCAAAACAAACTGCATTCGGCAAGTAAAAGATGAGTCAATGTGCTATTTAAGCTTTGTTTGTAAATCTCCCCAATTTTACCAATTTGGAAAAGCAACGGAGACTTCTAAAGGGGGCAGGGTGTTCTGTGCTGGTGGAGATGCTGTGCCACTTCAAAATGGGGACGGGGAAAGGTGGCAGCAAGGTCAGGGGAGTTCCAGGTTGGTGGCAGTGGTAGCCCCAGTAGCTGCCACTCCGCAGCTCCATCAAAACACCGCTGCCACAGCCCTATTGGAAACCTTAAATTACTAGCACATCTTATGTAGCTATCAAATAAGAGCCGTCTTCATTTTGAACAGCCTTCAGCGCTTGATTGGTTCTTACATCATTGCAGTCTTAACTTATGAAAGTCTCACACCCGCTATGTGGGGCTACCTTTGAAGGTGACCCGGAAACTACAACTAATCCAGAATGCGGCAGCTAGACTGGTGACTGGGAGCGGCCGCCAAGACCACGTAACACCGGTCTTGAAAGACTTACAATGGCTCCCAGTACGTTTCCGAGCACAATTCAAAGTGTTGGCGCCAACCTTTAAAGCCCTAAACGGCCTCAGCCCAGTATACCTGAAGGAGCGTCTCCACCCCCATTGTTCTGCCCGGACACTGAGGTCCAGCGCCGAGGGGCTTCTGACAGTTCACTCACTGCGAGATGTGAGGTTGCAGGGAACCAGGCAGAGGGCCTTCTCAGTAGTGGCGCCCGCCCTGTGAAACGCCTTCCCATCAGGTGTCAAAGAAATAAACAACTATCTGATGTTTAGAAGACATGTGAAGGCAGCTCTGTTTAGGGAAGTTTTTAATGACTGATGTTTTAATGTATTTTTAATCTTTTGTTGGAAGCCGCACAGAGTGGCTGGGGAAACCCAGCCAAATGGGCGGGGCATAAATAAATAATAATAATAATTATTATTATTATTAAAATTCCTGGATTCCGTCATCTACGTAACCATTGATTAATATTCCTCAGGTTTTACATAGGGAGCTCTGAACTGGAAACTTGCCCAGCTTTGAATCCATAAGCTTTCAGATGCTATTTTACTGTTGCACATCAGAAAGGGCGAAATACTGTGTTGTTGTGACTTTGCATCTATTGAGAACCGTGCTTCGGTTTTTGCTTGTTGTATTTCATTCTTTTCAGAAGCGCCTTCTGGCGTGAATGGTAACAGCAGATGTAGGGTAGAATGAGGATGATGAGAAGCTGCTGTTCCTGTATCTCTTTCCCTCAACAATCTGTTTCATGTTTTCAGTTTGAATACCAACAGGCTCAGCTGGAAGCGGAAATAGAAAACCTCTCATGGAAGGTGGAGAGAGCAGATAGTTATGACAGAGGGGTGAGTAAACAAGCGTTGTTCAACCTCCTGCCACCTCATCTTCTCATCCCAGGAGCTCATTACCTGCACAGAAGGGCTTAAACAAATCCTATGAGGAAGCAGAGGAATTGGCAGTGGACTGGAGGAGATGGCACTCCAGATCCCTTGACGCCATTTTTCTTGCCACCTGGAGGTTCTGTACAGTTAGGGGAAAACGCCCACATACTTTTGGATTGATCTCGGCAACTGAGATAGGCACAACCTAGAGCAGGGGTCAGCAAACTTTTTCAGCAGGGGGCCGGTCCACTGATCCTCAGACCTTGTGGTGGGCCGGACTATATTTTGGAGGGGAAAAATGAACGAATTCCTATGCCCCACAAATAACCCAGAGATGTATTTTAAATAAAAGCACACAGTCTACTCATGTAAAAACACCAGGCAGACCCCACAAATAACCCAGAGATGCATTTTAAATCAAAGGACACATTCTACTCATGTAAAAACACGCTGATTCCCAGACTGTCCATGGGCCGGATTTAGAAGGCAATTGGGCCAGATCCGGCCCCCGGGCCTTTATTTGCCTATCCATGACCTAGAGTGCTCCTTCCATGAATGGGAGGCCACTTTCTGTTCAGAGACTGAGATCCAGTGCAACGTCCGTTCTGAGGAAAAAGAGGGGAGACAGTTTTCACTAGTTCCCCCCCTACACAACCTCCCCAAGTGCACTGGGGGGTCCCCCAACTATCTAGACCAGCTTTTCAGTGGGCACACTCCTTTTGTAGGAGCATCTTCTTGGCGGAGTTCCAGTTGTTGGAATTCTAGATCCAAGCTGGTGTGTGTGAATTTTTTAATGGATATTAATTTTTGGCTTCTATAAGGACCACCAGTTACGTGTTACTTTCTTAACTACTTGATGTAATTAATGGAGCAAGGCACTGGGACCAGGAAGTTTTGAGTTCCTGTTCTAAACCACACACATTTTTCTCACAACCTTAGCCCTAATTCAGGTGTTCATCCTGGATATGCCCCCTCGACTCCTGACTTTTGCTTATCAAACTACCACACTATTCCTGATCTAGACTTGAATACCTGAAGAGGGCTCGTTTCTGTGGGGAGACTGGGACCGAAAGGGATGGCTGGTGTTCCTTCCCTCCTTTCTGCTGACCGTTCAAGTCTGTGGGTCTGTTTCCCCGCCACCACAAACTAGAAACAAAACCTGATTTTACGCCCTCTTTCTCTCCCCACCCAGGACTTGGAAAACCAGATGCACATAGCCGAGCAGAGGAGAAGGACCCTGCTGAAAGACTTCCACGACACATAAAGTAGCAGGAGATGTCAGGGCGCAGGGGTGAGCGCAAAGAGCGAGGTGGCGGTGAGAGCAGCAGCAGCAGAAGCAACACGAGAAGCTGGCCCCCGCCCCCACCACAGAGAAGGGCTGAGGACAACACTGCTGCCTCCCCCTTGCAAGCCAGACACGAGCTAGCACCACAGCTTAGTCTTCTGTTTTCTCTTCTCTTTCTGCTTTTCGTTTTTGCCAGGCTAGAGGCTGGAGTTCAGATTTGGCACCTTTTTTTTCTGGGACGTTTTCCTCCCTGGCTCTTGGATTGTTCTGGGAAGGAGTTCTTTTATTTTATTTTTCTTCTTCTTCTTCTTCTTCTTCCTCCTCCTCCCCCCGAATGGCTGTTAATAGTGTTAGATCATTACAAGCATATGTAATTTTCAAACGGTTGTACAATTATACAAAACAAACCCTAGAATAACACACAACCCTTTTTAAAAAAAATAAATTGGAATTGGAGTGTTTCCTTTTTAATAAGCTGCTTGTAAACTAAATGGCTGCTTTTCTTCTTTTTCCCTCCAAATCCTCTTTTGCGCTGAAAGCTATGAAATAGTCCAGCTGTCTGTTTGGCACCTCTTATGCGCGCTCTGCTGCTTGCCCTGTGACTACATGAGGTGAACCGTGCTAGCCTAGGAGACAACAGCAGCGGCCAGAGGTCAGCGTACGGTCGAGTAACTCTCCTATTCTTCCCTGGCTATGCAGGGGCAGTCGGGCAAAGTTCAGGCCAGCATGGGAAACAGTCGTGGTCCTGCTGTCCCATCAGCTTTAAGGTTGTCTCCTGCGTGGATTAGTCCCTTTGTTTCTCTAGACTGATCTCATCTGCCAAAACTAAAATCATCTGAGGGGTTATGGGAACACACAACCTTGCCTCTCGACAGCATTGTAGCAGGCACTGGCTTTGCTTGGAGGCAAAAGGACAAGCCACGTTCCACCCATGCCTTGCGTATCTGTGCAGTCCAGTCATACACAACCTGATCCTTGACATGGCTGTAAGGTGATACGTCAAGTCTGGCCCCGTCTTGCCCTGACAAGACCAGACTTCCTCACTGTGTATCGAGGGAAAGCTGTTACACTTAAACATGATGCTTGGTAAAGGGGGGTGGGGTGGAGGGGGGTAAAAAAAAATCTTGGCAGCCTAAGACAAGTCCTGAGAAACATGTGCCAATGGTAAACTTACACCACTGTCCTAGAAACTACGGCTGGCTGAAAAACAGCCTGCAAAATTGGTGAGAATGAAGCTTAATGAATATTAAGGAGTTGTATCCACCACTAGTCCTGTTTGAAGTTGACCATTCAAATTGAAGGGCCTGATTTAGTCCCATTAATTTCAGTAGGACTTGGTCAGGTACAAACCTATGTTCACGGGTGGCTTATTATTAGTACACTTGAATGTGTAAAAGGTCAATTTTTTCCTTCATTCATGTGGGAGGCCAGCTTCGAAACAGTAAAAAAAACCTGCAGTGTAGGTTATGTACAGTGCATGGTCAACATGCTTGCTTAAGTTGATTATGCAGCTACAAAAGAAGACGGAACAGCTGGCCCTCTCCTGAAGTTACTCTGATTCGATTTGAAATAAGAACACCTTGCTACCTGTTTACAAAAATAATAATAATGTTGCACTGAACTTTTGTTTGTACGTTGATTGATGATCTTTTTGGTTTGGACAAGGGAGGACTGGCAAGCTAGGATCATTATTCTGTGTTTTATGCACCTACCTTTCTGGCCTTTCAGCGGGAGCTATTTTATTAGCATTTCTGGATGTTGACCTAGCTCTTGGGGCGGCAATCTGCCATGCCACCCTTTCGCCCTTCACGTGCTGCTAATACTACCTCAGGCACTCCAGGGAAAATGATTATACCCACTGCCTGCTTGCTTCCTTAGTAAATGACCCCAGGACCTTTTTAATATTACTCTCTTCCTACCCCATTGCCAGTTAACCACAGATTACACAAGCAGGACCTTGAAAGGGGTGGGGGTGTACTAGGCTAAGAAAAATTACCGGGAAGAGAAACTCTTCTCTCCTCCCCCCCCACCCCCATTTCCTGCTCTGTTCACCTTTTCTCTTCCATTGGCCATTTTATAGGTCTCTTGTAGCTGATGCGGCACGATGACTTCATCAGGCTTGCTCCTTTTAACCCATGTCTTACCTGCTGTAAGCGGAGATCATGTGATTGTGTTCTCTTGGCTGTAGATGTTTTCCATTTCTCTGCATGAAGTCCAATCTGGGCCTTGATATATAGAAACAGACGAAAACCTTTTAGCAAAGTGCAAGAAGTTCGGCGTGTGTGTGATTTTAATTGCACAGTATGTTAGCCTTCATTTTGTTATTGTTTTGATGAGATGTGGTGCGTAAAGTGCTAGCACGGGATTATTTCATTAACCCAGCTGCAGTTGGATAAAGATAAGCCTTGTGGCCAGAAGAGCTGTGGGAAGGTATGGCTTACGACTTATTCCTGTGAAATGCTGACCTTGCTAGCTTAACACAGTGTTCAGCCTTTGAAGGACACAAGGATCTTTTTATCTTTAAACTTTGCATTCATGCTGAGCGGTCGGTCTCATTGAATCAGAGAAGTTAAGTCACACGTTTTCTGTGGCTCAGAACTGTCCAGTGCGAAAGGGAAGTGATGTGTGGCTTGCACTTACATCTGACATCCAGTTGTAGCTGGTCAACTTGATGGTAGCACATTGACAACTTTCAGTGTTAAAAAGTCATGTTTCCTAAACTTGTAGCCTCCACATGGCTGGCACCAACCCCGTACAGTGCTTTTAGATGTGCTATATTAAGCCAGTATTGCATCACGTATTAATAGCTGCCTCCCAGTTTAGAGCAGGTAGCATTCATATATGTATAAACTAACACTTTTAAGTCCCAGACAGTTGACAGATCAGCATTTTTATTCTTCCCCCGATACAGGCTCCCTGTATTAGAATTCCATCATGTTCAGACTTTGCCAGAGAGGTTTTGCCACTGATAAGAATAGGCTGTGCTATAGGAAAGTAATCCTCTTCACTCTGGAAAAAGAAGCTATTGGTTCTAAAGCAGAACTCAACACAGTTTGTTGCTTCAGAAAATCCTTGCCATTCTGCAACAAGCTGGTAGCAATAGCAAGACAACAATTAAGAATTAGCGGCATCTGAGCTCAGAGTATAGGTGTATTTCCCTCATAACAGGCGAACATCCTAAACTGGGAGCTCTTTGTCTCTTTCTGTAAGGCTTGACTCTCAGCCAGCCTGGCAGCTGTTGTCATCCTATCACTCTTACTTTTTAAAACTTGGCTTGATTCACCTTCAATGCTGACTTTGTTTTGGTTTTCGCTTCCATTTAGTATTACCTGCCACAGTTTTCTATATAAAAGAGATACAAAACTGTCTTTGCACAACTTCTGATACTGAACAAACTGAGCTCTCAAGTTACACCAAATCTCCTGGCAAACAGAAGTCTCTGCAACTCAAAAGCTTGCATACATACACCAAAAGAGGCTGTTCAATAGGAGATCCTCTAATCCAGAGATGGGAAACCTTTGGCCTTGCAGATGTTGCTGCTCACACCATCCCTGACCATTGGCTGTGCTGGCTGAGACTGATGGGAGTTGGGAGTCCAATAGCTTCTGGATGGCCAAAAGTTCTCTTTCCCTGTTCTAATCAAGTTTTATACTTGCTCTCTCTATAGCACTCCTTCCTCTGCAGCAGCGACCAGTTTTCTGTTGAGAACCTAAATTTATGTCAGCTGTGTGCCATGCGACTTCTTCAGGAAGAACTGGAGAGTTCTCTTATTATTGCACTGTCTCAATTCATTCAAAACTTGTTTTTGTTTCAAGAATCAGATTTCATTTCTCAATAGCTTTTTCTAGGAAAGTTCTTATGTGTGCTCACTCAAGTCTGGACTGTTCCAAGTTTTCAGGTAGTAGCTTCTGCTATGGGAGCTTTTTATTATTATGCAGAGTGCTACATTATCATGGCTGCCTTTGCTCTGTCCCTCACTGAGGTATTTGGGGGGGGGGAAGCAACCTCAAGAAACTGCCAACACTTTTCCGGCATTAGGAGGGGAAGGGGCAAAGGAAAGAGCCCTTGCAGTTTCCCTCTCCTGAAATTGTTTATTTGAAATAAATTGTGAATTTCTAATTTTAAATGTGCGTAGTGTCTTTTTTCCCTCCCTCCCTTACTGATGCAGCATTTCCCATTATACAGTGAGAAAGGGGGTGAGGAAGAGAAATGTTTAGAGTTTTAGTATAAACTGGGAGCTGCTTGAACAGTACCATCAATTTCCAGCAACCTATTAAAATAGGTTCGGCCTTTCACATGCAAACAAGTCAATCCTCAATCCAGTTTTTTGTTCTCTCCAAAACATAGTTTTGTGTTTTGTGTTCAACTTCCTCGTTTTATTTGTTCAAAGCATTTATAGCCTGCTCACTAACTTAAAAAGGTTCATAGAGTGGCTTACATGTCAAAATAGCAAGCCTGAAGGCAGGGAATGTGCTCTGTAAAAAAGACACTGGTACAAAAGGAAAAGGGGATGGGGAGGGAAGTTCTTTACCAGCTGCCATGTTCTATCATTAAAAAAAAAAAAGCCTGTGAAATTGGATCTCCTTCAAGATGTACAAGTTTTTGAGGAAATAATCTGGGCAAAGGTGTTGCCCTTCCTCTTTAAAACAAAACCTGAATTTGTACTGTTGGATCTACTTCATAATCCTGAAGTTAAGAAGTAAATCTCACAGAGGATTATGCAAAAGATACGGTAGCTCCCAGGCACTCATTGCATACGGTGTGGGGATGATACTGAATATTAGTTTTACATACTCTACATGGGCTTTACATGCTGTTCAACTGCCTTTCATTACTGAAATTGAAAGCAGCTGTTCTGTATTCCATTTAATACATTTTATTGAAAGGCAGGAGCTTTTAAACCTTTAGAAGTGTCTCAAGAACCAGGTGGTGGCCTTAGCCTACCAGCTTCTTTAGCAAAACACCCTAAAACTACGAGGATTCATTACGACTGAAAAAGGCACTCTGTACATGTCTAGGAGCACTTTACTCGAGTTCCAAAAAAAAGGGGGGGGACTCAGGCTAAAATGTCATGTGTGTTTTTTAATTTAAAAAAGTATTAGTAGAACTAGCTAATTCACTTTGCTTAAAATGAGCCTTCACACCAGCCACTGCTCTGTCAACAAAACAACTACGTCAGGACAGCGGTGGACGTTCTGCCCTTACCAAAAATGGCTGCAGTTTCATATTCATCCGCAAGGGGGGGGGGGAGAAGCCGGTGCCCTTCCTCAAAATGGCTTCCCATCACACTGCTAGGGGAGGAGAGGCAAAGTTGCCAGGACCTAAAATGGCCGGCAGAGCTGCTGAAGCCAAAACACTTTTTAAAAAATCCCTTATACGGGCCAGTTCCCTCTCGGACTTCGTCCCGGCCAGCGCCGCCCGGTCGCCTTCCCTCCGCTCTCCCCCCCCCGGCCAAACTAACGGCCCCGGCCGCGCGCTCTTTCTCCGTGCGTGATGACGTAAGGGGAGCCCTCCCGGAGAAACCGCCGCTGTTCGCGGGGTGGTTGCCGTGGTAACGGTGCCCAGCTCCCAGGCCGGAGCGGGCCGGGCCTAGCCATGGCTGCTGCGGCGGGGGCAGCTGTGGCGGCGGCGACGGCGACGCCGGACGACGACCCCCGCCCGCTGCCGGGGCCTTCCTTCGGGCGGAGGGCCGTGTGCTCCCGACCCTACTTCGTGGTGCTGATGGTCTTCGCGCACCTCTACGTGCTCAACGTGCTGGGCTTGCTGCTCTTCGTGCACATCAGCTCCGACGACGGGGAGACGGAGCCCGGCAAGGAGGGACCCCCGGGCCCCGCACAGGACCCGCCCGCGCCGCCCTTCTCCTCCCCGGCGGGAGGCTCTCGCCCTCACAGCCTGCCTCGCCTCGAGGGCATCAAGGCAAGTAGCGCCCCCAAATCTCCTTTTTGCGCGAGCACTGCTGTTCTCGGGGGGTCATTCAAGAGGACAGGTCTCCGTTTGGCGGCTTTTTTAAAAGTTTCAAGGGTCGGGGCGAGTAAAGTTCCCCCCTTTCCTCGACCCTTCCAAAGAAAAGAAAAAACTTCCCTCCTCCCAAGGCTTCTGTGCAAAAAAACAGCAGTTTCGGGGGCGCTTACCCCCAAATTATTTCTTGCCCTCCCAGCTTTCAGCTGCCATATATCCGTATTTGGAGGTGTGCAGCAACATCGTCGTCTCATGGTGATTATTACAATCTTTTTGCCTCCTTGACTTTTTTCTAGAGTTGCCCCTTAGGGAGTTCCGGGTGTTGTTGTTGTCGTTGTGTGTCTGTTTGTAATGGGGCTGCAGGGGGATTTTCCCCCCATCGTCAGGAAATCGGCCGAGGGGTGTCAAGTCAACCCTGTTCCTGTAGAAAACGTTACCCTACAAAGGGGGGGGGGTCTGGAAATATACATTTTTAAATATAATATCCCTGTCCACTGCTGCTGCAGCCCCGACAGGGGCCGGCTCCTCCTCCTTGGCGGCTGCTAGTTCTGATAAGTGGCAAGCCCTCGTGGATCTTTAAAAGAAGCATAATGGGCTAAGTGCCATCTAGCCCCTCCATGGTGATGCTTTCCCCAGCACGCTGATGCAGTGATATGAAAACTTTTTGCGCTTGCTGAGTTTCTGATTTTTATGCGGCTGTTAAACTCCGTCAGGGGAAGGAAAGTTTTCGCCTCTGTCCCCCGCCCCATCCCTGTTACTTACCCCCCCTCCTGTCTCAAGGGACATCATTGCACAAGTCATTTAGGGATAATGGGCATAGCGAGGGGGGGCAGTCCACCCCGTATTTTATTTCATAATGGAGTGACTTTATTTTTAAAAACTTTTTATTGCCTTTAAATAATTTTAGCAGTTGTGCATTATCGGGAGGAGTACTTAAACTGTGGGTTGAGTTTGTCTATTTGTCACAGCTAGGATTGATCTACATTGGTACATCTTGGTACGTAATGTGATGTACTATAGACTGGCCTGATTGATGTGGTCTGTATTGATGTTGGGTTGGCCTAATAAAATTTAGCGCAGTATACTAAATTCTAGAGTGGTATAGTAGGATTTAATATGAGCAACATCAATATGACTTTATTGTAAATTCACTAGGCTGCAACTTTGTCTGTGCCTTGGTCCAGATTGGGATTGCCTGCCTTTTAAAATAAAAAGCAGCAGCAGCAGCTAGAATTAACACAATAATTATGGATGGACACGTTCCCTATGCTGTTGCAATGGAGGTTAATTTTGCTGCCAATATCCATTCTTTAAAGAAATAAAGCTCCTATATTCAGTTTGCACAGCAAAAGAATTTCAGTAATTTAAAAAGTAAAAGTTTAAAAAAATACTTTAAAAAATGGTAGTCAAAACTATGCAGGTGGGTCAGCAGTAACCATTCTTTTGCAGCCCCTTGTGAAATTTTCAGTTAGATGCCAGGGAACAGAGTGGCAGTTAATGAATTTTGAGTGCTAGCAAGATGTGTTATTCTCTTGTGCACACATTGTGACGGCAGATGAGTAAACTGTGCATTTATTGTGCAGAGAAGTGATAATGCAGAAGAACCCTAAACCGTCTGTGATGAGTGCTGCTTCCACACTTAGCCTAGAACTGTATCCTGTATTTGCTAGTAGCTGATGTCATATAGTTTTGAACCATGTAGATGAGATTTGTGATGTTTTGTATTTCAGAATTTGCCATGTCATGATTTAGCAGGCCATTGTGTGTGTAAAGATACTGTCCACAGGCCTCCAATGATACCATATACTGGAGCTAACTATATTTGGTGTATAGTAGTTAAAATTAATTTATTTTACTTTCTTTTCAAGGTGGGCCATAAACAGAAGGTGGAGCTGATTCCTAACAAAATCCATGTCATGAAAACACTCAGCTTGAAACCACTCCTTTTTGGTAAGAAAAAGAATCTACTGGAGATATATCCAGATGACTTATTGGTAGAAGAGGGAATGAGATGTACCATATGTCTAAGTTTGGCGGCTTCTTATTGCCTCATCTTTAGTTGCCTTTGGGCATGGAAACTCTGTCCTGTTCATGACAGTAATTATTACTGTGGCTCCCGAGCACATGTGAACATCCTTTACAGCAGTAGTCTGTTAATTTTTCAGACCCAGGATCCATTTCTTAACCCCAACTGATTTTGATTTTTTTTTTTTTTTACTATATACTATATGGTCTTTCACCTGCTCTCTCTAGAGTAACGAGGTGCAAAAGAAGACAAGATTCCTTTGCCTTTAACCGCTGTTTAGAAGAGCAGATTTTGCATCTTTTTCATGCAGGAATGCACAAAGTGTCAACAGCTGAAATTTCGTAGAAACTCCACAGTTCTCATCGCCCCTCCCTTCTTTGCTCCTTAAGAGAAAGTGGGTGGGTGGGGGTGAGTACAAAGATAGAAAATGGTGGTATGACACATGCTTGACTCTTACATTGGTGCCTGACTAATCCATTTCCACCAGTTGTAGATCAATCTTTACTGGATTGAACTGGTTACGGCAGGGAATAGTATTAGCTGAGGGTTTACAAATTGCAGTTGAGCTTGATAGGCAACAATAATTTCTGTAGCCAGCAAGAAAATACACACACACACACATTTTTCATCCTCCTCTTGGAAGTTCTGCTGTTGTCAGCTGTTGTCAGCATTGCCTGAGGAATTAGTTGTTTCTGAACCACAGCATTGCCTGAGGTTCAGAACCAGCAGCAATATGACAGGCACTCCACAAAAACACATTTAACTTGAAGCGGGAGCTCCTAGCAAGCACAGTTATATGCCACAGGTTTTGTTTTTGTTTAAAAAATCTGTATAAAAGATTCCCATGTTGTTAATTGTGTTTTCTCAAAGGAAAGTCTTAATGAGAAACTAAACAACTTTCTTGTTAAATCCTTTTAATGCAACCAGCATTTTTAAGGAACACACACTGCTGTCATTAGTTTCTAAATACATAGTATTCATAGCTTGCAAATCGCAAGGGTGTCCTTCAGGCAGTGTGTGGGTTTTGTTTTTTTACATATTTTGTGTAAAACTGCAAAATAAAATGTCCTGGAGTGAGGGAAGGATGGGTGATGGCAAAAGCCTGATGGGTAGAAGATGAAGGGGAATCAGGAGCAGCTTGACAGGTCAGGTGGAGCTGCCACAGTAGCTTAGCCTGTGGCAGCTCAGCCTAGTCATTGCCACTTACCAGTAGTGGGAGGAGGTGAGGTAGCAGCAAGGTCAGGGCTGTGCAGGCAGACTGCTAAAGCCAATCATATGCCCATCTGTGTACCCATTCAGCCCCAGCCTAGCTGCCACTTCAGCTCTCACAGGAAGCCATTGCAATACTGCTGCCGCAAGGTTATTGTTGAAGCTCTGGTTCCACCAGGTGAGCCATTCCTGCATGGTATGGATGAAAGAAGTGACCAGGAAAGTGGGTTTGCAGGAGACGAAGTGAAGCAACCAGCCTATTGCTATAAGTACTTGTGGTTTGTCTCCTGGTTGCTGTTCTTCCCATGCAGTGAGATAAAGAATCCAGCACTGCAGAATATCTGCAAGGGTGGACAAACTGTCTTTCAAAGAAGCTTGTGAACCAGTACTGACTTTCTCGTTGAGAAACCCCAATTAGGCTTGTAGGAAACTCCAGGGCTCCTCAGAGCAGTTTGAAAACTACTTTCTTGGTGCAGTGGTGTATGATTTTTACTAAGTAGACTATATCTATTACTTTTTAAACTCTGCTCCAGGTATGCTGAAGAAGACCTTTCAGATACAAACAAGAGAGCATCTTTCTATCATTTCATACCGGAGCTATAAGCAGTTCAGGCCCGGCACTTGTAATGTTTCCATCGCCGCACAGCAGCCTGTAGATTTCGGTTCCTCTTGTGCCATGCATAGGCCTTGTTCACCACCACAACTTTGTCATTCTGCACCTCACCACAGACCAGATAGACGCCTGTGTTTGTGCCTCTCATAATGTTGTGTACACAGGTAGCATCTAAGTTCAGCCACTGCTGGAGTTTGGAGTGGGTTTCAGTCTTCAGAAGAGGGCCATGCTTCAGAACTTCCAGCCTGGAGTCAAGGTCAAAGTCAGCAATGGTGGAGGTCTTGTTCTTCCTGGAAATCCTTATTTTCACAGCTGGAACAAATGCACATTAGACTAGAGACATCAAACTGCCAATAAAATAGGTAACCGGCTGCTTCCTCACTTCCTGTTTTAGTGATGCAAAGAATGGATGCTATCCACTGTCTTGCAACCTCCACTAGGGGTGGGAAACTTTTGACCCACGAGCAAGTATGGCTAAGCATGAACTACAATGGGAATTGTAGTTCAGCAACCTCTGGAGAGCCAAAGGTACCCCACTCCTGGTGATGTACACCTTTGTTCCTCACTTCATGTAGCAAGCTTAGACAAAAGTTCTAGTCCAGTGAAATTCTCATAACTCCAGAATTTATTACCCAGTTTCTATTACAAAAACAAGTTCATTTTAGGAAGATTAGTTTAGCTGTTGATCACTGATAGCAAAGATATCCAAGCATCTTCTCTCTCTCTCTCTCTCTCTCTCTCTCTCTCACACACACACACACACACACACACACATGCACACACACGCACACACACATACTTTGATAATTTGCTTGCTTTTTTAAAGCACTATGTATGATCGCCCCGTGTTTTCTGTGTATTAAAATAGTGCTAGACACAATGCACTTTTAACTTCAACCTTTAACTTTAACATGTTTTAATAGGAAGCAGGTGGGTGTTCTGCTGAAATTTAAGGAGCCTGCTAATTTTGTGAAGGTTTTCTGGTTGTTCTTTGCTTTAGTCTGCATAAAGGAGAAAGGTAACTCCCTCTGACCAGCTTGCCATTTCTCCATAGCTTTAAGGTAGGGGTAGCCAGTGTGTTGCCCTTAAGATGTTACCGGACTCCAGCTCCCATCATCCTTGTCTATGTTGGCTTGAGCTGAGTCCAGCAAGCTGCTCCTGCTTTAAGAGAAGAGTGTGTGCAAATGACAGGGGGCAGGTGGAGAACAGGTCTGAACAAGTATGAAGGAACTCATACTTCCAAACAGTTCCTGCAAATTTCAGAGCCATGCTAGACAACACACTAGAGATCCAGAATCATACTCCCCACCTCTTTAAATTTTAGCGAGTAGAAGTCAGGAATCGGGGGAGTGATCCATGCTCAGATTGTGATGCTGTGAGATCTAACTCCCCCCACCTCATGTTCCCACTGAAATTCCCCCTTCAGCTGCTATTTCTCCTATTAGATAAAATGTGTGTGTACACAGCCTGTTCCCATAAAGGTAAAGGGGCCCCTGACCGTTAGGTCCAGTCGTGACCGACTCTGGGGTTGCGGCGCTCATCTCGCTTTATTGGCCGAGGGAGCTGGCGTACAGCTTCCAGGTCATGCGGCCAGCATGACTAAGCCACTTCTGGTGAACCAGAGCAGCGCACGGAAACGCCGTTTACCTTCCCGCCGGAGTGGTACCTATTTATCTAGTTGCACTTTGACGTGCTTTCGAACTGCTAGGTTGGCAGGAGCAGGGACCGAGCAACAGGAGCTCACCCCGTCGCGGGGATTCGAACCGCCGACCTTCTGATCGGCAAGTCCTAGGCTCTGTGGTTTAACCCACAGTGCCACCTGCGTCCCTTGCCTGTTCCCATAGCTTCTCCCTAATGGAGAAAATTTTAGTTTGTGAGGAGTGCACATTTGCATTAGGAAAATGACATTGGGCCAGAGACTTAATTCTCACCCTCATCTGCTGCCACTGTTGTAATCCCCTCTCCCCTAGCAACTGGCATTTGCCAAAATTTATCGAGAGAGGAGAACCAGTCATGGATCTTTGTTCTCTCATCCAGCTTTGCCCTTTCTTCTATAGCTGAAAGTGTGGTGATCCAGTGGACTTGTATTCTGAGACTAGAGGACTGTTTTCTCAGACCGAGTGGTTAAGAGGCAGAGAGCAGTGGTTTACTCACCAAAATCATTGGTGCAAAGGTTTTCCAGGATCTCCTTGGGAGAGTTGGGTTCTTCAAGTTCACAGTCCCTGCAGCTGGCCTGGGGCACTGCTGGAACACATAGTAAGTTACAGAATTCATTTGAGCCTAATGTAACCTGGAGAATTCAGGGTTGCAGATTTTGTGGGGTTGGAGTAGATGACCCTTGTGGCCCCTTCCATCTCTGCCATTCTATGATTCTAGAACAGGCATAGGCAAACTCGGCTCTCCAGATGTTTTGGGACTGCAACTCCCATCATCCCTAGCTAACAGGACCAGTGGTCAGGGATGATGGGAATTGTTGTCTCAGAACATCTGGAGGGCCGAGTTTGCCTATGCCTGTTCTAGAAAATAGGTCAGTAGCTTGCTATCTTGGTGGCTTCATACACCGTGTTCAACTTTGATGTGAAATAATTAGTGTGACTTTGGGTAAGTCTTTATCTCTCAACTTTAAATAGGCACAATATTTTTTTAAAAAAAATAGATATAATTATTACCTCCCTCAGGTATCTGCCAAGAGCCTTTGTTATAGGGGAGGCTATGAAGAACTAACTTCAGAGGTTACTTTTACAGCTCTAACTGTAAAATCTATGTTCAAAACCTCAGTACGGTTTTGAATGGTTTTTTCTCAGTTCCCTGATTAAAAGGTTTTGGTACTTCATAAGCTTTTTGGCTCTTACGGGTTCCTCTGAATTGAGAAAAAGTCAAACCTAAGCTTTAACACATAGACTCCAAACACCCTCCCACCTTCCCAGCTTTGTGGATTTCTGTCCAGATTGTGCGGTTGTGACAGGGTATATGTGTTCCATGACAAGTGTAAACAGCAAAGAGCCTTACTTCTCCTGCTTGGAGCACTTTCATCAGTGATTGAGGAGATGCACAGTTCATGATCTTCAGGGAATTTGTTACAGTTCAGGATTTCAGGCCAAGGGTAGCCGTAGCAAGCCATGACTGGGGCACAGCTATTCCTGACAGCTTTGCACAAACTTTGGCAAGGGTAGATGAGCCTAGAGAGAGAAAGATGAACTCATTTCAAAACTTTGTGAGCAAAGTTGGACAAGAAGACCCTCGGGGTGCCATCCAATTCTACAATCCTATGATTCCCAGTGCCTGTTAAGCTACTCGCCCTGTGGAACCCCCTCCCACCAGATGTCAAAGGAAAAAACAACTACAGAGGTACCTCGGGTTAAGTACTTAATTTGTTCCGGAGGTCCGTTCTTAACCTGAAACTGTTCTTAACCTGAAGCACCACTTTAGCTAATGGGGCCCCCTGCTGCCGCGCCGCCGGAGAACAATTTCTGTTCTCATCCTGAAGCAAAGTTCTTAACCCGAGGTAATATTTCTGGGTTAGCGGAGTCTGTAACCTGAAGCGTCTGTAACCTGAGGTACCACTGTACCAGACTTTTAGAAGACTTCTGAAGGCAGCCCTGTTTAGAGAAGCTTTTAATATCTGGACTATTTTATTTTAATATTTTTTTGGAAGCCGCCCAGAGTGGCTGGGGAAACCCAGGCATATGGGCGGGATATAAATAAATTATTATTATTATTATTATTATTATTATTATTATTACCCCAGAGCAACCACTAGCAGCTAAGGGTAAGCCGGAGGTTCCCCACCCTGCCTTAGTCTCTGTTTACCATCACTGCTTCCGCAGTAGTGTGGGCAGGGCTGAGTTGCTGACCTGGCTTCCCGACACTTGTGTCGCTGCCACTTACTAGGGACAGGGAGGCAACAGAGAGTGCAGTGTGGGTGCAGCAGTGGAGACAGTCTGATGCTTCTTCCACTGCGCTCATAATGAGCTCCCCACTGCCTTCCCTTCTCCCTCTCAGTAACCTGCTGTGATAGTGTGGCTTTGGGAAGCTAGTTTGGTAACACAACCCTGCCCGCGTTTATAGTAACACAAGAACAAAATTGTTTGCATTAGTTAGAGAGTTTTTCAGTGTCAGCCTTGATGGGTTTGTTTTGGAGAGCAAAGCATCATTTTAATAGAACAGGTTTGAACATTAGGATAAGTTTCTTCATGATTAACAGTAGGCCAACACTGGATCCAGTTACCTACAGCAGGTGGTAACCTGCTGGAAGCCCTCAAGCAGAGGCTGGACAGCCCCCTCTTGGGGATGCTCTAGCTCTGGATGTTCTGCATAATGGAGCAGAGATTGGAGCAGGCCCCATCTTACTCCATGATTCTGAAATCATTTGAAGACTTGAATAGTTTTGTATTTTCTAAAAAAATTGAAAAATTGTCCAGTAGCACCTTAGAGACCAACTAAGTATTTCTGAATATAAGCTTTCGTGTGCATGCACACTTCTTAAGTTTTGGCTTCAAGCAATCTGCAATGAGACTGTAAATGCAGTATTAGCTACATTTGATACCTCTTTCACATTTGCAGTGTTTGGCATAATAAGACATGGATAATGATAAGCACACGAAAGCTTATACCCAGAACTACTTAGTTAGTCTCTAAGGTGCTACTGGACAATTTTCAAAAAAATTTTTACTGCGTCAAACCAACACAGCTACCTGCCTGTATTTTCTAAAATTAGCATTAATTGCTTGACCCACTGCAATGTGGTGTCATTGTTGTTCATTCTGATAGCAACATTCTGTTGTTTACTAACAGCAATCAGCTATGCTGAGATTTGAGTTAAGGGTTACTCAGGTTCCCCATATGTTTTGTAGACCATCCCCATGATCCTCATTGTGATTACCCTTGTACCAAATTGCCCTGAATGGAAACACTTGGACATATCAGATGCCCTCAAGCTTAGAAATTTAAGGAGCAAGCATCTTGCTTAGTGTATTGAAGGATGAAGCCAAATTCCACAGTAGATGGGGATAATTCTTTCCCCTATCTTCCGGCATTATGAGTTATGCTATGCTATGCTATGTTATTCCAATGCAGTATTGTTACTGAGTTGATAAATGTTCATTTTCTTCCAAAGAGGAGCACATTGTTCTAGCTTTTGTGACTGTCATCCTTGTGCAGGCAGAGAAACAGAGCAATTAAGTATTACAGAGTTTTAGCTTGGTTTTGCTGCTGTAGTGCTTGAACCTTTAGGAAGGTCCCTTATGTCCAGTCATATCATTGATCCATATAGCTCAGCACTGTGCACTGCCTGGCAGTCCGTCTACATCTGTATAAGCATTTCTGAATTGAAGAATCAGCATCTGAGGCCCTCCTCTTTGGCCTGTTGGTAAGATGCATAAAGTTGTCGGTGGTGTCACATTTATGGAATTCTCTCTCTCAGGAAATAGGTACATCCCCATCTTTGTTTACCTTTAAGAGAACTCTTAAGATTTTTGTTTTATTTTAACTATGTTTTAAATCCTTGCTTTTCCTCATTTTAAAAGGAGCAAGCCGCTTTCTCAAAATGCCCCCCATCCTGGTTTTATATAAAGTTGTTTTGCTTTGGATCTCTTGTACACCACCTTGTGAGAGCAATGTGTCCTTAGTGGTGGCTTTTAAGTCCTTTACTTACTTACTTACTTACTTACTTACTTACTTACTTACTTACTTAACAAACAAACAAACAAACAAACAAATCTAGCTCAGTGTTGTCTGCAATGACTGGCAGGGTTTCAGAATTTCCAGCTGTGTGTTCATGGATCTTTGGAATCTGCTTTTTCAAAACACATTTTTCTCTTGTGAAAAAAGCTTGCTCATCTAACACCATTCCAGATTTGACTGATTGATCAGCTGAATGATCAAATCCTGGGCAAACTGATCGGTCTTGTCTTAGTGCCAAAACAATAAAAATGTTGTTGCAAATTGCACTTTGGGCATTCTTCAAGTAGTAATCTATTGTAGAGCAGACAGCAATGTCTTGTGCTTGTCTTAGATTTATTGAGTTAGCAGATTGCAAATCACATTGGGATTTTGAGAGGAGCTGAGTCATCAGCAAGGCAGTTGCTGGCTCTATTCACAGAGTGGCTGAAGTGTTTACATATAAATTACACACAAGCATTTTTACACAAGTCTTAAATATGCTTATCATTATCCATGTCTTATTATGCCAAACACTGCAAATGTGGAAGAGGTATCAAATGTAGCTAATACTGCATTTACAGTCTCATTGCAGATTGCTTGAAGCCAAAACTGATTTAAGTCAGCGTATGGGAAAATAGCCAGAGCATGTAAAGGTAAAGGGACCCCTGACCATTAGGTCCAGTCATGACCGACTCTGGGGTTGCGGCGCTCATCTGGCTTTATTGGCTGAGGAAGCCGGCGTACAGCTTCCGGGTCATGTGGCCAGCATGACTAAGCTGCATCTGGCGAACCGGAGCAGCTCACAGAAACGCCGTTTACCTTCCCGCCGGAGCGGTACTAATTTATCTGTTTGCACTTTGAGGTGCTTTCGAACTGCTAAGTTGGCAGGAGCAGGGACCGAGCAAGGGGAGCTCACCCCGTTGCGAGGATTTGAACCGCCAACCTTCTGATCGGCAAGTCCTAGGCTCTGTGGTTTAACCCACAGCACCACCCGTGTCCCTGGAGCATATAAAGCAAAGGGCAAAAGGGAGATCCAGGATTGGGGATGTGGGAGATGGGATGTCCATGCAGCTATCTCAAGGTCAGAAGCTGGTTGGGGTAGAGGGACAAGATAGAACAAGAGCAAATGAAACTATACTTAACAGTAACTTAACAGTAAACTCTGAAGTGCCCTTACCTGTCCAGGCAGATTGGGGCAAAGAGGGAGCAGAGGAAGATCCTGGCATCCGGATGGCACTCTCTGGCTAACAAGGGCAGCCAGCTGGTGGATTGCTGGATTGCTTCAGCCATAGTCTCATGGTCCAGCAGGTTGGGGAGTCTCATCTCGGTGTACCCAATGTCATAACACAAAGCCATGCTTCTTGGAATCAATGTGCATCTGGAAGAGCTTCTTCTGTAGCTTCCAAAAACCCCCGGGAAGTCCCAGATTAGCAGATAACCCAAAAGGACAAGAAGCGGCTGTTGTGTGCCCGGCATTGTGGGGTGGTGGTGATGTGCTGTTTTCCTCATCTCTCTGAACATTGCCCCTCCCCAGCAAAAATGTGACCGATTAAAATTCTGCCTTCCCAAAGGGGAATCTAGACTGAGGGGTTTCCTGGTCGGGTTGTGGTTTATTATAGCAGAGAGGCCACCCCTGTATTCGTGCATTCTCATTAAGCTCCCGTGTCACTGGGTTTTTGTTTTCTTCTCTTTGCCAGTGGCCCCCGATTGTTTGCCTTTTTTCAGAGGTTTTGGCTTAGGCTAGCAGGTGTTGAAATGAGGGCAGTCAAATCAGCTTGAATGGTTCCCCCCTACCAATATCTTGGAGTTCTGATTGAATCATTGTTTGAGACTCCCTCAGGCCCACCCCCTTGCCCCTACCCAGGGATTAGTCATTATTTTCTAAACACCGCTTGTTTTCCTCTCTATTGTGTTTTGTGGCAAAGCAATCACAAAGTTAATTAAGAGACATTTGTTGAGCTCCAGCCATTGTTTCAAGAGGCAAGGGGGTGGGGAGTGCCAGCCCCATGGATTCTGGTTGTTAGCTGTTTTGGAGGCATTTCCCCCCCAGTTTGGGTAGTTTTAACATTGGGGGTCATTGTTTACACACAGGATGTAATTGGCAAACTTTTTCTTCTAACCATGCCACAGGAAATTAATTGTGGATGGTGGTGTACTTCTTATTTTGGCATGAAGTGAGCTGCTGTGAAACACGAGTGGATAGCTCTATTCCTGGGTAATTGTCGAAAACGTTTATTGTCATCTCATTGGAGTTTAATGTAGGTCTCCTAGAGCCTTAGGGGGCATTGCTTGTTGTGTTGGCTCATTGTTAATTTGTTTTATGCCACTCTGACTAATAGCTGGGGGTAGCTGAGGAGAGGATTACACGCTCCTTGTAACAGAAAGCGTTCTCTGTTAAGGGTTAACGTGGCCATAGCCAGTTGCGCGCTCTGCTTTTCTGTTTCCCATGAGATAGGTAGCAGTCTTTCAACTTTCCTAGCTCGGTGCCAAGTAAAATCTCAGTTAAAATTTTTATCAAGATGCACAAGGAATTTATCTTTGTGCATCTCACTTCTTCGAATGTAAATTAGGAGATAAAATGCTTGGTTTAGATCTGAGTTCAATTTCTGCAACCATCAAGGCATTGTGGAAGTTGCCACCCGCAAGCCCCACTCACCAAGTGAGAATAGTTAAGATCAGAGGTAGGCAAGGTTTACCTCGCCTGGGCCAGTTCACTCCAGTGGAAATCCCTCTGTAGGCTGTATTGTGCGTGTGTGTGAGTGTACCCACAATTTCCAACGCTGCAGAAGTGAGTCCCCGCACTGTGGTGTGCCAGTTTAGCGGAGTGCACGGGGACTTACCGAGCGGGCAGCTCGGTTTGGCGCAGCTTGTGGGCCGGTTAAACGACCCCCATGGGCCACGGGTTGCCTACTCCTGGTTAAGATGCATTTCATGGGATAGTCTTGAGGATGAACAAAATAAAAACAGCAAAGCAATAAAAAGTGCCAAATTTTAATAGTGCCTTTGTTTAAATCTTAATACCAGGCAGAGGAATTCTGTATATGCCAATCATGGGGTGGGGGTGGAGGAGAGAAATGCCACCTCCCCCCTCTTGGAGCATGCGGCGTGTCTTGCTCAGTGTGAGAGGGGAAAATACAGAACACAGGATATCCAAAAATGGCTTTAAAATTCCAAGCAAGCCCCCAGTGTTCTTGGAAACACCGCCAAAGTTCATCAGTGAGCTAGCGATGATGCCCACATGCTGCCTACACAGGGGGAGAGCCAGAGAACCCCTTAACATACTTCTGCATTACGGAGTGGTATTCAGTGGACGTTTCACCCAGACCTTTTGAAATTAATGCACCTAACTTAGCCATGTTCATTAATTTCAGTGGTTCTCTCTGAGTAAAACATAGCTGAATACCACCCACAGTGCAGCACCCATAATCCACCAGCCCTGTGACTCAGGCAGCAGCAGCAGCCCTTACCACTGCCAGTCCCCAGGCATCCCTTCCAGAGAGGAGTCGGATTCCTCTCGTGCTGCTTACAACAACAGCTTGGGGGCACAAGGCAAGGCTGGGATGACGAAGCTTTTCCAGCATGGTGCTGCATTCCTTCATGTGTGGGGTGGGAGCAGCTTGCCATTGACGCACATGGCCAGAGGCAAAACACTGGGCAGACCACTGGATGTGGCTGTTCTCTGTACAGCAAGCTGCATTCATCCAGCCATACAGTAGTTAGAAGGTTCTGTGCACACCCTTATCTCTCCTTCCTTCATCCAGGCAAGCAAAAGGCATCAGAGTTCAAGGACACATTCCAGCCATGCCAGAGCCCTGGGTGAGGATGCTGAGCACAGCTGGGGATGCGTGCAACTTGATGAGAGGGGCGTGTGGCCTGGGGAAAATCCCATGGGCTAGACAGGCAGGCCTGGTGGACTACCCTGGACCTGAGGATCCCCATCCCTGCATTATCACAGCTGTCCATGGAGGCGCAGGTTAATTCTGTGTCAAGGGCAGCTGTTTACCAGCTCCATCTGGTACACAAGCTGAGACCCTACCTGCCCGCAGACTGTCTTGCCAGAGTGGTGCTTTGGTTATCCTGCTTGGACTACTGCAATGCCCTCTACGTGGGGCTACCTTTGAAGGTGACTCAGAAACTGCAATTAATCCAGAATGCAGCAGCTAGACAGGTGACTGGGAGTGGCTGCCGAGACCATATAACACCAGTCCTGAAAGATCTTCATTGGCTCCCAGTATGTTTCCGAGCACAATTCAAAGTGTTGGTGCTGACCTTTAAAGCCCTAAATGGTCTCGGTCCTGTATACCTGAAGGAGCGTCTCCACCCCCATCATCCAGCCCGGAAACTGAGGTCCAGTTCCGAGGGCCTTCTGGTGGTTCCCTCGCTGCAAGAAGTGAGGTTACAGGGAACCAGGCAGAGGGTCTTTCTCGGTAGTGCTGCCTGCCCTGTGGAACACCCTCCCAGCAAATGTGAAGGCAATAAACAACTATTTTACTTTTAAAAGACAACTGTTTAGGGAAGTTTTTAATGCCTGATGCTGTATTGTTTTTAATATTTGGTTGGAAGCTGCCTAGAGTGGCTGGGGAAACCCAGCCAGATGGGTGGGGTATAAATTATTATTATTATTATTATTATTATTATTATTATTATTATTATTATTATTATTATCATTCAACATTTATTTGCAGTCAACGGACCATTAGAATGTTTTATAACATCTCTGGGTTTTATGACATCCTTGTGTTGAGACCCACCCACAGAGCACCCTGGGCGAGGGCTGCAGAGAGGGAACGCAAACCTCTTGGGACAAGGACAATAGACTTTTGCCAATGAACTGAAGGAGCAGCACACGCAGCAAGTGGAGACATTGACAGCAGTCACTTCCAGGGGCTCACTCAGTAGGGCAAGAAACTGGAGAAGGAAGTTTGAGCCCCACCAGGAGAAACAAATGTAGCTCCACTCACATGCTCAGTCAAAAACAATTGTGTTAGGGGCAAGAGAGGTTGAGACTCCAAACCCACAGGCAGTATAATCACCACAGAGCACTTCTCTTCCCTATCCCCTCAAGCAGCAAGCAGTTGGACACATCATGGAGCAGTCATATTCCCCAGCCCAAAGTATAGATGCCAGGAGGGGCTCTAGCCAGGTGGAACAGCTTACAATTTCATGTGCAGAGGTCCAAGGTTTAAATCAGGGAAATAATCTTTAGGCAGGCATCCTCCCTATGAACTGAAAACATTTTTGGTTTGGCAAGCATATGGTTTAGTTCCCTGTGTCTGTTTTTAAATTTTTCATTGATTCTATCAAAGATGGTGGTGATATGTGTATTAGTTTCTTTTTAATATTCTTCCCTTGCAATGCGAAAATGCTAAGAAAGCTCCTTGTGTTTTTTTGGTATTCACCTTTTGATAAACATATTCACTTTTCTCTCCTGGTAGAAATTCCAGACTTCCTGAGTGAGGATGAATGCAAGTTAATTATCCACTTGGCTCAGCTGAAAGGGCTGCAGAAAAGTCAGATTCTGCCCACAGACGACTATGAAGAAGCAATCGAAATGATAGATATCAGTCAGATGGATATATTTAATCTACTGGACCACAACCAGGATGGACAGCTGCAGCTCAAGGAGGTATTGAGAAGAGGATGGGTTGATATTCTTGATTCATAACGCCTAACATTTATTCTCCTTATTGGCAAACTCTTAACTGTCGTATCATTGAATCCCAGCTTTTCAGCATCTGTTCTTGTTTGTTTAAGTTTCTTAGATGCGCTGTTAACTTCTTGCTCCCGTCATTTCTTTGCCAGTTTTCTTGGTTTTCAGTTACTTTTCCAAGTTTTTGAATATTAAAGTTGGACAATTGTTAGAATATATAAAACTTACGCTCGCTTATATGTGGATCTTAAACCTTTAACAACATTTAATTAAACACAGCTGGATTGATTGCCAAATCAGGCTGAAAAAATATAATTATCTGCGCCCTTACCATTCTCCAGTACTTTATTGTCCTTCTGGAAGCCCACCGCATATGGCCAGATGTAGTGCTAAACCATAGTATAAGTTCTATGAGAATAAGCATAGGCTTCCCCTGGACTTTCACCCACCTACCCTGCAACACAGTAGAAGTTCTCCCAAGTACAGTATTTGTGTGTGTGGATATACACTGGATTCAGTTTTACATTCTCACCCATAGTTGCCAAGAAAGCAAACTCTTTGCAATTTCAGGTACTGACACACACCCGTCTAGGAAACGGCAGGTGGATGACGCCCGAGAGTATCCGGGAGATGTACTCTGCCGTGAAAGCAGACCCAGATGGCAATGGTGAGATTAATGCTGCCTTCTGATAGACTGTGCATTGTAGCTGTCCTAATTGTTTGTTTGTTTGTTTTGTGTATATTGAGGATGCTTAAATGCCCCAATGGATGTGTTGTTGTGTATTTTAATGATGTTTTGATTGTATAGTTGTAGGCTGCTTAGAAGCCGTTTGGGCATCTAAGCGGTATATAAATTAATAAATGATTATAGGCACGTGCAGATTGGGGCTTTGGTTTCTGCATGAAGGGGGATTCCGTGTCATTGGAATTGCAACCAAGAAGGCCCTGCTGCATCTTTCCACCCTGCCCCATAAAGGTAAAGGGACCCCTGACCATTAGGTCCAGTTGTGGCCAACTGGGATTGCGGCGCTCATCTCGCTTTATTGGCCGAGGGAGCCGGCGTACAGCTTCTGGGTCATGTGGCCAGCATGACTAAGCTGCTTCTGGCGAACCAGAGCAGCGCACGGAAACGCCGTTTACCTTCCTGCCGGAGCGGTACCTATTTATCTACTTGCACTTTGACGTGCTTTCGAGCTGCTAGGTCGGCAGGAGCAGGGACTGAGCAACGGGAGCTCACCCCGTTGCGGGGATTCGAACCGCCGACCTTCTGATCGGCAAGTCCTAGGCTCTGTGGTTTAACCCACAGCGCCACCCCACCCCATAACACACCACAAATAGAAAGAAGCTTCATATGGAGGGAGAGAGGCATTGCCTGAGGCAGGCTGGGCAAGGTATAAATGCAGCGGTAATGTGTACAGTGCGAGTACAAAATCATATATTTGTTTTGCTTCAATAGTAAAAGAGTTGCCTGGAGATGTAGTATGCTTCTCAGCATGCACTCCACCAGCACAGAAGGTCCACTCTTTTGAGACAGTGCCTTTTTGTCTGCTTCTTGCTGGGCAGTTGGAAGCAGAGGTCAATTTTCTCCATCAGATTTCCCTCCAGCCCCTCGGCTTTAGGCTAGTGGTTCGGTGGTTCCAGGAGCCTTCCAAGCATCCCGCTGGCCTCTTCAGACCTCCTGCTGCCCGGATGTGCGCTGCGATCTCTCCTGCTCTAATTAGAGTGCCTTCAAGTTGAACGCCTCTCCGTTTCCTAATCAAATTAAGTCAGCGGGCAGAGTGCACCCACTCACTGCCAGGTTGCCTGATGATCTGCACGGCCCTGAAGAGGTTGCTTTGGAGTGGGAAAGAGCACTTTGGTGAATGGAGGACGGGGCTCCAAATCCGGTGTGTAAGCCCTCGCCCTGGTGCCCTCTGGGCTTGTGACGTCTTTGGCAGAGACCAGGGAGGATGCACTGTTTGGTTTTTTCAGCACTGTAAACACCACTGAACTAAAGAGCTTCAATTAAGGTCTCGGTGCCCCGTCTAGGGTGTCCTCACTTTCTGAGGGCTGCTGTTTCCATTGTAAGCAACGTGGCAGCAAGAAAGCCCAAGGGTCATAACCTGGATGTGGTGATAGATCATGGAAGGCTGAAGCTGAGGGTGGAATAGTGGGTAGAAAATGTGTGCGTGCACTGGAAATAAAGGATGATCATGGCTGTCCTAAGCTGACCTCTCCTCCCAAATCTATTCCCTTCGCTTAAGGGAATTAAGTGTAGACTAGGACTGTTGTTCTGTGTACATGACAATTTGCTTAGAGTTTAGCGTCTAGAACAAAATTGGGGTTGATGTTTGTTTTTAAAACCTTTAGCCTTTCTGGTGGGGAGGAGGCTGGAACAGAAACATGGAAGTGTCTGTAGGACTCCAGCGCTCAAGGGCAGTGCTGCTATAACCTACATTGCTGTCCCATCATCTAAGCCTCTAATCATGTCTCTTTTTCTCCAAAATATCTATTTTGCCCCCAGTACTCCATAGAGAGGCATATTTGTTTGCCCAGTACACAGAGAAAGCATTTGGGTGCTCCCTATATTTGATGCTCCAATTTATTATGCACATACAATGGTAGTTAGTTAGTTAGCCAGACTTGAAGCTTTCAGTGTTTCTCATTCATTGTTAGACTTGCCAGTTTCCTATTTTAGTTACTCATGTGTACAGCATTTGGGCCACCAATGCCAAACTTGCAGTACTGAAGTATAGGACCAATTCAGATATCTAGCTTATAATGCCGAGATACGCACAAGTCTTGTGCCTGAACACTCTGTCCTTGCAGAGTCCCTTCTCGCCTCCCTTCTTCATGTGCTGTGGTTGAACACACACACACACACACACACACACACACACAGAGAGAGAGAGAGAGAGAGAGAGAGAGAGAGAGAGGTTGATTAGCCATATTTTCCTATTATATCTGAACCAGGAAACGATGGTTACCAGGTTCAGAATAACCAGAAACTTAAGAACATCGGAAGAGCCTTCTGGATGAGGTCAATGTCCCATTTGCGTCCTCCATCCTGTTTGCACGGTGGCCAACCACATGTCTGTGCGAAATCTGAAAGCAGGACCTGAGTGCAGCAGCACTCTGCCTGCCCACTTGTGATTCCCAGCAGCTGACATTCAGAGGGATGCTGCCTCCGACTAAAACAGCCATTGTGACTAGTAGCCTGGTTGGTTTATGATCCCGGTTTGTTTTGAGCCCTATAACCATGGTTCCTGGTTTGGATGCAGTGGCTCATTACGGTTATTTAATTCAGGATGCGTTCACTCACAGTGCACTGGGAAGGGAAAGGGGCAGCTCTACCAGAGTGACTGAGGAAGCCACCTATGATGCCAGCCTGTGCTAGCTGGCTCTCTCACCTAGTCACCTTTTCTTGATGTGTCACAGACAGTGAGAAAACAGGCAAAGAGGCAAACCGTCAAGGCCATGCACTCCAGCAGGAGAGCACATGTCTCTCCTTATGTGACTCATGCACACTGGCAGCTTTTGCTTGAGTGGACAATAAGCAGTGGTGAACCCCTGCCTCCCCAATCCATTCTGAAAGGTCCCCTGTCCCCCAGGAGCACATTTGGGAAGTGTGTGAGAGGCTGCTGACCAGAAGGGGGAACAATTGCAAATTGCTTCTCTCCCTGTTTGGCTGACAGAAGCAATTAGCTGAGCGATAATATTGGAAACTTTTAAGATCACTAGTCTCTCAAGGACCATCAGATAGATAGATTAGATAGATAGGTAGACAGACAGACAGACAGACAGACAGATAGATAGATAGGGTAAAAAATTCCTTTCGACCATGTGCCATTTTAAATTCAAGTATTGGTATACAGTTTTCCCAAATGAGTGTTTTACCAGTTTTAAAATATATTTACAATACAATAATCTTTATTGTCATTGTCCCATACAGAACAACAAAATTTAAAAATCTACATAAGACATTCAAAAACCAATAAGCCTGCTATCCCAGCTATCCCAGCCTGGTTACCCCCTAAAAACTCTGATACCCCATTTTTAAATACAATATACTCCCATACAGACTCCTTACAATGCGTTTAAAACCAAAATCGCATTTGGGTAGAACCTGTTTCTCAGGCGGCTAGTCCTAGTCTTTATAACCCTGTACCTTCTTCCAGAAGGCAGAAGCTGAAAGAGATCATTTTCAGAGGTACCACAAGCGAACATTGGAACGGGCAAACCTTTTCTGTCCTTCATATATTTTTCATGTCAGAAGCATGGCTTAGTTATTACTTTGCGATACGCAATGGAGAGCCAGCATGGTTCAGTGCCTTATGTGTACATCTTGGTGTCTTCGTGATTTTGGGAGCAGTCATAATGCAAATGATTCCTGGGCATGCACTGCTGATCTTCAGTTGTGTTTTGGGTCCCTCAGTGCTCACCTCTAGTATTTGTAAGCTGGAAGCTGTGAACTAGATGCCAGCCTCTTCATTTGGAAGGGCATTCTTCTTCTTCGGTGGTCTTTCTGCAGTCAAGCAATGCCTAACTAAACTGCCATTCAGAACCTTCTAGGCCTCTAGCTGGGAAATAGGCACTCTGGCTCCCCTCAGCTAAAAAGTCATGGTTGTGTTGTCACTTTCCAAGGGGAGGGGAAAGAGCCCTTCCACTCAGTTCTCCACCGACTGCTGTGACAGCAGCAGTAGGAATCTTTTTCTTTGATGGGGTTTTGTCTTATTTCCCCCCTCAAGTTGTTGGCTTTAGTTTTTCACTTGGCTTTTTTCTTCTTCTGGTGTCATAACGTCATTGCTAAGTTTTTCCCCTGGTCAGAAATAGTTATTGCCCTCAGGAGAGCTTCCCTGTGGCATCTGTGGTGCATCAGCTATCATTTAAAAGGTGTCATATGTGTGACACATATCCAAACTGGTATACTTTCCTCCTGCTAAAGGCAGAGCGGATTATGGTAGTGGTTGCTAGAAGGTTGGCTCTGATTTGGCGTCAACCGTTGCAGCATGTTGACAAATACCTGAATGCTCCGCAACATAATAATCATAATAAATTTTATTTATACCTTGCCCTCCCCAGCCAAGACCGGGCTCAGGGCGGCTAACAACCAATAATAAGAACAAGTTGATTAAAATACAATTTAAAAAACAAGATTAAAATACAACATTAAAACATTAAGATGCAGCCTCTTCACAGGA
Source organism: Podarcis siculus (assembly GCA_034642415.1). NCBI lineage: Eukaryota > Metazoa > Chordata > Lepidosauria > Squamata > Lacertidae > Podarcis > Podarcis siculus. The sequence continues at coordinate 23,708,981 of JAXCMG010000002.1, forward strand.
GGAGAAAGGAAAAAGAAAGAGGGGGAGGGAATCAATCTGATTCTGAGCCAAAGGCCAGGCGGAACAACTCTGTCTTACAGGTCTTGAGGAAAGAAATCAGATCCCGCAGGGCCCTGATCTCATGAGACAGAGCGTTCCACCAGGCCAGAGCCAGTGTTGAAAAGGCCCTGGCTCTGGTTGAAGCTAATCTAAGCCTGTGCTTTCTTCTCATTCTTCCGTTAGGTGTGCTGAGTTTGGAGGAGTTTAAGCAGCTGAACATTCGGGATTTCCACAAGTATATGGGCAGCCAAAAAGTGAAGATGAGTGACCTGGTGCGGAATAGCCAGCACACGTGGCTGTATCAAGGCGAGGGAGCCCACCATGTCATGCGCTCCATACAGCAAAGGTAAGAGGGACTCACAGATATTTAAAACAGAGAGAGGTTTGCCATTCCTTGCTGCCATACTAGGATCCCGCTCGGTTTTATTATATTAGAGAGTTCTCAACTGATTAAAAAGTGTTTCTGTATTATGAATTGCCTGGTTTTTTTTAGTTATCAATTAAAATTTAAACATACACGGGCTCCTTTAAAGGTGCTAAAAGAATGTGATTACTGATAAGGGCATAGTAACTTGAAAATGCTCAGTTACACTTTGAAAAGGCATTTTTTAAAATCTCATTCCCTGACCACCTAACCACACGGTGATGCAGCCAAAATGAGGCAGTGATGCAGCTCAGCCCCAAACAGTATGATAATGTGTATGTGCATTCAACAGGTCTTGTCCTTACTTTAAGATAAACCAATGTAGGAGAACAGTGGTACACAGGAAAGGTTTTAACCCTTTCCTCCTGTGCTGCAGTTTCAGTGAAAATCTGCCCCCACCCCTGCCCAGTAGGCATTTGCCCTGGGAAGAAAATTGACACTAACACCAGTAGAACCCTCTTCCTACAGAACTGGGAGTGCAGTCCTAAGCATGTTTATGCTAAAGTAAGTCCCGTTGACTTCATTGAGACTGCCTAGAAAGCCTGCTTAGGACGGCAACCTGAAAGCACCTGCTCTTTTTGTTTTTTGGGTGGTTGTTGGTTTTTTTTGCAAAACATGCTTAGATGATAGTGAAAGTGACTGTCCTTCCTGAGGTTAACTTCCATGCTTCTTTATGTGTGAGGCAGGCTTTTCTGCACTCAAAAGAAAGATGCTTCTCTTCCATTTGATCATACAAGTGATCAAATCCATTGTCAACTGGCAGTTCTTACAAAAAAGAATCCCAATTATGTTTTGTAAATAAACATTGAAAAGATCTCTCTGTGTGTGTTTACACACACACACACACACGCCACAGGAGAAGCAAATGTAAATATGATGATGATGATGATTAATTCAATTTATATACTGCCCTTTATCAAAAGATCCCAGGGCAGTGTCCAACATTAAGAACACATTTTTTGGAGCACAATAATAAAAACATAATAAAAAGCATAATTACATTCTATATCATTGACTTAGATAGGTGCTGTGAATGCCAGTTGCTTACCATCTTGAACTTGTCAAGTAAAACATTTCTGTCTCTAGAGGTGTTCACATGTTACATTCAGCAAGTGTATGATCTGTGTTGAGCTGTGCATTTGTACAGTTAGTAACATTCAACACGTATACAGTCTGAGTACTTAAGTGCACAGTGACAGCCATACAAACCCACAAGCACACACTCTTACACTTACATGTGTGGAGACAGCTTATACCTATGTTCAGTGTAATGTGTGAACAGGTACCCTATCCCAGGGCAAAGGGGATGACAGCGGCATGTGGGGACATTGGTTTAATAGCAAGTATAGTTTAATAGTTCAACGGGCATGTCTCTGCTTCTCCTTCTTTAGGGTGATTCACTTAACCCGTCTGCCCTCTGAGATTGTGGAGCACAGTGAACCCCTGCAGGTGGTGCGATACGACCAAGGCGGGCACTACCATGCCCACATGGACAGTGGACCGGTGTTCCCTGAGACTGCCTGCAGTCACACCAAACTGATTGCCAATGAAACTGCTCCATTTGAGACCTCGTGCCGGTTAGTCTAGAGCCTGAAGAGGAAAATAACCGTCTGTAATCTGTTCTTTCCCTGTTACTCCATGTTTTGTTCTGAAACAGAGACACCATCATGTTTTTAGGGGCATAAACATTCAAGTGCAAATCAGCTGGCCTCCCTTAACCATGGAGAGGTCAAAGAACACAACATGCATGTGTGCTTTCCAGTTATAAGTTAGTGAAGAGGAATACTCAGTCAGATATTCCTCCAGAACATCATGCTTCTCTATGTGAAGGCTTTTTATGCACCTGAAGACTGTTGGCGATAGGCAGGGGCAAAATTTCTCTGAGTCCTACTCTGCGTGTGACGTTATTATTTGAGTCTATAGCTATAACCATGGTTCTGCTCTAAACCTGAGGTTTGTTTTTCTGCAACTTCAGTTGCTTTGCTGTATACATGTTGTATACATTTGCTCAGGGTGGGGGCACAGAACAGCATGCTTTTACTTTCTGACGTGTGAGTTAGCCCGAGAAACTGATGTAGGAATTATGGGATGTCAGTCCCACTGAATTCATATAGGATTGCAGCCTAGGTCACAAAAATGGGGGATTAACTTGTGAGTAGATGGGCACGAAATCGTAACTTCCAAGTAGATGTGCATAGTATTTTACTGTTGCATTGCAAACCTGAAGGGGAGGGCTAAGCAATTTCAATAACTTTGAAGCCTAACCTGTGCTAATGGCCCCTGCCTTTCACAGCTACGTGACAGTTCTGTTCTACCTAAATAACGTGACCGGAGGAGGAGAGACCACTTTCCCAATAGCTGACAATAGGACCTATGAAGAGCTGGTAAGGTTCTGTCCTTCTTTGTGGCCTGTTTCTCTTGGAAAACTCCGTTTTCTTTGAGTACTTGTGTTAACCATGAACTCCTGGCAGACGGCTGAGAAACCGTACTTTTCCATGTATAAGATGCCCCCGTGTAAAAAACCTCCCCCTATTTTGTGGGACTAAAATTTAAGAAAATGGGAGGAGATGGCTCAGAATTGTTGAGCTTTTTGTGGAGAGGATTGCCCAGTTGCCGCAGCTTCAGCCAATCCACACCAGCCCTTGACGCAGCAACCAATACCACGCCCAATAGTCGCTGACAGCCGCAGCAGCAACCAATCAAACACCCACCCTATGCACTACCCATGCATAAGACGACCCCCACTTTTTAGCATCGTTTCTAAAGAAAAAAACCTAGTCTTATACATGGAAAAGTATGTTAATGTGCAGATCTTTTGTTAGTGACTGTGTTACAGATGCATGCATGGCATCTTCTGCTGTTGCCCCTGTTTTTTGCAATGCTCTCCCTGATACCATATAGGAAACACCAGCAGTTACCTGCTTCAGACATCTTTTAAAGATGTTTCCCCACTCCCGGTTTCCCCTGATCATTAAATTGGATCCTGTCTTTTTGATACTACAATGCTTGTTGCACTTTTGCTGCTGTTTTAATGGTTTTATGGTATATTTGTAGCATTGCCCATAGGTATAGATCAGAGCTTTCCAAACTGTGTGTCTTGACGCGTTAGTGTGTCAGCTGCAGTGCGCAGGTGTGTTGCGTGAACGCTCCTCATGCTCATTCCAGGGCAGGAAAAGGGTTAGTTTAACCTCCGGTTTGCTATTAAAACTGAATTACTGTCTTGTGAAATGATGCATGTCTGAAAAGTGTGTCACCAACATGAACAGTTTGGAAAGCTCTGCTATAGATATAGGGCACCTTTTTAGTTAATTCAAGATTATTGGAAGTGTTTAGTCTGATAAGGGAAGTCCAAGGATGCCTCCAGGTGTGTCAGTTCATGGCACAATAATTGTGCTGTACTAATATGTTGTAGGTGGGTGGGGATCCACATGGTTTTATTCAAGATAACACCCCTGTTACAAGGAAATCACTTCCTCTCAGCATTCAGTTAGCAACATTTTGTTTCTAGAAAAATTGCAGCTTATTATATGGCATATGGTTGCATGAATATACTGGCTGTTTTGTGCTGCAGATTTTGGATGTGCAAAACAAATCCTTGCTCCACCCTCCTCCCCACCAGTCCATATTATTTTCTGAACTCCTAAAAGATTCCCACCCCCTTTTTTATTCTCTAGAAGTTGAGGCGGTGAATGCTCCCTTACTATACCATGCAAACATGAGAGCACTGAAGTAGCCCTTCAACTGCTGAACACCACCAAGTACCGGTGTCTTAGCACTGTGATTTATATATATATATATACTCTTTTTAAGGCCAGATGCTTTATTTCACCTGCAATGCACACCTCCCCAATAATTTCAGCGGAAAATACTTCAAAATATATGTACTTGAGCATGACAGGTGAAGTATGCAAACATCCTATAGCTATAAAATGTTCCATATGGTTTGTTTCATTTCTGAGGTTGTTTTTTTTAAAAAAATCCCACCTCTCCTTAAAATCAAGAGGGCTTGAAAAAATATGGAACTGTTCTATGTAAATGGGAACATATGTAATGCTAGTATAGGAGGTCCTGTGCAATGATTGATTTATTTGTGGTTGATTTCTTAAGTTCCTGGCACGCAGCACAATAAGCATTATTTCCCTTTTTCTCTTCCAGTCTCTCATCCAGAATGATATTGACCTGCGCGACACTCGTAAACACTGTGATAAGGGAAACCTACGTGTAAAACCCCTGCAAGGCACTGCTGTTTTCTGGTACAATTACCTGTCAGATGGAGAAGGTAATATGTCCTGTCATGGCAATCGTCTGCCAGGATGTCTGAGCTGCATTGCCCAGTGTGGTGTAGTGGTTAAGAGCAGTAGTCTCATAATCTGGTGAACCGGGTTCACTTCCCCGCTCCTCCACATGCAGCTGCTGGGTGACCTTGGGCTAGTCACACATCTCTGAAGTCTCTCAGCCCCACTCACCTCACAGAGTGTTTGTTGTGGGGGAGGAAGGGAAAGGAGAATGTTAGCCACTTTGAGACTCCTTAGGGTAGTGATAAAGCGGGATATCAAATCCAAACTCTTCTCTTCTTCTTCATGCCAATTTGCCAGCCAAGGGTCAATAATTGGAGGAATCCCGGGGGTTGAGCTGTTGTCGTGTGAAACCTGGCTTCTCTCAGGAGTGGTTCATGAGTTCTTATTTCCTTGCAGGCTGGGTTGGCGACCTAGATGAATATTCTTTGCACGGAGGCTGCTTGGTCACCGAAGGAACCAAGTGGATTGCCAACAACTGGATCAACGTTGATCCCAACAAGAGGCGACAGCTCCAGTTCCAAGAGGAGATGGCTCGATATACAAACAGTGCGGACGAGGACCAAAGCGAGTGGACCGTGGACAAATCCTACAGCAACGTACATGTGGAGCTGTAGTGCTTGGAGATGCCTTTTCGTGGACTTGGAAGAAACTTTTTTTGCACTAGCCATTTTCAGCCCTCTAATCTCCCACTTTCCCCCCATCCCCGCATATCTCAGCAGAGATTGCTAGCTGCGCTCCAGCCTAGACTGGAGAAAACAAGGGACCGGATAGGGAGGTATGGTCTGGAATGCACTGTGAAAGAGAACTGGTGAGGCAGGAGAAATGACCGTGGCTGGGCTGTTAGGGTGCAGTTCTCACTTGCATCTTTTTTTTTTAATGTCTGGCTTTGGTTCTAGGTCTCTGAGCGAGCCTTCCCCATGGCATGTGCATTCAGTTAGCCTCCAGGTTTGTTGCTCTTCTTCATCCTGAGCCATTTCCCCCCGCTGGAATGCAGTTCTTCTCCTTGAGCTGGTTTGCAGCTCTGTTCCTGGCACCTGCCCACCTGCTGCCACAAGATCTCCTCGTAAAGCAGCAAAACTGATCTCAGAAAGTGTCTCTTCTCATTCTAGGTGGTTCTCTAGGAGGCAAAGCTGTCGCTCCTAGCACTCACAGGCACAGGTCATCATAAGTACATAATAATAGGTAAACTTTATGTAAGGGGATCTTGAGCAGTTGTATGTTTCAGGATTGAAGGTGCTGGAGTCATTCCGGATGATTTCTAATGCTCATCATGGAGAATTTTTCTCAGGGTCAGACTTGGTTCTGAATAAGGACATGGTTCTGAAATATTTATTGTGTTGATTACTGGGGGGGGGGGGAGTGTTCAAGTGTGCAATAGCAGCTGGTGTGCTGTATTTGTTGATATTTTCATTTCAGTAACTTGATTTGTGTGCTCGGTTGGGTTTCCCCCCCCTCTGTGAATCTGTTTGGAAGGAGTTTTCTCCCACCCCCAGACATGTTCCACTCCATTTGGTGTCTGGTTTGGGCCAACAGCATGCTCACATCATGTTCCTTCTTGCAGATGGATATATACAATCATGAACGTAAGAAGATTCCTGTTGGATCAAACTAAAGGCCCCTGTGTACCAGCAGCCTGCTTTCCACAGTGGCCAATCAGATTCCTCTGAACAGCAGGGCATGAAACTGATCAGGACATGAAACTGATAGTCCTTTTCCATTGTTGCTGCTCAAGAGACAGTAGGGACGCGGGTGGCGCTGTGGTCTACACCACTGAGCCTCTTGGGCTTGCCAATCCGAAGGTCAGCGGTTTCAATCCCTGCAACAGGGTGAGCTCTCGTTGCTCTGTCCCAGCTCCTGACAACCTAGCAGTTCGAAAGCACACCAGTGCAAGTAGATAAATAGGTATCGTTGTGGCGGGAGGGTAAACGGCGTTTCCGTGCGCTCTGGTTTCCGTCACGGTGTTCCAATGTGCCAGAAGCAGTTTAGTCCTGCTGGCCATATGACCCGGAAAGCTGTCTGTGGACAAACGCCAGAAAGTGAGATGAGCACCGCAACCCCATAGTCGCCTTTGTCTAGACTTAACTATCCAGGGGTCTTTCACCTTTACCTTTTTGCTCAGGAGACACATGGCATCTGAACATGGAGAGTGGGATTCAGCTAATGAGTCCCATCAAGGGAAGCCCTGTGCAAGGACTACCACTTTGCACCCTCTGAAATTAATTCTGGGGGAATTGGGAGAACCCCTGGAACAGCATGCGGAGGGAGAAAAGGGGAGATTATTCCACGAGGCAACCCAAAATGCTTGATGGAGTAATCACCTAAGTGCAATGTTGAATTCCTCCCTTAGCTTTCATATAGCCATCATGGGTAGTTGTTGATTGCCTTATCCTGCATGAATTTGCCTAATCCCCTTATAAAACTCTCTAAACCAGTGGCCATCATCTTGAATGCCATAACTCTATTATTCATTGTGTCCAGAATCTCTTCTGCACCATGCATAATTTTACAAACCTCTTTCATGTTTCCCCTTACTCAATTCCCTGCTCCCCAAACTAAAAAAAAACCAACAACCCCAAGCAACAGTCCTTTTCTGCACCTGTTCCAGCTCTACAATATCTTTTTTGAGATGAGGCTAATCAGAGAGGCTTTCCCCCTGTAATTGAACTTGAAGCATGAGCCAGAGTTGGCCCTTTTCCCTTTTGTGTTGGCCTGAGGATATATTTCTTTCTAATAGGTGTCTGTAATAAAAAGGAAGTGGTGTTGGAAAAGGAGATGAATTGTAAAGATACAGTGGAACTTCAGTAAGATACAGAGAAGATTCCTGTAGCATTCAATGAGACCACAGGAAGCTTGCAATTGTAGACAAACACTTTCATCGCTGTTAGGAAAGCTGGGATTAATTGCGTGGTGTTTTTAATATACAATCGAAAGATAATTTACAAAGATAAATTACAATTACAAAATCCCTCACTGTTCAACATCTTGACATAAGGCAAAATGCAGGGTTTGGCTGTAGCCATCACTGTAGAGGCTTTGGCCTTGCAGCTCATAGTTTGTAATAAGTTGTATCCTTTAGGAAAGCTATCCACATTTAACCCAAAATATATGGATCTATCTGCCATGTAGCTCTCAGTGCTGGTGTTGGAAATCCCAGACTGGCTGCTCCATCCTGATGAGCAAATATATAATTGTCTCGTCCCCCCGCCCACACAAATACTTTAATTTTGACATGATTGTTTCCTCCTGATGCCTTGAGGTTTGTGAAGTAGACAAAGCTGCCTTGAAGGTGGCCGTCTTGCAGCTAGTTATCTAGCCGGGTGCCTCCATTGCTGTCCAAAGGATGCTAAGTTGTATGGCATCTTCCTTTCTTTGATAAGTTGCCATTCCTACACAGTAGGTCTCCCTCAAGACAGAAACTGATGTTATTGTGGAATGTTGATTCTTGTATATATTGAATCAGTTTGTGTCGGCAGCAAGTGAATTTCCATTCCAAGGAATGAGTGCATCCCATGCATCCCTTTTTACTGGGGTCCTTGTCGATTGCCTTAGTTAGAGACCTGTGCAGCCTGTGACCTTCCAAGCCAAACACAACCCACCAACCTGGCAGATGCTTAAAAACTTCCCCTCTCTGCCACCTTATTTTTGTAGTCCCAGGCAGGTCTCGGTGGCTTGTAGCCAGTGTGGTGTAGTGGTTAAGAGCGGTAGTCTTGTAATCTGGGGAATCGGGTTCACTTCTCCGCTCCTCCACATGCAGCTGCTGGGTGACCTTGGGCTAGTCCCACTTCTCTGAAGTCTCTCAGCCCCACTCACCTCACAGAGTGTTTGTTGTGGGGGGAGGAAGGGAAAGGAGAATGTTAGCCCCTTTGAGACTCCTGAAGGGGAGTGAAAGGTGGAGTATCAAATCCAAACTCTTCTTCTTCTTCTTCTTCTTCTTCTTCTTCTTCTTCTTCTTCTTCTTCTTCTTCTTCTTCTTCTTGTCAGCTTGGTGGGTCACGAGTTGTGTAGATCAGCCTTAGTAGTGTTCTTTATAACGCAGAAAGGTTAAGGCTTGTGACCACTACATGGCCCTGCCAGATGAAAAAATGTCACCCCAGTCCTCCACACTACCCTTGTAAGTTTCATTGATTTTGGTGCAGGTTATTTTAATGAAATAGGCCTAAGGTTGCGACTTTACTGCAGTCCCGCTGCAAGGTTTTGTGGGGTGGGGAGAGTGAAGTAGGTGTTCTTCTGATAGGATACAACGAGGATTCAGTATCCCTTGAAGCGTCTTGCTTTCCCTGGTTTGACTTTGGAAATTTAACCGCTTAGCAGATAGTTTACAAGCCAATTTAAAGTTCTTAGAGGTCCCCTTTAGGAACTCTTTAATAAGAAGAATCTAGACTCAGCTCAAACGTCCTGTCTCATTTAGTACTTATGAAATGCCAAAAGGCTGGACATGAAATAGACTTCCTATTTTGCTGTTCATTCCAAACTAGGACTTTGCAATCTTGTTTTGAGTGTGTTCGTGCGTGTGCTAGAGAGGCTATTCACCTCTAACTTGAGATATTTATATTTTACTAGCAGAGACTTGAAGTGTAGAAGAATGTAGGGCTTTGATTCAGGTTTAAGAAGCCATGAATTGGATGAGGATATGATGCCACCTTTTTCCAGTTTGCAACCTACAAAACCAAAAAACCCTGGGCCACGGATGGGGAAGCGCTGCAAGCAGTTGCATGGCCTGTGGATTGTGCAGTATCCCACACCCAGGACCGCATGGCTGTTTGCCTGGGCTCAGCTACCTGTACTGGAGTGGGGGGAGGGTGGTGTTAGCAGAGAGGTTTGCTTTGAGAATCATGTCCTTGATTGCCCCAAAGGCATGACATGCGTATCCAAGCCCACAGCTGAACCCTTTGCTAACCTTAGATAATTTAAGTGACTTGATGTTGCCGGTTGCACTGATAGGTAACTGGTCAGCGTTGGATTTTGTATTTCTGTGTGTTCCCTACACTTGTGTGTTTTGCAAAAAGTTGGTTTTTTTCCCTTATTATTTAATATTTATTTTATTTATTGTTTTCCACACACAGATGTCAGGTAGCTTGTCTATCCTGCAAATAAAAGTTTGAAACCTATCTGCTATCTGTACATTTTCTTTGCGCCTCCCATTCCTCATTGGGGTATGAAGTTATGCATTCCACAGATTACTATTTTCTACTCTTAAGAACTGGGGCACCATCTAATTTTGTAGTGGGGCCCAAAGCAAGTCTCTGTTCATTAGTCTCTCGGTGGCTAGAATTTCCAGGCTTGGTGTTAAACTGCAAGCAATCCCCCCACCCCACTCATCTATTTATTTTCTGCTCTCTCTAACTGTAAGTGATTAAAATGCTTTTTTCTATAAGCATAAGAGATTTTTTGAAAAGTGATGATGCTCTTGCCCATTTTCCTTTATATCCAGTGGTGTTATTCCTAAAGCATTTAAATTACAAAAGTAAGGTAAAGCCAGATGCAGCTTTTTCTGGGAGTTTACCTTAGTGAAGACCTCACTTGGAAAAACAATATAGCTCAGGTGGTTAGGAAGGCCCAACAGAGACTCCATTTTCTCAGGGTATTGCAAAAGAACAATGTTAAACAACAATTGATGACCTCCTTCTATCGTTCCACAGTAGAAAGTGTCCTCTCATATTGTATCACAGTGTGGTATGTTGGCTTGACAGAAAGTCACGGACAGAAAGTCTTTACAGAGGGTGGTGAACACAGCACATGATATCATGGGCTGTCCCCTGAGCCCACTAGATGACATCGCGAGGGATCGTTGTCTTAGGAGAGCGAGAAAAATTCTCAGGGACGATTCACACCCCGACCAGCACCTTTTTAATCTTCTATCCTCAGGCAGGAGATATAGAAGTATAATCAGTCGTACCAACAGGCTAAAAAACAGTTTCTATCTGTGGGCTGTTAAGACGGCTGAATGGAAAATAATATAGTGCAACTGACTTTCGGGTTGGTGTGTTGTGTGACAAGCACACAGAGTGCAATGAGACTGAGTGTTGGGGGGGGAAGCTCGGGTTAATTTCATTGTACACAGGTTGTACATTGGCAATAATGGTATTATTATTATACTCATGAAGGATAAAATCTCTTGTATGTCTCTTACACCATGATCCAGTTTTAGGAGCAAATGCTCCATTTGTAGACCTTGATTGTGAGCCATGTCCTAGTGCTTCAAACACAAAGTTAAAGCAGGCTATAAATAAAAAAAATAGCCTTTGATTATATTGTGGAAATGACAGGTTGACAGTTTTTCAACCCTGGTCCCACTTTTATTAGCTCCAATCTAGTCACAATCTTGGTTATATTCTGTGAATGCATGTCTTGATATGAAAACTGCATGGGGAATGTTTTTATAACTTTTTACACAGTCAATTAGGTCACCTTTTTGATAAGTAATGGCCAGATAAATCCTGTATTTAAATTATGCCAGTATCAGAAAGATGCTGATTCTGCACTATATCCTATGTGTGTTCCACCCAGAACGGGAGAGGAAAACACATACAGGTAAGAAAACTAAAATCAACCCCACGTGTCCCTGGAAACTCCTTCAGTACAAATCAGGGACTACTGAAAGCAACATCAACACGCCACTCACATGTGGAGGGAGTTAATGAACTCAAGGTATTGGAGATGTGGCATGTGATGTGATGACCCAGCAAGAACCCTGCTGCACCTGGTTCCCAGGTAGCCTAAGTTCCACTCAGAGGAAGACCCGCTGAAATGAATGGACCTAAATTAGGTGTGTTGATTAATTTCAATGGTTCTACACTATGAATGGGATCGTATGAGCTGTTCAACAGTGGACGAGAATGTCTTGGAAGGTAACACTGCGTCCTTAAGAGGTTTTTAAGCAGGGAATAGTTGCCCACTTTTGAGGCATGCTAGAGCTGTTGATTTTCTTGCATAGGCTGGTGGTTGAGCTGGATGAACTCTGGGAGTTTCTGTAGAGTTTTGGAGAACTCAAAAACTTGCTATCTTGTGGACCTTTTGGTTGGCCTAATAAAGGCATTGCCTGAATAAGAACTTTGGGAGCTTTGGGGGGGGGGGGGAACCCTGCGGTGGTGGCTGAGATATACCAGAACGCTGGAAGGAAGAAAAAAACCCCACCATCATCTACTCAGTGGTCTGAAATCTCAGCACCCTTTATACATTTGAATGCACCGCTTGCCATTATCAAACTCATTTAGATAACTATTTGGACAGATGGATTGCCTACCTATATGTTTAAATTGGGATTGATGGTAGGGCTGCCATACATTACCAAGATTTTAAGGGCAGAAGAGACATCCAAGGGGAATTTCAGGAAGGCAGCAGCTTGTTCTGGATCTTTGGCAAGTTGTGGGTTTTTGGCAACCCTAACTGATGGGAATTTTTTAAAAAAAAAATCATTTTCACTTTAAAAATTTATCATCATACACAAATCATAAAAATTTTACAAATAGGATTCTCAGAATCCCCAAACTTCCCTCCACACCACCCGTGGTTTCCTCAGATATTCTTTCAAACTGCATCATATAATATTTTCCATATTTTCTTAAATCTCAATTTTTATCATAATTCTCGCTTCATTGCAAGTGTTTTTAAAAACCTGTCAATGTTTTCAATTGCTTACAGTGTTCTTTCAAGTAACTTAAATTCTCCCCCCCCCCTAACTGATGGGAAATTAACACTAACTGTTAATGTCAGCCTTATTTTTATTTTAAATTTTATTTTCTTCTTGTTTTGGCACATATATGCACATTGTGTGTGTGTAAATACATACATATTATGTGTACTGTGTATATAGCTATAAAGATATACCTTTCTATTTACCTTTTACCTTAATACAGTACAGCTATGTACGTATAGCTATATTTATCTACATGTATTTAGATAGAGCTGTGCCTTTAAGAAATTATCTTCCTGCCTTTGCCGGCCTTTGACTACCAATCAGTCTCGGCAGCCTGGGAGAGAACCACCGCTGGCCAATAGCATCCCTCCGTGTCTTGGGAGCTCGGAAGAAGCCTCCCAATTGGTTCATGGGGTCTGCGCCCGCGCGCGCGAGGTAGGGCGACCTGGTTTCTCGCGATATGGTGGCCCCTGCTTTGCTTTGCTTTGCTTCTCTCCCTCCCGGCGCTGCCACGCGGGTCTTGCTTCTGCGAGCGTGTGCGCGTCTCCCCTGCCTCTTTCCCAGGCTATGCATTAGGCTGGAAGCAGCCCCGCGCATTCTGTGGCTTAAACCACGACGGGGTCCTGGGGGGCGCCCAGGTGTTGCTGGGTCAAGACTCCCCCCCCCCCCATTCCCTGACTTGAACCTCATGCAGCTGCCGACTATAGGTAGCCTCCCTCCGCTCTGCCGCATGCATGCCCACTTTCCCTCCTGCAAGCCCTGGTCTGTGGAAACTTGTGCCATAATAGGCTTCCTTGTTGTCCTTTCCACTGCGGGCAGTAATGTGTCCCAACAAACCCGCAGTTCCTCCAGCTTAAGCATCCCATTCGTTTTGTGCCTGCTGTACCTCCACGGGGGGCGCGCTCTTTTATCCAGTCTCTCCCATTTGTATATTCAACGGCCCTCCCTGGTTTTGTTTCGTATCTACCCATATAAGAAGCTGACCAAAAGTTTGCCACACACAAAAATACCGTCACGCAGCGGCATCCAGGGACTTCTCAGAACGGGCAAGTACATGCCTGTTCAGACTACCTTTATTATCAAATAAAAAGCCCCGTCGTTTACCAAGTGCTTTTGAGGTTAAATCATTTCATTGTCATAAGAACTGAGCAAAGTTGGCTTGTTCCCATTGTACAGATTTCGGTTAGAACCAACAAAGCATCTTTCATCCAAGACTTTGGCTGAGGTGGGATTTGAAGAGAGGCCTCTCCGGTCTAAACGGAGGACAGCATTTACATTTGCTCTCCCTCTAGCAGGTGGCATCTCATCCCTGCATGCCAGGGGTGGGGACCTTTTTTATTGTCGAGGGCTGCATTCCCTCAGGGGTAGTTTGGGGGGGCACATTCTGGTGGTGGTGGGTAGGATTGGAACAAAAAGTGAACAATGCACTCCCTTCTCTCTTTCTCAGCTCACTTTCTTCCTCTTGACTACCCGTTTTTCTTCCATTTTTCCTTCCTATCTGCATGAAATTAGGCCAAGGAATGAGATTTCCCACCCCATCCCTAGTGCTCAGTGATGTGGGTAAGTCCAACACAGTTAGACCATGCTGATTCTTATCTGGAGTAGCCCTACTACAGTGCCAAACAATTTATACCTTCCAAGCCAAAAGGCAGCTTACTTCTGTATCCATCACCTCAAGCTGTGGAATATCTGCAGCATTTATTACAATTCCCACCCCCTTCTTCCTCAGATGTCTTACATAAGAGGAAGAGAATCAACAGGAGCCCTCACTTCCGATCCTTGTTCAGCGATGGAAACAGAACTGCTGCTGGCTCCTATCACAGCTCTGGAGATTGTGGATGATCACCTTGTTGCAGGTATGCGGTAGGGCCAGAATATCCTGGGGCAATGGCAGCCCACAAGGTAGCCTTCCCATGTTGCTGTGGTCAGGGGTGGTGTGAGTTGCAGCATCTGGTGAGCAGAGTCCTTTCCGTTGGGCAACGGGTAACATTATGTCAAGTGCGTCAGATACCAAGCCATGGCCCTGAACACTTGGTGAAAGGAAACATGATAATGGAGGGCTTGTTTCAAAGCCAGATTCTACCCAGCTGAATAGCCAAGCAAAGCAGGAATCAAGGCAAAATAGTGCATTACAGTGGGACAGGCAGGCACCAAGTCAGGGGAGGAGCTCCTGCAAGCTGGTTTATTGGATTTCATAAGTCCTGTTGCTGGGGAAATGATGTTCCTAGAGATGATAGGAAGTGGGGGACCTATCAGATACCTGTTCCCATATCAAGCAAGGCAAAAGTTGTGGGTAACGTGATTCCACAGGAACAGTTTGACAAGAGGCTGTGGGAAAGCTGCATCAGAAGCAATACCAGATTTGGCCTTGGTGTGTCTTTCATATTGGGACCAGGCACCATAGCTGTTAACTTTTCCCTTTTCTTGCGAGGAATCCTATTCGGAAGAAGGGAATTCCCCTTTTTAAAAAGGGAAACATTGACAGCTATGCCAGGCGCTGCTCAAGGTGTACCTGGGCTGGTATGGAGGTTGTGTGTGGATCATGCTTGTGAGGATGGATGCTACTGGAAATAGTATGCTATATATATAGATCAAATGAGGTGATTCTAGCCTCTTTTCCTCCAGGTGAAGGACCCTACCTTGCCATCTACTCCCTGGAGCCTGATGCCAGCCAGTCAGCAAGATGCCGTAAGAAGGTCCTTCGCAACCATAATGTCCATGGTATCAAGGAGCAACAGGATGCGGCCCCAGGACCAACCGCCCTAGCTGTCTTTGGAGGCAAAGGCCTCGTCGTTTTGGAGCTCAGCTTCCAGGGCGGCAGGGCAAAACTAGCCGAACTCTTTCCTTTCCGCGAGCTGCACGACTGGATCTGGGACCTGCAGTGGTTGGAGGCACCCGGCTGTGTGGCTTTGGCCCTGGGCCACAACTCCTTGGCACTGTACGACTGCGCTGGCCAGAGGACCCTTCGAGAAGTGCACTGCCAGGAGAAGTGCATTCTCTACTCAGCCCACCTGGTTGGGAGCAGCTGGGACACGCTGGTGCTGGTGGCTGGCACAGTCTTTAACCAGCTGGTGGTCTGGTGCGCGGACGACCCGCCGGACGACACAGGCAGGGTGAAGCCCCGAAGCAGGATCAATGGGCACAAGGGCGTCATCTTCAGCATCTGCTTTTCAGAGAGCAAAAGCATCTTGGCCTCGGCCTCAGATGACAGGAGCCTGCGGCTGTGGGGCGTCGGCGACCTCAGGTCACCCCCTGACCCTGTCCCATGCTTGCTGGTGTGCTACGGGCACCAGTCTCGGGTCTGGTCGGTGCGCCTACTGAGCAGTTACATCCTCAGCATTGGAGAAGACGCCGCTTGCCTGGTGTGGAACTACCAGGGCGAGATCGTTCACCGTTTCAAAGGGCACAAGGGGCGTGGCCTCCGGGCAGTCGCCGCCCACGAGAGGCGGGGCTGGGTGTTCACAGGCGGGGCCGATTCTGGCATCAGGCAGTGGCTCCTTAAAGGACAGGCCGACGGCGGGAACAGCCTTGTGCGGCTGGACTTCCCCTCACCTCACCGGAAAGGATCTCCCAGAGCGGTGAAGCTGGTGGATGTAAACCACCTCCTTGTGATGACGGACGCTGGGGCCGTCTACGCCTATGACTTGACCTCCAAAGCCTGGGCGTTGGTCCTCGAGGATGCTGCGTATCGGTCCTACAGCCTCCTGGAAGTCTCCGTGCTCATCAGCGGCGTCGCGGTGTGTGCCATGGGCAACCTGTTGGGACAGGTTAAAGTCTTCCCTCTCCGCAGCCCCGCAGAAAGCAAGGAGCTGAAGCTGTATGAGGGGAAAGTGCACAGCTTGAGTTGGGCCTCCTATGCAGGGCAGGATCCTGGTTCTTGCAGCCTCTTCGTTTCCGGAGCAGCCGGTTCCCTGCTGTGGCTGGAGGTCTCTCTTGGCCCACCCGAGGGAGTCGCTGTGGTGGTGAAGCGATGCTTCCGCCTGCCGCTCTGCAAGCAGCAATGGCACACGTGCGCCACCTTCATGCCCCAGGGAGAGCTGCTGCTCTGTGGCGACCGCAGGGGCTCCCTCATGCTGTTTGAGTGCAAGCCAGCTCAGGCCTTGAGCAGAGGAGCAGGAGTCGGCTCCTTGGACCCAGAGGAGGTCTCCGGTTTGCCTGGCCCGGCCTTTCCTCTCACAGGGGAAGAGCTGCTCGCTGAGGGCCCTGTCTCTCTACTCTTCGGCCTACATGGAAAGCTTGGCGTCACCTCCATCACCTGCCACCAGGACTTCGTCTACAGCACTGGCCGGGACAGCTGCTACCGCCAGCTGCAGGTGCAAGGCCACCAGCTGCGCGTGCTGAGGAAGCACAGGCCATGCAAGGGCCTGGAGTGGCTGGAGGAGCTGCGCTTCGGCCCCGATGGGAGCATGTGGGTGCTAGGCTTCCACGCTGACCGCTTTGTTCTCTGGAGCGCCAGCAGCAACGAGATGCTGCTGTCTGTCCCTTGCGGTGGCGGCCACCGCTCCTGGAGCTACGCCCACCGCCTCCAGGCGGGAACCTTTGCTTACGTCAAATCCGGGGATGTGGTGGTGCACCAAAGTCAAGACGCGCACGACGGGCAGCGCATCCTCAAGGAGTCCCTGCACGGGCGGGAACTGACATGCGTTTGCCACATCGGGGTTTTGCAGGCACCCGGGCAGGAGCCGCTGAGCACCCTTGCCACCGGCAGC
The DNA here is from genome assembly GCA_034642415.1 of Podarcis siculus. Lineage (NCBI taxonomy): Eukaryota > Metazoa > Chordata > Lepidosauria > Squamata > Lacertidae > Podarcis > Podarcis siculus. The sequence goes on from JAXCMG010000002.1 coordinate 23,726,087, forward strand.
GAGGACGGCACGGTCAATATTCTGAGCTACAGGGCTCAGTCTCGTACGGTGACCCAGCTTGCGGCTCTGGGCGACCACATCTCGAGCGTGAGAGCTCTGGCTGTGGCTAAGGACACTCAGCCCAAGGCAGGAAGTATCTCTGCCGTCCTCTTCTCAGCTGGAGGACGGGCCCAGATTGAGTGTTACCGGATGCTGTTTAGCCCCAGCCATGGCTCTAGCGGTGGTGTGGTCCATCAGCTGGTCCATGTGGCTTCTCACCGCCTAGATGAGCAGTGGGACCGCAGGAAGAACAGGCACAAGCTCGTCAAAATGGACCCAGAGACCAGGTAGTAGCTGTGGCCTTTCCCAGGAATTTGTATTCTTAGACAGGGTCATGGGTTCTCAAAAAGCAGGCAACCTGCACAGGGGATGTTATTGATGCTCATATAGGGAATGTAAAATCAGCACCCTTTCTTCCTAAGAGTTTGGATTTGATATCCCGCTTTATCACTACCCTAGGGAGTCTCCAAGCGGCTAACATTCTCCTTTCCCTTCCTCCCCCACAACAAACACTCTGTGAGGTGAGTGGGGCTGAGAGACTTCAGAGAAGTGTGTCTGGCCCAAGGTCACCCAGCAGCTGCATGTGGAGGAGCGGAGACTCGAACTCGGTTCCCCAGATTATGAGTCCACCGCTCTTAACCACTACACCACACTGGCTCTAGCCCTTTTAACTACCAAACACCCCCCCTCACAAGCACACATACACACACAGGCTTTTCCTATTGTCACACAAGTGGGCACAATATTCACATCCAGCCTGGAAGACTTGAGATAGAGAGATAGATAGAGAGATAGATAGTTAGATAGATAGATAGATAGATAGACAGACAGACAGACAGACAGACAGACAGACAGACAGATAGACTAGACTAGACTAGACTAGACTAGACTAGACAAGACTAGACTAGACTAGACCCTAACCTATTCTTTTGGCTGTAATTTGTTTTAAACTTATTTTAACGTATTTTGAAATGGCTGTAACCCACCCTGAGATCTTGTTTATTTTATTTTATTTATCAAATTTGTATACTGCCCTTCATCCACAGATCTCAGGGCAGTTCACAGTATTAAAAAGCACAAAATCCAATGATGACAGGCGGGTGAGAAATCAAATAAATATTCTAAAATACACAACCGGGTCTAACAATATTGTAGCAGCAGGAGATTAAAAACAAAACCAGCAGCATAAAACAATGTGAATAACAGCAGCAAAAAAAATATAAAGGTTTGTTTGCTTAATTTTCCAGTCTCAGAATTGCCCCCCTTCCCTGTTCTGCTGTACTCGTGCTTAAGAATACATTAGTACAGAGAGAATAGGGAGGACTTTGGGCGCAGAGTCCATAGTAGGCAACACGTGCCACTTTCCAGCTTGTGTGTGTGTTTGTAACTTTTTCACTGCTCTGGGTATGGATAGTGTGTCCCAGAGAAGGTAACTGATAACTTCTCTGTTCCAGGTATATGTCTATTGAGGTCCTGGCTGGTGTGGAGCACCCAGAGCTTCCTGGTCCCTTGCTCTTCCTAGCCGCTGCTTGCAGTGATGGCTCTGTCCGGTAAGGAAGATGGTTGGGCTCTCCCTTTTAGGGGCCTGTATAGCTGGGGTAGGGACACGGGTGGCGCTGTGGGTTAAACCACAGAGCCTAGGACTTGCCGATCAGAAGGTCGGCGGTTCGAATCCCTGCGATGGGGTGAGCCCCCGTTGCTCAGTCCCAGCTCCTGCCAACCTAGCAGTTCGAAAGCACATCAAAGTGCAAGTAGATAAATAGGTACCGCTCCGGCGGGAAGGTAAACGGCGTTTCCATGTGCTGCTCTGGTTCGCCAGAAGCTGCTTAGTCATGCTGGCCACATGACCCGGAAGCTGTACGCCGGCTCCCTCGGCCAATAAAGCGAGATGAGCGCCGCAACCCCAGAGTCGGCCACGACTGGACCTAATGGTCAGGGGTCCCTTTACCTTTACCTATAGCTGGGGTGGGGGGTGGGCTTTTCCTGCCTGCCAGGCAAAAATCCAGAGATGGGAAGACGAGGGGCAGAATGAAGTAAATGCTTCTCCCTCCCGTTTCCCAGAGCAGCACTTTCCCCAAACTAGAGAAGGGAACATGAACAGAAAGAAAACTGTAGCGCTTGGTACAAAGGATGTGGCCCTTTCCCCCTCTTTAAAGTCGGAGACTCTTTTCCTTGGACTGACTTCACTGCTCTCATGTCTACATAGCCTCTTCCTGCTGCTTGAGCATGCCCAGAAGCTGCAGCTTGTGGCAGAATCCTTTCACCATCAGCACTGCGTCCTGAAGGTCCAGGCGTTTGCATGTAAGACAGCAAGTGGAGGAAGGTGAGAATGGAGTGGCTACACCCCACCCCCAGTGTGCTTGAGATGCTCCTCCCCTGAGTTTACTACTGCCGACCCATCAGGCCCCAGAAAGCTAATTTTACCCATTCACATTTCTTTTATAGAAGGCGCTTGTTGAGCAGCGCTGCCACCGACGGGAGCATTGCATTCTGGGATCTCGCCCCTACTCTTAAGCGTGCTGCAGAGGCCTTGAAGGTGGAAGGCACAGAAATTAAGCTTCTGGGTAGGTGGTTGTGCTGACTGCCCTGTTTGTGCACCCTTAAAGTTGTTGTTGTTTATTGTATAACTGGGACAGCTCAGTGGCTAGAGCAGGCTTCCTCAGCCTCGGCCCTCCAGATGTTTTGAGACTACAATTCCCATCATCCCTGACCACTGGTCCTGCTAGCTAGGGGTCATGTGAATTGTAGGCCAAAAAAATCTGGAGCGCCCGAGGTTGAGGAAGCCTGGGGTAGAGCATGAGACTCAATCTCAGGTTGTGGGTTCGAGCCCCCTGTTGGGCCGAAGATTTCTGCATTGCAGGGGGTAGGACTAGAAGAAGAAGAAGAGTTTGGATTTGATATCCCGCTTTATCACTACCTGAAGGAGTCTCAAAGCGGCTAACAATCTCCTTTCCCTTCCTCCCCCATAACAAACACTCTGTGAGGTGAGTGGGGCTGAGAGACTTCAGAGAAGTGTGACTGGCCCAAGGTCACCCAGCAGCTGCATGTGGAGGAGCGGGGAGGCAAACCCGGTTCCCCAGATTACGAGTCTACTGCTCTTAACCACTACACCACACTGGCTCTCTAGATGATCCTTGTGGTCCCTTCCAACTCTGTGATACCATGATTCTGTTTCTTATCCTCAGCCCATGTGATTGGGTTGCCCCAGCCACTATGGGGATGCAGCTCCCAGTGAAAGAATGAATAAAGCAAAAATAAATACAATTCAAATCTTAAAACCTTCCCGAACCAGGGCTGCCTTCAGATGTCTAAATTTATATATTTGCTTAACTCTTTGACATCTGCCAGGAGAGCATTCCACTTTATGCAAGGAGGGAACCTCCAGAAGGTCCTCGGCGCTGGACCTCAGTGTCCGGGCTGAACTATGGGGATGGAGACGCTCCTTCGGGTATAGTGGGCTGAGGCTGTTTAGGGCTTTAATCATCAACACCAGCACTTTGAATTGTGCTCAGAAATATGTACTGGGATCCAATTTAGATCTTTTAGGACTGGTGTTATATGGTCCCAGCACCCGCATTCTGGATTAGTTGTCGTTTCTGGGTCACCTTCAAAGGTAGCCCCACGTAGAGCATATTACAGTAATTCAAGCAGGAGATAACCAGAGCATGCACCACTCTGGTGAGACAGTCTGCAGGCAGATAGGGTCTCAGCTGACGTACCAGATGGAGCAGCTAGACAGCCGCCCAAGACACAGAGTTGACCTGCACCTCCATGTACAGTCATGAGTCCAAAATGACTCCCAGGCTACTCACCTGGTCCTTCAGGGGCACAGTTCAGAACCAGGGAGTCCTCCGTACCTGCCCACCCTGTTTGTGACCCTCCTAGGTATACCTTCTTTTTCAAGTGTATACCACCCTTTGCGCTTCCTCCCAGCCTTGTACACTTCCTTTGCCTGTGTGTGTTTTCCAGACCTGGGTACCCCAATCCTGACCATCCAGGCTCACAGCTGTGGAGTGAACAGCCTCCACGTCCAGCAAGCAGCCGACGGGCATTTCCTGGTGGCCAGTGGCAGCGATGACGGCTCCATCTCTCTCAGCGCTGTTGAAGTGGATGCTGGAAGTGACGCCGACCAGGAGGCCATCGCCGGGACCGGCATCCGCCTTCTCAGAAACTCCTCGAGGCTCTGCGCCCATGCAGCTCACGTGACGGGGGTGAGGCTCCTGCAGCCGGACTTCCTCCTCTCTGTTTCGGTGGACCAGCGGCTGACGCTCTGGCACCTTCGCGAGGACAGCCTGTCTTTCGTCGGCAGCAAATTCTGCCACGTGGCCGACGTGGCTAGCCTGGAGTGTTGGGAGGTTGGGGCCCGTAACTGCCACAGCGTGATCTGCGGGCAGGGGCTGGAGATCCTCCACTGCAGCATAGATTTGCCAGGTGCAGAAACAGAAAATGGTTTATGAAGGAGTGTGGGCTGTGCAGCCGCCTTATTCTGTTAGGGTGCAGAGCAGTTTGAGCGACCAATCATCATCATAATAATTTATTATTTATACCCCGCCCATCTGGCTGAGTTTCCCCAGCCACTCTGGGCGGCTCCCAATCGAGTGTTAAAAACAATACAGCATTAAATATTAAAAACTTCCCTGAACAGGGCTGCCTTCAGATATCTTTTAAAGATAGGATGGCTGCTTATTTCCTTCACATCTGAAGGGAGTGTGTTCCACAAGGCAGGCGCCACTACCGAGAAGGCCCTCTGCCTGGTTCCCTGTAACCTCACTTCTCGCAGCGAGGAACCACCAGAAGGCCCTTGGCGCTGGACCTTAGTGTCCGGGCTGGATGATGGAGGTGGAGACACTGCTTCAGGTATACAGGACCGAGGCCGTTTAGGGCTTTAAGGGTCAGCACCAAAACCAACCAGGGCACAGAGGGCTGTCATGCGAAAGCAGCAAGGACCGTATGAAATATAATAAATAATAATAATAAATTTTTACTTATACCCTACCCTTCCCGGTTCAGAAAACCGGGCTCAGGGCGGCTAACAACAAATTTAAAACAATTAATGCAACAAAAAACAGCATAACATACAGTATAAAACTGGAATAACAATAAATAAATAAAATTACTTTGCCCCTCTCTTCAGGGAGAAACTGCTTCTGCCATAACCATGCAGATACTGTCCCTGATACGATATAGCTTGCCTGCTTTTCTTTGCCTTGTGGGCAGTCATACCGGAGCTTAGCCAACCTATTTTGACAGAGGGCCTGTGATGAGAAATGCAGTAATAAATCAAGCCTACTCAATGCCAGTCCCTCTGCCTCCGCTGGTTAAATGGCTTAAAATGCCTTTTCCTGGCAAATATATGTCCTGGATTTCAGCCTCCTGATTACCGCAGAGAAATGTAGAAAGCTACTTTATACCAGGACAGACTTCTTTGTCCAACTGCCCCCGGGTTTCTCCAGGGTCTCAGGCAAGTCTTTCCCCCTGCACCGCCTATTTGATCATTTTAACTGGCGATACCGGGGATCGAACCTTCTCTGTGCAAATAACTTTCTGTGCCTCTGAGCTGTGATCCTACTCCTTAAGGAGACCTAATCCCAGCCTGCAGGATGGCCAGATGAATCCCATTCACATGGATTTGGGGAAAGAGCTGATCACCTGGTGCCTGCAGTGCCCTGGGCCCACAGAACTTAAAGACCCATCCTCCCATTGCGGAGGAGGGTTTTTTGTCGCACTGCCTACAGGCTCAGAATTGCTACAAACTCACTGGAGTGTCAGGTGCTAATCAGTTCAATGGGCAGAGACATTCCTGTGTGTATCTGCTGAATGACATCCATTTAGACTGTATCACTGATAGAAGAGGATCGTGGAGGAGTGGGGATGTTCACAGAATGTCTACCCAGGTGAGAGATGGTGTTTTTTTTAATAAAATAAAATAGAGTTGTATACGTACTGCCCTTCATCTGTAGATCTCAGGGTGGTTCACAGCATAAAAACGCAAGATAAAAACACAAAACACACGGAGTAGAATTGGGGTGAGAAGTTCAATCATATGATCCATGTTTGGTGCAGGAATTGGGATGCAATGAGAATATCCTGGAGGTACAGACTTGCAGGGAAATGGTTAGCTTTCTGTCTGACCCCCCCCCCAACACAATTTCTATTTCTGCCAATCAAGATTCCTCTTCCAAGTCAGAACTTTTCACTTTTCAGCTGCTGCAGCTTGTGGCACCTGTTCAGAGGGATTTGCTCGGTTGCACGGAGTATGTTGCTCCTGTCCTGCACTCAATAATTCAGCGGTTGAGCCCTGGAGTGGCTGGGGTTTCTGCCCCCCCCCCAGCAGCGCCATGCATATTTCATGGTCCAGATTGCAGCAACGGGGAGGTCACACCAAGGCCCCTTTGTCTGCAAGTTCAGCACGTGGGCGCTGCTGTCACGCACTGCCGATTCCCAATGGCCTTCCATCTATTTGGTTCCTGGAGCTTGCTGCAAAACGGGGCAATGCCGTCCCGAGCTGCACCAATCGTGGGATGCACCCTGTGGTGTAGGTACCAGAAGGACGCCGAGTAGCAAGCTCTCCAGGCCGTTCCAGACCTCTCCAGGCGCTGTGTGGACCACCTTGCTTCCTCGTCATTGCCACCAACAAACCTGGGATGCTGCAGTTCGGTCCACTCAAAAATGCCATTCCAGCCGCCCTTTGTCCCCAAAGCCAGGCAGAGAGGGGCTGGCTCAGAGCAGCCACAGCAGATGGCACCTCTGGAAGCAACAGGCCTGCTCCTTTCGGTGGCTCAGCGAGGTTCAGCCCTGCCCACAGCGAGTGTCACCACCCACCCCGGCTGCGCCATGAGGATGAGTGTGACCCCCGGCTTCAGGAGGTGCCAGGGCCATGCAAGGACCAGAGAAGATCCTCCCAAAAGGAAGTGCACAGGCTGTCTGGAGAAGGTAGGGAAAGTCCTATTGGTGGGGCAGGGTGGAGATATTGGTGCATTGCCAGGGATATATATGTAACTCTGCAGCAGTGGTGGGGAATTAATCTCTGGCAGGTCAGAATTCAGGACGGCATTGATGCAAACGACCAGCATCCATGAATATTCCTGCCTTCACAGCACAGCTGTGTTTGCTGGTTCGTGCAGCGTGGATACCTGGCTCCAGGCCACTGCTTGCCAAATGTTCACTGCTCTATAGTAAGACAGTGCCTTCCAGGTGTTGTTGGCCTTGCAACTCCCAGGCAGCCAGACTTAATGGTCAGAGGTGATGGGCATTGCAGTCCAGCAACTTTGGCTATGCTTGTCATTAGGCAATTAGGATACACGAGGGATACCCTTAGGGCTTTGAAATTCACACCGGTCATGGGGCTAGCCCTGGTACAGAGCCCGTGCTGGAGAAGGAAGCTGCCTGGTGGCGCTTCGGCATCCCTCCATTGCTGGTTTACTGGTTTCAGAGCAGAGGAAAAGACCAGCCATTGACAAGGCTGAACAAGGGGTGTGTTAGCTGAGGCTGGGATGTACTTGCAGGACTGTAGGAGATGCTCCAGCTTTGCTGAAGTCCCATTACAGAGTTGCTGGAATAGATAGAATGATCAGGATTATGGATTATTCCTCCCTGCAACAGGGCAATGCATGCTTTCTGCTCGTGGTGTTCTCCTAAGACCTTTGACCAGTAGTACAAAACTCCACTGCTGTACATCAAAACAGTTGCCCACCAATAAGAGAGTGTTTGAGGTCCACACAGTCCCGTTTACACCTGCCCAAGACTCACAATAGCTGCATATTGGGACCGAAACTGAATAGAGAGCCAGTGTGGTGTAGTGGTTAAGAGCGGTAGACTCGTAATCTGGTGAACCAGGTTCGCTTCCCCGCTCCTCCACATGCAACTGCTGGGTGACCTTGGGCTAGTCACACTTCTCTGAAGTCTCTCAGCCCCACTCACCTCACAGAGTGTTTGTTGTGGGGGAAGAAGGGAAAGGAGATTGTTAGCCGCTTTGAGACTCCTTCGGGTAGTGATAAAGTGGGATATCAAATCCTAACTCTTCTTCTAGTATGTGCAGGTGTTATACCCCAAGAGTCACAACCCGTCTCTCACAGATTGCTGTTTATTGAGCTACAAAACTAAACCTCCTATATCTCTTTTCCTCCCACGTCCAGGTAGGAGCTGCAAACAAGCACCAGAATAAAACTGCTCCCAAGACTCCCTTGACCCCAAGGCAAAGCAGGATGGCTCTTCCCCAGATTCCCAAAGGAGGCAAGGTCTTTGGTGAGGCTCTGGTGTCTGACACTGCCCCACCTGCCACTGGCAGGATTGCAGAGAGCTTGGCACTGGGCTAATGCTCTCTTGCTGGTAGCTGGAAGGAGGCTGGGCTGCTGTGGGGGGAACGCAGCAGGTTCTAGGGCTGCTTAATGTTGGGGCTTCCATTGGGTCCCTGGCCTCTGTGGAGGCCACAGAGATCATATCAGGGCTTTGCGGGGAATGCAAGCCTGAACAGAGGGAGCAGGGAGCACCTGTGTTCCTCAGAGGAAAGGGGCGCAGGCTGGTGCTGACATTCCCCAGGGAGTCTTGTATCAACCACATCCTTTCCCACATCGCCCTGCCTCAGGAATCCCCTGTGCACCCAGGCCAGTGCAACACTTGAGCCCAGTGCTTGAGTCTCCTGCCACGTGCCTCACTAACACTTGCTTTGCTCCCATTTCTCTCGCCTCAGAGAAACCAGGCCAGAAGCTGCCAGGCCTCCCTGCCCGCTTCTCCCACGCCAAAGCAGCCCCTTTGGGCACTCCTGACCTGGCGCCCTGGACTGGGCCCTCTCAGTCCGAGACCTCCTTCCATGCCCTTTTCAAGCCTGTGGTGTCCTTCTTGCACAGTGTCCCTTTCTCGGCAGCAGGAACGCCCAGCTCCTGCAGCTTCTTCCAAGACCACCTGGGAGAGAAGGCGCCGGCTGCCGAAGGGGAGCAGCGGCCGAGGACCCTGCTGCTCCAAGGCAAGGCGAAGCAGAAGGCAAGCCGGAGCAGAGGCTCGCCCAGGCACTTCCGGAGCAAGTGGCAGGGGGTGAAGCTGCCGCCCGTGCCCAGCATCACCAACCTCAACTTCAGCCGCAATTTCACCTTCTCCTTCTTTGAGCTGCCTCCGCATCAGGGCCCCCAGTACTGGCTGCAGCGACAGCAGCTCATCCGCCTCCTCATGAAGCAGCTGAAGTAGCAAGCCCTGGCCTACCTCTGGGGCGCCGGGTGCGAAACAAGGGGGACGGCCGCCAGGTGCAATGGGTGGAATGGGCAACTTGCACCACCTCTCACGGGAAGATACGCTAAATTCAGCCTCGAGCCTTGGAGAAAGCGTCCTCCTGGTTACAGTGGGGCCCACAGAAATAAGATACGCACAGCCCCCATTCAATCAGCTTGCCTCTCTGCTCCACAATGAAGCTGCTGACAGGAGACGCTGGACAGTTTGTCAACACTGGCAACATCTGAGTCCTCTTTCCCTCCCTTATCCTTGTCCTAAGCCGCAAGCTGATGCTGCAGACATGAGCCTCTGCCCAGCCTGGTATGCACAGAGCAAGTCTTTGCAACTGCCATGGACAACAAACGCCCCCTGCTCTAAGCAACAACTTTGCCTTCTGCCCAAACGGCAGGCAGACATCTGTGTTTGTGTGAGGCTATGCAACTTTGTTTACAAACTTTCTTTTCTGATACGGGTGCCAAAGATTTTCTGTATGTGGGTAGGACATGGCCTAGCTGGGGTGTCAGTCAGAACAGAATAAAAACAGCCAGTGAACCACCATTTGCATCCATCCTCTGTGCTTTCTTTTGGATTGCTCATATGCCAGCTTTTGTTGTGCCTTCGATACGCTGTGAGCAAAATGGGAGGGATAAAAGCAATGGAACCACTACAGTGTTTAACCTGTGTGCTCATCCCGTCCCCGGGGTGTGTGTGGAGTTTTTAGCCTATATGTTCCTAACTGGAATGTCGCAACTTTGGCTCCACAAAGAATTTCAGCAGCCCCCCCCCCCATCTGGAATGTAGGTGAAGTCTGTGCCCTCTCTCCTCTCCAGCATCGCCATCAGGTCGCTTTGTTTCAAGTCCAAGACATTGCATGTATCTGGGCCAGGCTGAGCTGTGATGGGTGATTGTCCAACAGCAACAGTACCGCACGCACCCTCCCCATTCTTGGTCATGTGACTGCGCTGTCCATCGCTCCTCGCAACAGAGCTGGCCAATGGGAGGGCCGGGGCAGGTTGCCTGTAGTCACCCCTGCAGGCTTGCTCAGATCTGGCTCAGAGGAGGCAAGTGGAGGGTGGCCAGGGCACTGCAGAAGACTTCTCTCACTGCTCTCATCAGCTGCAACCGGGCAAACATCTGACCGAATAAGTGGGGACGTGGTTCCTGTTGGGAGCAAAAACGGGATCGTCACAGGGACCTGATGCAACAGCTCTGAGGGCTGAGTGGCAGGTTTGTGCCTTCCCTTAATGGGTGCATTTCTCCATTAGTGCCCATGGATTAGTGCCCCCTTCATCATGCAGAGGGCGCTGTGTAGACCTGAATTTCGTGGGAACGGAGGCTAATGTGCTGGAAATTATGTTATTGACAGCATTCTATGCTATGACAGCGGTGTCAGTGACAGCATCAGCTGACTCTGAGTTATTAAATTGATGCCTGTCATTCTCACTCAAAGGCAAATTACACTTGTGGCTTTAGGCTCCGAAAGCCGATCCTTTTGTCTAACTCTTCACCTTAGTCAACGTTTTGAAAATATTAGTACAGTGGTACCTCAGGTTACATACGCCTCAGGTTACAGACTCCGCTAACCCAGAAATAGTGCTTCAGGTTAAGAACTTTGCTTCAGGATGAGAACAGAAATCGGGCTCCGGCAGCGCAGCAGTAGCAGGAGGCCCCATTAGCTAAAGTGGTGCTTCAGGTTAAGAACATTTTCAGGTTAAGTACGGACCTCCGGAACGAATTAAGTACTTAACCCGAGGTACCACTATACATCCTAAATGGAAGCTTCTAGTTTGCAAAGCTTCAGAAATGAGCTTGACATTGTGGGAACTGAAGTCTTTGGAGCCTTCTGCTCCAAAACTACCTTTCTCTTTATCACGATTCTTGCAGAAAAAATATATGCAGAGGATAAAAAATAGAGCGGGGCTTCTTTTTTCCACTAGGCATAGTACAGCCTTAGCATGGATGACTGAAGATGCCAACACAGCCTCCTGACTCAGAAATAAATAAAATATGCCAGGTTATGCCCAAGCTGCACCTCACTCTTCCCTTTATGAAAATGGTTAAACAAACAAGGAAGCCAAAGTTCACCATAGTTTCCTGTTCTGTCCGAACCAGGAAACCATGATTGATGGTTTCTAAGCAAGCAAAGATACGAAGCTGCTCAAAGATGGGTTACAGATTGTGGCTTATTTGGAAATCATTAACTGTAGTTCCAAGTTCAGACACAACAGGAAACCACCGTTAATTTCAGTTTCCTGGCTTAAAGGAGGAGCGAAATAGCTGCCAAGGAGCAGTCTGCAGGTGGACAGAACTCAAGACCTTTTCCGGCATACGAAGTCAGAGACCTACAAACCTGAAGCTGGCCACTCCCTAGGCTTCGCAACTCTACAAAGCCAAGCCTTGAATCCAGATCTGAGGATTCAAGATCGGTATGTTTCAAAACGAGCCTATTACAAGTTTACCTGACTTGTAGCAAATGCACCTTTCGGGCCAGATGTTCATTATGTGGAGAGAGCCTGAACCGATGCAGTATGGACTGGCAACTCACTGTATACCCAGCGACTCTCCTCCCAAAGCACTTACCCCTAGGATATGCACCCGGTTGTAGTAGGAACTGAAGTCCATGCTCAGCTGGATCAGGAACTTGCACATCTGCAACACAAAGCAGAGCAATGCCAGATTCACCTATGGCTAAGAGGAAGCCAAGCTGATAAAGGGGGGGGAGGCAGCCCAACAGCCCCACCTCACAATATCTGAAAACTCAGCTCACCGCCTCCGTGCTGGCTGTGACTCTGAGCCCAGTGCTGGAGATGGGCACCTGCATCACTTGGCTCAGGATCTCCTGGAAAGGCAGGATACTGTTGAACAACAAAAGCCATTCGCCCTGCAGAAAGAGAAGACACATGTGGGAGTCTCAGTAGGCCAGCCTTCCCCAACCAGATGTTTTGGACTACGACTCCCATCATCCTTGACCACTGGCCGTGATTGCTGGGGCTGATGGGGGTTGTAGTCCAAATCATCATTAGACCTATACTCATCCCCCAGTTTGTTAATTGGCAAGAAGGGAACCAAGCAATGAGATTTCGGACACAAAAAGCACAAGCACCTGACTGGTATAGAAGCGATCTGGATTCCGTGAGCTGATTTGTGCAAGGCAGGTGTCTTGAGGCCTGTTTTGCAGCAGAAAGTTTGGACAAGGTAAACGTTTTCAGGGGCGTCCCGAGACATCTTGGCCCCCGAGGCAAAACGCCTTGCTGCTGCACCCACAATGTTGGGAGGGCGTGAGGCTCTGCAAGGGCTTCCCTTCAAGGAAGATTCGCTAGGGGCAGCAAAGATGGGTAGTGGAATACTCGGCTGCTCTGCTGCAGCCAAAGCCTCCCTTACCTGGGTTGCTCCTGCAGGGGGCAGCACAGAGCGTCTGTAGGGGAACCGCTTCTTCCCTTTCCACTGCCTGAAGCGGTTGCTTCACCCCGCTTCATGCATGGGCCGGCTCTGCATATTTTAGACCCTCCTCCACGCTTTCTAGCAGTTGCCCTAACTTGGCTCAACCTGCCAAATGATGTTTGTGTTCCCAACAAATCCAGCTGATCCTATAGGAGCAGCCCTGCAGGCCTGGATCGTTGTGCAGGTGGTGACCATTTCACACAGGGGTTCCATTCCTGGCCCCTGTGCTTGTCAGCGGAGCATGTATAAGTGCACCCTGCCCCCGTTCTGCCTTCTTCCAGGTCCAAATGGATCCATGCATATGGATCCATGTTCAAAAGAAAAACCACGCATCAATTGGATGTGCCTAAAATGGTCGCCGACTGTATTCTTTTGTTTACCTCTTCCCTGAGAGATGCGTAGTTCAGCTCCGAAGGTTGAGGAAAGGCTGGGTACAGACCTGGAATTGGATGGGAGAAATTTGTTACCATAGGAGCATCTTAGGCAAAAGCCTTTTGGGGGATGCAATGATAGCCATACCGAGGGATTCACAATTCCTGCAGTGAAACTCCAAACCTGCCAGTTACAGACAGCCATGCAGATTAAACCAACATTCCTAAATTTGCTCAGTTGTTGTTGTTTTTTTTGTAATTATTCCCAACTGCAACTAAAAAGTGGGTGGGGAAGCTGCAATATTTAGGAGTTCTAAAGGGCTGCGTGGCATTTTGGGAGAGCAGCAATAAACCAGAATGCGTAAAAGAGAAAAGGAGCTTGGGTCGTGGAGAAAGACATAAAGGGTTATAGGCAATGCAAGCTCTGCTCAAGAGTAGACCCACTGAATTAACAGACTTGACTAACCTAGGTTCACTAAGTCCAGCAGGTCTACGCTGAGTAGAAATGAGCTGAAGGCAGTGTGTGGGCACACCATCCCTCAACCGCTAGAGCTACCACTTTGCCCTTCTGGTTTTTAAGTCTGGGAGACACTGCGTGCAAGTTTCAAAGTCTGCCTTTGTAGTCAGGAGGTGTGTGTGTGTGTGTGTAAGGGGAAAGTGTCACAATTCCACACATGGCGAACGTTGTCATATCAGGTACCTTTCTGAATGCTTTTAACCAAGCCAAGGAGATCCATAGTTTCTGGCCACCTGCTGCAAATCACTGGCCAATGCAAGGGACCCTCCCTGCTCCAGAAAATTCATTATGATAACAACCATGGCAGGCTGGCTGCTCCTAGTCCCAGGACCAACGGGGCCCCACAAGCACGAAGCACGACAGCTCCACAATCAAGTTGTTTCCCTGAATCCTGAATCAGGCGACTTAAGTACTGCCCCAGCTTCTCAGGGAAGGTCCAGGTCCAGGGCAATTGTCAACCACTTCACAGAATCATGGCCGACGTGGCACAGCCTGCGTGAAGAGGGGAGGGCTCTCACCTTGCTCTACGGCCCGCTGGTACGTTTCAAAGAGTGTGGCCAGCCGAGCACAGTTGTACATCACAAAGGCTCCGCTCTTGGTCCCTTTGGTGGAGATGCTGGTCTCCTCCACATCCAGGAGAACCTGAGGATGATGCAAAAATCAATGCTGGGGGGGGGGGCAGGGGGAGCTGACGCAGAATGTCAGGTCTAGCCCTATTCCCAAGAAGGCCCTGGCCTCCCCTGCAAGCTACCAAGGTGCTCCTCTCCAAAGAATGAAAGTGAAGGGAGCACAGGCACCATCTATCTCCACTTTCCAGAAAGGGTGGCCTTGCCCAGTCCAACCCAGACTCCCTCCTCCTGGAAGAGAGGGATTCTGACAAATCCACCTGCATAAGGCTAATTTTGTCTGTTCATTTGCAACTGTCCTTTATTCATAGCCCATCACATCCACATCTGTCAAGGTGATGATAACCACCACCCCCTTCCCTTGGCCCAAAGTTGCCTGTTGCATTCTTCCGATTCACTCTAAGCCAGTTTGCTATCTTCATAAGTCCCCAAATTCATCTACCCTCCCCAGTGTTGCAGTGCCTCTGTCCACTGTCCCCATACCTGTGCACCTAATTACTCTGTTAAGAAAGGGTTATGGGGTTTTGTTTTGTTTTGGAGTGAGACATTCCCAGCTGCTGTGACTTGGGACAGTAAACTGAGGGAGTGGTAACTGCTACAACATGAAGCATGAGTCATGTTTTAAACCAGGCATAGGCAAACTCGGCCCTCCAGATGTTTTGGGACTACAACTCCCATCATACCGGACCACTGGTCCTGTTAGCTAGGGATGATGGGAGTTGTAGTCCCAAAGAAAGCAGTTCCACGCAGCTGAAATTATACCACTTCCACCCATGAGCAACCCAATCGCCTCCTGACTGCGAACGCAGCACACCTGAAAGGGATTCCTCCGCTTACCTGGTTCCGATGGGTCGTGCTCAGCATCTCAAATCGTATGGCAGCTGATGTCAAGACGCCGACTGTTTCCGTCCAGGTGTCATCTAGAGGAAGGAAGCCAGAAAAACAGACCAGTTACAAAACCATTGATAATTGAAAGCATTCCCTTTTTTACAGAAGCTTTTGATTCTATTGCCACTTAATGGCTCTTGTCTTTTGTTGCTGTTTCTTAGTTTGATAATTTGTGTTTCAATGATTGGGTTAACCGTTGTTTTAATGTTTGCAAGCTGCTCTGACCGACTCCTTTGTGGCAGGGGAAAGCACGGCTACAAATTTGATGGATAAGTAATTTATCAATAAATTTAAAAGGAGCTCAGTGGAACTGGAGTGTTCGGTGGAAGAGACCACTTGGGAGCTGGGGTGCATCCAGGAGGAAATGCTGTCCGACAGGGTGAAAGGAAAGCCTGGTAGACTCATAATAAAGCCTTTTCAAGCAGTTGGACAAGACATCCAACTGAAGTGGGCAAGAAACCCAGAATAAGAGGAAGAACAACCCCCAAAGTGCCAGCTGTAGGACACATCTAAACCCCCCAGAAGCAGAAACAAGGAGACAGAACAGCACGCAACAAATGAAGAGACAAACCATTACCTTGAGAGAGGTCCCCATATTTCAGCACTGAAGCCTCATACATCTGGGAGTTCCGCAGCCTGTAAGCAAGGAGATGTTGCAGCCCCTCAGAAAAGAGGACACGTCATACCTACAGTGCCACAGGTGCAAAACCAAATGCTGAATAATACTAGGACTGGTGGGGAAAGGAGGGGAGAGAGACCCCGTCCACATGTGCAGGCTCAGTACAGTGGTACCTCTGGTTGCGAACGGGATCCGTTCCGGAGCCCCATTCACAATATGAGCAGAATGCAACCTGTGTCTGTGCGGGTCACGATTTGCCACTTCTGCACATGCGCGTGACATCATTTTGAGCATCTGCACATGCATGAGCGGTGAAACCCAGAAGTAACCCTTTCCGGTACTTCCGGGTCGCCGCGGGACGCAACCTGAAAAGACGTAACCTGAACCGAACGTAACAAGAGGTATGACTGTACTGGCAAAGTTTCTCAATGCATTCTTTTGGACCACAATGCCAGGAGCGCCACCACACTCAGGACTCTGGACACAAAGCTGTTTGTACAAAGTCAAGAATGAGTGCTTAAGACAGCATCACAAACCAGCTGCTTATTAAGCGGCTGTAATGCAGCGATTTCCATGAGCGACCGAAAGGTAAGCGCAGAATACCCAGAAGGTAAGCGCAAGCAAGAGCGTGCTTTCATCGCCAGCTTGCCCTTGCGGAAAAATAACCGCTTCACTGTTATTAGCGAAGCGGAAGGGTCCTGTGTGGGAAGGGTCCTGGCAGAGAAAAGCAACTTACTGGAAATACTGAAGAGCACCCATGGGAGAGGCACAGCGAGCGACTTTGACAGGCCCACAGACAAGATGTTTCTAGGGAATAAATAGGTAACAAAGCATTAGTCGCCCGCAACCACCATGTGCCTGCTTTTTGGAACAGAAAGAAAGCTCCCCAGTTGGCATAAATGGGAGCTTTCCTCCCCTCTTAAAAAAGAAAAAAAACGGAGCAGGAAATTCCCAATGGGGCTGCAGTGAGGTCAAAGGTAAAAGTCCCTTCCCCTGAACCACGGTCCCAATCTGGCCCCGCAGCAACCCAACGTAACAGGAAGAGCTTTACACACAGCTTGTACTGTAGGCCATCCTGGAAAGAAAGGGCATTCCTCACCTGTGAAACTGTGAGCACTTGTGGGGCTAGCAGCCTCAGTAGCAAGTCCACCTTCTGCTGCTGGAAGGCCTCCTCGCTGCCCACCACATGCACAATGCAGCAGTGTTTTTCTGGTGCAGCCACCTGCAGAAGAGCAGCAGCTCACATGAGATGCAGGGACCACACAAGAGGGTTGCTTAGTTCACCCCTGGCTGAAGGTTTTCACCCGTCTACTCACCGTGCACTGCAGGGCCACACGCTGCAGCTCAGCCACTTGGCACAGCTTTTCCTCTGTCACTGAAAAGGAATGAATTATTATTATTATTATTATTATTATTATTATTATTATTATTATTCATAGTTTTATTTGCACGCTGCCTTTCCACAGTTCAAAGCACGCTCAAGGTGGCTTACAACATATAAAAAAATACATAACTTTAACGTAAGAAAAGTACTCATAATCCGATAAATTTTAAAAATGCAAAACCAAGCTGAAAAATTTCCACGCCAATCACAATAAAATCTAAAATGAAGATACAAAAAAAACCCAACAGCAACAACCCCCCCCAAACAATGCCCCAGCCCCACCTTTCCTACAGACAACTCAAGGTGGGATACATGGTTGTCCCCATGAGCCCCCCCCTAGACCCATTATAGCCTCACAACAACCTTGTGAGGTTGATTGGGCTGAGGGTCAGTAACTGGCCCAAGGTTACCCAGTCATTTTCATGTCTGAGTTAGCACTTGAACCCTGGTCCAGGTCCCAGTCCAGCACTCCAACCACAATGCCACACTGGCTCTCAGGAAATATTGTGTGAAGGGGGTTCAGTTTCTGCTCTGTCTGCTTCTGCAGCTCTAGATCTCTTGTTTCCTAGGGCTTAGTGCAACCAAGGCAAATCTTAAAAAATGTAGTATAAACACTGACAACTGGGAAACACTGGCCTGTGAGCACTCCAATTGGAGAACAGCCTTTACCAAAGGTGTCATGGACTCTGAAGACATTCAAAGACACTAAGAGGAAGGCACGCTTGGCAAATCTACACCGTGATCAACTCCCGCCCGGAAACCAATGTTCCCATTGTGTGGGATCCAGACTTGTGGATCCAGAATTGGCCTCCACAGTCACCTATGGACTCATTGTTAGAACTGTGTTTATGGAAGACAATCTTACTCGGCTACAAGTGATCGCCAAAGAAGAAGAAATGCAACTAAGTGGAACCAATTCAATGATCCAGGCACAGCTATTTCCTTGATAAAAACACCTGTCGGGTCAACAGACTTGGTATAACAGCATTGGACCTGCTTTTCAATTATTTTATATAGTTTGGCTAAGAGAGAGTGACTGGCCCAAGGCCGACCAGTGAAAATTCAAACGCTTTTCTCTCTGATCCTAGTCCAACACTCTTAAGTGTTACACCACAGTGGCTCCCATATTAGCTTGGCAAGTCATCTTCTCAATCCTTAACCTACATTGTTGTGAAGATAGATACAAAAAGATCCCTGTCTTAGGGATAAGGCAAGCATCTGTTTAAAAATGATAAAATAAAGCGCCTACCAAGAAAGACGTCCACATTAGGGTCATAGCCCTCCAAGTCTTCCTGCTCCTCCTCAAGGAACCCTTTCAAGTGCACTTTGCAGACCACTGCATTCTGCTCCGTCTGGTCAAAAGTGGCATGAGAACATTGGCGAAGGTTTTCCTTCATGGCTTGAATATCCTCAGGGCTTTGGGAGGCTTCCAAAGCTGAAGGCCACTCAACTCGTAGCCGATGCAGGAATCTATGGATTTCCTCATCAACCGAAGATGGGACCAGGTGTACATCCACCCTGAAAGGCAAAGAACCACACACAACATTGGCCATACAGCCGCCAAAGTGAGCAGAAGAAAAACTCTCCATATTCTACTCAAAGAACAGCTAAAGGTCCAGTATGGACTGAGTGCTGTATTTAAAGGCTTGACGGCAGAGCACTGCTTTCCAAATCTGAACTTCTCCTCCACAGAAATGAAGGCTAGAACCAAGAGCTCTCTTAAAAAGCAGGTAAGATTCTCAGAATGTTGCCAAAGTCCTAGAAAGGACAATACAGTGGTACCTCGGGTTACATACGCTTCAGGTTACATACGCTTCAGGTTACAGACTCCGCTAACCTGGAAGTAGTACCTCGGGTTAAGAACTTTGCTTCAGGATAAGAACAAAAATCGGGCTCCGGCGGCGTGGCAGCAGCAGGAGGCTCCATTAGCTAAAGTGGTGCTTCAGATTAAGAACAGTTTCAGGTTAAAAACGGACCTCTGGAACGTATTAAGTACTTAACCCGAGGTAAAGTTGTAATAAACACATAAGAAAGCCACACATGTTCCTGGATCCGTGATTGACAATTAGAATAGGTCCATCGAGTTGCATCTACTAACCCTTGAGCTCGGAGTGTGCCTGCGAGGTGGTCAGTGACCAGGATGGCTCTCAGGTGACTCAGACTCAGCGAGTTCAGGCCCTTGCAGCCGTGCAGGGGCACACAGTTCAGGAGGATGCTGTGCCCATGGGCTGTCTGAGGGGGCTCCGCATACACAGGAATGGCTTTCAGGATCTGCTCATAGACAGCAGGCCTCTCTAACTGCACAGTCAATCCAGCTGGGCTCTTTTGGCAACTCCGGATGGGTGGCAACCCTGGGCGTTTAAGTGAAGATACACTCTCAGCAACACCATCGGGAACCTGTTGTGATACAAGAAAAGGCAGAAGAGTCAAGGAGCGTCAGCTTCCTCCTGGTTTGGGCTGTTCAGGAGCAGAAACAAAGCAGTTCACCATGTAGTTAGATTTTAAATAAAAGACACCCCAAGTTTCAAGCACAAATAGATCACAGCTGGGCTTTCTAAGCTAAAATGCTGTGGGTGGCGTATTGAAACCTGGTCTCTAGATCACTAAAATAATCTGCTGCAGGGAAAGAATTAGTAGGTGACTTCTCCAGTCAAGTCTTCTCTAAGATAGCTGGAAAGAGGAGTATAAATAAAATATGGAGTGATAAGTGTTGGTGCTGACCTTTAAAGCCCTAAACAGCCTCGGCCCAGTATACCTGAAGGAGCATCTACACCCCCATCGTTCAACTCAGACACTGAGGTCCAGCTCCGAGGGCCTTCTGGCGGTTCCCTTACTGTGAGAAGTGAGGTTACAGGGAACCAGGCAGAGGGCCTTCTCAGTAGTGGCGCCCGCCCTGTGGAACGCCCTCCCGTCAGATGTCAAGGAAATAAACAACTATCTGACTTTTAGAAGACATCTGAAGGCAGCCCTGTTTAGGGAAGTTTTTATGTCTGTTGTTTTATTGTGTTTTTAATATTCTGTTAGAAGCAGCCCAGAGTGGCTGGGGAGGCTTGGCCAGATGGGCAGGGTATAAGTAACAAATTTATTATTATTATTATTATTATTATTATTATTATTATTATTATTATT
>JAXCMG010000002.1:23746481-23768796 GCA_034642415.1 Podarcis siculus
TAATAATAATAATAATAATAATAATAATAATAATAATAATAATAATAGTAAATCACAAAGCACCACCTGAGAGCTGGAGGTGGTACCTCACCGGGGAACTAACCATTTGCATACCAATAAATGAATACAGGCAAGGCAGCCCCGCCCCATCGCCCCGCCCCCTTTCGCGGAGGACACGCCCCCTTACCTGTCCGTCCGCGAACATCGCCATCAGGGCAGCCTGCGGAGCCAGGAAATCCCTGCTACGTAAGTTCCGGGCGCTGCTCTCCTTGAACCAGACCGGGCCGCGAGCACCGACCCCGGCCTTTCCTCGGAGAGCAGCGTTCAAGGCCTCCAGGCTCTCGGAGACGGACAGGCGGCTCTCGAGCGTCTCCATGGCGACCGCAGGCGCCGGCGACTCCGGAATTCTTTCCTGGAGGGCGGGGGAGGGGGGAGGTCAGCCCGGTTTTCCAGGATGTGATGTCATGATGGAAAATAAACATAGAACTATAGTATAGACTGACTTCCGGGTGGAGCCAAAGCCGGTATGGGCATCGTAGGAGTGGGATTCTGCCACCCTTGGTGTTGTCGAGTCTTTGGGCACTTTAAAAAACAGATCCCCCCCTTTTTTCTTTTTCTGTTTTCGTGTATCATTTTGCTTTGTGGTTTGTGTTATCATTGTGGAAAACCTAATAAATTTTTTATTAAAAAAATAAAAATAAAAGACAGATTTTTATTTTTTTAATGGCATAAGCTTTTCATCAGGTCCACCGAGGCTTGCGACATAATTAGTTTCTTACAACACATTGTCATAGCCATGTCTACTCAGAATTCCTCAGAAGTCCTACTGAATTCAATGTAGTTTACTCCCTGGCAAATGGGTATTATTATTATTATTATTTATATACTGCCCTATGCCCGGAGGTCTCAGGGCGGTTCACAGAACAAAATCAAAATATGTAATCAAAATAAAAACAGCAACTCAATAACCCCCTAGGATTGTAGCCCTAGGCTGTATATACATATGTAGCCTTTGAAAACACACATGGGTCATAGCATTTTTTGTACATATTTATTTGCATGCCTTTGCAAATAACGTAGTCTAAAATGGCAGTTACTAGCTATGTTGTCTGTACGCACAGGTGGGCATGTTGAATTGCATTTGCTGCTTTTACTGCCTATTTGAACAGGTTCTTTGGAGCTCTTCGCAATCTCTCTTTGTTATACTGGACCTGGACAACTGAGTGTCATCAGCAAAGTTGGCTACCTCACTGCTCACCCCTCACTCTAATGATATATGAAAAAGTTAAAAGCACAGGTCCCAATAGTTTCTTGGGGAAACTCCACCTTTTACATTTATTCCTGCTTTCTGCTTTTTGCTACTTAACCAATTCCTAACCTACAAGAGTACTTCGCCCATTGTTCCATGGGTGCCAAGCTTACTCAGGAGTCTTTTGTGACGTAACATACAACATTTTTGGAAACTATATTTATATTTTTAAATCTATCAATGTTGAATTGTTGTAGTTTTTTGTTGTTTTTTTCATCCCTATGTTTTTAGCTGGTCCTGTTTTATCTCTAAGCTGCTAGGACTGGAGTCCCTGTCAGGGGAAAAGATGGAGTATAAATCTTCTTCTTTAGTGATCAGTTGTAGCCGAGTAAGATTGCCTTTCATGAACACAGTCTTAACAGTGAGTTCTGTAAGGGACTGTGAAGGCCAATTCTGGATCCACATGTCCTTCCACAGTGGGGACATAGGTTTCCTGGCGGGAATTGATCATGTTGAGGGTTTGCCAAATGTGCCTTCCTCTTAGCATGTTTCCCTTTTGTCCTGAGTTTGAGCGTCTTCAAAGCCCATGACTGTTCTCCAAAGGCTGTTCTCCAATTGGAGCGCTCACAGGCCAATGTTTCACAATTGTCCGTGTTTATCCTACATTTTTAAAGATTTGCCTTGAGAGAGTCTTTAAACCTCTTTTGTTGTCCACCAGTATTTCACTTTCTATTTTTGAGTTGGGAATAGAGTAGTTGCTTTGGAAGACGATAATCAGGCATCGGCACAACATGACCAGTGCAACAAAGTTGATGTTGAAGTATCATTGCTTCGGCACTGGTGGTCCTTAAGAGTAATTTGGAAGCAATCCCACTTAATAGGATCTTGAAGGGCTTGAGTGTTCATTTTGCGCCTTGGTTTCCTTCCTTGAAGCCTACGTTGAGGTATCTTGATAGCCAACGTAGAACGCATTAATCAGTGATCTGTCCAGCAGTCGTTGGCACATGTCATAGCTCTGGTAAGAAGCACATCGCTTATAAATAACAAGTGTGCCTGGTATGAGAATCTCTCTTTCAGAGACTGTGTCAAAAGCTATAGGCTGTTTGCATTTTTATTTATAGCCTGGGTGGCACTACGAACAATGGAAACTGTTTGAAATAAACCAGAAGCAGAAGTGAAACATCCCCAAGCAACTCCCCCTGTCCAGGCCAACAGAAATTCAAACAAAATGTAGACACTGAATGTAATATTTCTAATGGCCAGTGGAGGCTAGTCCATATGGGCAAATGAAGCACTGCCCAACCAACCTTAGTCTGCCCTCAGCCAGCCCCCGCCAGCCCATCTTCCAATGAGTCCAGTGTGGTGTAACTGCCTGTCATCTTCCTCATCCATAGTCTCAGTGTTGCCCTTATAAAACATAGCAGAGAAGAGAACAGGAACAAAGCTTAAGATGAGTTGGCTCCACTAATTATTGAGTGTACTGTTGTCTGGGCTCCTTGCCTTCTGCTCTATCAGTCTCAGTGGACAGCAACCTCTGCTGCTGATGGCTATTTTGCAGTTTTTAAAAACATCTAAAGGTTTCCCTAGAAAACAGCACATTTGCGGTTTCTAACCAGCTATGCCAACAAGATTAGGTATTATTCCGGGAAGGACTGAAGTTCCAGGGCATTGATATTCATGCTTTCTGAATTTAAGCCATAATCCAACAGCATAGACTACAGCCTGGTAGTTCATTCATACTGTTGTTTATTGTGGGCAGTAAGCTGCTTGTACCTGTGTTAATTCTCTGTTGTCCATATGATGTTCTCCACTGCCTTCCTGCACTTCCTGCTCCAGATTTTCTCACATCCTCTCCCTTTTGGATTCAGAAAATCTGGTCTGAAGGAGAGGAAAGTACAGGAAGACAGTGATTTGAAGGAGGACATCATACAGACAATGAAAATGGATGGAAAATCCCTAAGTAGTTTACGAAAGTTATAAAATAAAAATATAGTAAATATGAAAAAATACAAACAAATATCAGAATAGAATAAACAAAGTCCATTGTTTTAAAGTGCAAGTCAACAACTCAACAGACTTGCCAAGGCCATTTTGTGTTGGAAAGGACTTGAGGTCACCCATTTCAGCACACCTGCTCAGTACCGGAATATTTATTTATATTAGTTAATTTATATTAGCTATAATATTGTATAGATTTATATTAGTTGTAAACAGTGCTTGTATACCACTATTCATAAAAGAAAATCACATCAGCTGTAGCATGCTTGACATGACCATCCAGTTTCTGCATAAATACCTTCACTGAACAGGATCCACTTCCATTCTACTTTTCTTCATACTACAAAATTAGGTTTTACTATCCATTACATGTGGGACGCGGGTGGCGCTGTGGGTAAAAGCCTCAGCTCCTAGGGCTTGCCGATCGAAACGTCGGCGGTTCGAATCCCCGCGGCGGGGTGCGCTCCCGTTGCTCGGTCCCAGCGCCTGCCCACCTAGCAGTTCGAAAGCACCCCCGGGTGCAAGTAGATAAATAGGGACCGCTTTCTAGCGGGAAGGTAAACGGCGTTTCCGTGTGCGGCTCTGGCTCGCCAGAGCAGCGATGTCACGCTGGCCACGTGACCTGGAAGTGTCTCCGGACAGCGCTGGCCCCCGGCCTATAGAGTGAGATGGGCGCACCAACCCCAGAGTCTGTCAAGACTGGCCCGTACGGGCAGGGGTACCTTTACCTTTTTATCCATTATATGGGCGGGGTGTGTGTGGAATATTGCTTTGGATTCAGGCTTCTGGGTGTCCTATGCAGAATATAACATGTGACTGGGACACACATATTTATTGGGGGTGTATATGTTGGACTTTAGCAGGATGCAAGGTGAAAACGTCACAGAGATTATTTGGACCCTGATTCTCTACATATCTTCCAACTTTGTTTTCACATCTGTGAATGAGAGATGCAGAGTTGAGTTAAACCTTCCTCATTATCAGCCACATGGGAAAGAAGATTAGATTATGCCAGAGAAGGCTCTTTGATCTAAACAGACATCTTTCTGGTTTGTTTTTTCTTGCACTGCTCTGGCTATATGGGGTTCCTCTTTAAAAACTTAACCATGTATACAATATGAATTTTTGCACTTAGCGACTAAGTTGGGGCCAGTGGGTCCACTTAGCTGAATACCACCAACTGGATAGAAATCACAGGGAAACCAATTTCACGCCAACATTAGGCAAAACTTCCTAACAGCCAGAGCTGTTGGACAGAACAACAAAGTGCCTTGCGAGGTGGTAGGCTCTCCTTTGCTGGGCAGCTTTAAGCAGAGGCTGAATACCAGCTGATACTTAAGTTGCTTCCTGCATTGAGCAGAGAGGGTTAGACTTGATGACCTCCAAGGACCCTTGGCCCTATGAAACCTATGTTTATTGGAAAAAGGATAAAGATAATGCCTCAGCCCGCTTTCACATAAGCATATGGGTCGGCAAACTAAGGTCCACGGGCCAGATCAGGCCCAATTGCCTTCTGGATCTGGCCCACAGACGGTCCGGGAACTGCCGCGTGGATCACCAGCACGCATGTTCTGTTCAGTTTCTGTTAATTGATTCTCATGGGAAACTTGCAGATTCTGGCTTCAGACAATTAACTCAAGGCTGTGTCAATTTACTCTTGGCAGAAAGCCCAGGTCAGCTTGACCTAGAAACTGCTTACTCTGATTGGTTAACGACCAGCACTCAGCTCTGTTATCAAGGGATTGCTAGCTCAGTTTGATGTGAGGTGTGTTAGGAGTAGAAGTGCTGTGTATGGTTTTGAGAGAGAGAGAGAGAGAGGATTTATTTTGCTTTTATTTGTATGCAGAAACTCTGCTGCTTTTATTTTCTCCTTTTTAATAAATCCTGTAAATAGTTATTCTGAGTCTAGCTGACTAGTCATTACCGCCACAACTAGCTTCTTCGCTGTGCAGGAAAACTCTGCTACGTTTGGGCTAAAGCCAATAGGGCTATGCCTGACACTTCAAAGTTCCATGAGGTTATGGGCATTGTGCTGCCAGCCTGAGTTGTGGTGGTGTCAGCATCAACGGCGTTGGTTCCAGTAGTTCCAGAGGTGGTTGTTCCTGGCTGGTTCCGGACCGTGGTGAGCTGGTGACGCAGCGGACACAAGGACAACAGCTGCAGCGTGCGAGTGCTGGGTGCTGTGGTTCCTGTTCTCTCTCTCGGTGGTCGTGAGTAGCTGGTTCCGGGTTCCAGGGACATCGCTCTCAAGATGGCCTCACAACCAGTTCAGATGGCTTTTGAGCGTCTGAATGACTCCAATTACTTGCTGTGGTCGGAACGCATGCAGGCAGTGCTGCAGAGGGATCATCTCTGGCAAGTGGTGAGTAAGTTTCCTGCGAAGCCTGATGATGAAGACCTCGATAAAGACCAAAGAGCAAGGGCCACAATTGTCTTGGGGCTGGAAGATTCCCAGTTGCCGTATGTGAGGGGAATCAAGACAGCTAGAGGTGTGTGGCAAGCACTTAAAGAACTCCATGTGCGTGAGACAGCGGTTTCCAAGCTGTTCATTCGCAAGGCATTGTACAAGGCAATGTTACAGCCTGGGGTTACAATGCAGGAACACCTACACAGTTTACAGTTAAAGTTTGCTGCGCTACAGGAAAGAGACTGTGCGTTAGACCAGCAGGAGAAGGTGGCTATTATTCTGAGTTCTCTCCCGGAAAGCTGGGATAATTTAGTTTTGTCTCTAGAAGGCATGCAGGAGCGTGATTTATCCGTCAGTTACGTTACTGGGCGTTTGATTGAAGAATGGCAGAAGCGGCAAGAAAGGTCGTTGGCTGCAGAGGCTTCTACAGGCGGGCGGTTTGGAAGGAGTTCTCATGCCGTGCCAGAGGTGAAGCAAAAGCAGCGTACCGGTGAGGAGTCAGCGTTTGCTGTTAGGCGTTGTTTCCGATGTGGGTCCTCAGCGCATCTAAAATGACAATGTCCGGAGTTGGTCAAGTCTCAGTTGCCGGTGCAGGAGCAGAGACGAGATCAGCAGCAGCAGCGGAAAAAGAAATTCTTCAAACGAAAACAGTCGGCTCAGCTGGTGACCGGCGAGGTCAAGATTGCTGATGAGAAACAAGCTGTCTGGGTGGTCGATTCGGGAGCGTCTCGCCACATCGTAAATTCAGATGAATTGTTTGTTTCCAAGAACTCAGCACAGCGCAGCCAGGTGGCTCTAGCAGATGGAAGTACTTCCGAAGTGATTTCAGGGGGTGCAGTTTTTGTTCCTTGTCTTCGTGAATGTCTGCAAAATGTACTGTGTGTGCCTTCATTAAGGAGCAATCTGATGTCTGTAGATTGTTTGCTAAAAGCTGGGTTTAAAGTGCATTTTGAAGGAGACAGTTGCATGATTAAGAAGGCTGGTGAGATTTTAGGCACTGCTAAGTCAGAGGGAGGCTTGTTTTGGCTTAAAGCAGGTTCTCAAGTTGCAGCAGTAGTCAGTAAATCTCAGCCTGCAGTGAACAACAAAGCTATACATGACAACTGTGTGCACTTATTGCATAGGAAAATGGGGCATGCTTGCTGGAAAAGTGTACTAAAAATGTCTGAATTGGCTGATGGGGGTAATTTAAAGAGTTGTAACAAGTACCTTGATTGTAATGTGTGTAAAAAGGTTAAAACCCACAGAGTCTCTTACCCCAGAAGTGACAGAGTTAGTGAGTCACCGCTACAGCTGGTTCACATGGACGTAATTGGTCCATTTGCTGTAAGCAGGGGTGGATCGCGTTTTTCACTAACAATTGTGGATGACGCTACACGTTATTCTTGGGTTTTTCCCATGAAGAACAAGGGTGACGTGTTCACTAAGTTTAAAGGCTGGGTGGCATCTGTGGAAAGATTTCTGTCCATTAAACTTAAAAGGATTCAGACGGACAGAGGTGGCGAATTTATGTCAAATGCCTTTAGAGATTGGTTACAGAAGCGTGGCATTGGGCATAGAAAAACGAACGTTTTTTCCCCACAGGAGAATGGTGTTGCAGAGCGAAAAAACAGATCTTTACAAAATATGATGTTTGCCATGCTTGAAGATGCTGATTTGCCCATGTCTTATTGGGGGGAGAGCATGCTCACCGCGTGTTATCTCCAAAATAGGCTCTTTCATCAAACAATAGGTACAACCCCGTACTTTAAATTGTTTCAGAAAAAACCCAAAATTGACCATTTGCATGTGTTTGGATCAAAAGCCTGGGTATTGATTCCAAAACAAATGAGAAAGAAGGGAGATCCTAAGACCAAACAGTTAGTGTTTGTGGGTTACCAGGAGCTGGGAAAAGGTTTCCGCTTTGCTGAAGGGACAAATGGCATTGTGATCTCCAGGAATGCCAGTTTTTGTGAACATAGTGGCTGGGAGAGACTACATGCCAATACTGAGGTTTGGTTTGAACCTTCCCAGGAGCTTCATGACTCTGAAGGTAGACACAGGGAGTCAGAGTCTGAGGGGGAGGAAAGTTCAGATAAGAGCTCTCAGGAAAGTGAAGTTAGCCAAAGACCAGTTGCTAAGCAACAAAAGAGAGGTCGTAGTTCTGAGGAGGAAAGTGGGTCAGAAGAAAAATTTTCTCCCAGAAGATCTAAAAGACAAAACAAAGGAGTGCCTCCGGTGCGTTTTTCTCCTGATACTGCAAATGTGTTCAGTGTGATTGCAGAGCCCAAGAGTTTTCAGGAAGTGTTAAAGTTACCAAAAGAGGAGGCAGAGCGCTGGAAACAGGCAATGGAGGAAGAGATGTCCTCTTTGAATGAGCACAAGGTTTTTACACCAGTAGCAGCGCCTGAGGGGGCAAAGATTGTAGCAATTGTCCAGTAAGTTCAAAGTGAAAGACTTAGGCCCGGTTAGGACATATCTAGGGTTGGAAGTGTGCTGGGCCCAAGATGGCAGCTGTCTAATTAGTCAGCAGAACAAAATTAAACAACTACTGACTACATACAGAATGCAGGATTGCAAAGGGGCAGTGGTGCCTATGGATCCAGGTTTCATAAAAACACTTCATACAGATGAGAGTCCTGAATTTGAACATCCTGAGGTATATCATTCTGTAATTGGAAGTTTATTGTATCTAGCACAGTGGTCCAGACCTGATATTAGCTACGCAGTAGGCATATTAAGTAGATTGGTCTCAAAACCCACACTAAATGCCTGGAAAGGGGTAAAACAAGTTCTGAGGTACCTCAAACAGACAATTGGCTATATGTTACAATTAAATTCTTCAGAGGATGAAATGTTGAGTTGCTTCTGTGATAGTGACTGGGGAAATTTGCCGGATAGAAAATCTGTCACAGGACTAGTCATAATGGTCGGTGGAGCTTTAATCAGCTGGCGGTCACGCAAGCAAGACGTTGTAAGTGTGTCATCAACGGAATCAGAGTACGCCGCATTGAGTGAATTGTGCAACGAGGTGATTTATTTCAAGCATTTGTTAGCAGATTTAAATGTAAATTGTGGAGAACCAGTACAAGTTTACATTGATAATCAAGCTTGTATAACCTTAAGTAAAACAGAGGGTTTCAAATCGCGTTCCAAACATATCTCTGTAAAATACCAAAATGTGCGTTGCTGTGTACAAGACAATGTAATCACCTGTACTTATGTATCAAGTGAAGAAAATGTAGCAGATGTATTAACTAAACCATTGGCAAAGGTAAAGAACAAGCGAATGTGCAAAGGTTTAGGTTTGCTGGAAAAATGATCTCCTACATAGGTGTATTTGATGTTAATTGTTCAGCAGAATCTGTGAGGGGGTGTTCAGTTTCTGTTAATTGATTCTCATGGGAAACTTGCAGATTCTGGCTTCAGACAATTAACTCAAGGCTGTGTCAATTTACTCTTGGCAGAAAGCCCAGGTCTGCTTGACCTAGAAACTGCTTACTCTGATTGGTTAACGACCAGCACTCAGCTCTGTTATCAAGGGATTGCTAGCTCAGTTTGATGTGAGGTGTGTTAGGAGTAGAAGTGCTGTGTATGGTTTTGAGAGAGAGAGAGGATTTATTTTGCTTTTATTTGTATGCAGAAACTCTGCTGCTTTTATTTTCTCCTTTTTAATAAATCCTGTAAATAGTTATTCTGAGTCTAGCTGACTAGTCATTACTGCCGCAACTAGCTTCTTCGCTGTGCAGGAAAACTCTGCTACGTTTGGGCTAAAGCCAATAGGGCTATGCCTGACACTTCAAAGTTCCATGATGTTCTTTCCCTCTCCCTCTCATGGCACCGGTGGCGCCTCCCCCTCCCTCCTGACTTCTCCCCGCCCTGCCTAGATGAGGAAGGCAGCCAGGCTTTGTTGGTGCCAGCAGCAGCAGCAGCGCTCGAGCGGCCGTCATTTTAAGCAGCCCCTCTCCAGAGCCCTCTCGCACATTGCTCATCGTCCCCCCACCGCCACCAGCCCCTGCCGCTCGCAAGAGACAGGTAAGCAGCCACTGGGGCTCATGGTGCTCTTGCATCATCCCCCCCCAAAAAATATAGTCCGGCCCCCCACAAGGTCTGAGGGACAGTGGACCAGCCCCCTGCTGAAAAAGTTTGCTGAGCCCTGCATAAGCACATTAAAACCACAGCATTCAGTAACCTGTGTTTGTTTGCTTGCTCGTTCTTCTGTCTTTGAATGTCATTTTCAGCTCTTGAGACTGCAGTGATACACATTAAAGCAGGGAAGGAGCACCAGGTAAGGCTGCATCCCTTTGTGGGCAGCCTTCTGGCAGCTGCAGGAGTGTTGGGCAGCACCAGAGGCAAAAGTGTGCAGGACAATGGATAAGACTCTTTCATTTGTGCAGTAGGCTCCATTTCTAGCTATGCAAACCTTAAGAGGCTTCTGTGCCTTAATTTCTCCATCCTCTTGTCCACGCAAGCTGAAGGCATTATCACAGTACAAAGCCCTCAAGGAGACCTTGAAGCAGAGACAGCAATGCAGTGTGGCCTGGGAAGGGTCTAGTCTAGTGGGCCTGGAGCATCACATCCAACCATTCCGTGGCCTGAGATTCCCTACCCTCTGCTGCAAGTGTTCATTATTCAAACAAAGGGCACATGTAATTTTGATTGGATCTGAGTAATCAACAAGTCAGAATTCAATCTTTCCTTTTTTTGTGCAGTTGCATGTTTTATTTCTCAGCAGAGAGCGCAACACACCTCACCTCGGCATCTCATTACCCGTTCTCATCCGACACCCTGGTGCACCCACTTCTCTTTGTTGAGGTGGCAGAATCTAAAAAGGGGGGCCGTACTCTCTGCACCACCCACAGCCAAGAGATGATCTGAGAATTCCTTCTCACGCCAGACCAACTACTGACTGTCAGCCGTGGCAGAAGATTCCCCCCCCCCCAGCCCCACTACGGCTGCCTTGGCACTCCATTGCATGCCCACAGAAATTAGCTGCTTTGCATCCAGCCTGGGGGGGAAATGGATAGCCGGGAATACTATTATCAAGGGTGCAACAGCAGTAGCAGCAGGCCTAGCCCCTTGCACTGATGCTTCTGCTGGAAACCCTATTGTAAGCAACAAGGCTGTTGGTGTTCTGTAGCTTGGGCACTAAAATAGGTCTTTGTCAGTTCGAGATTCAAGGCCTGTTAATCTTCAGCCCTATGTATGCTCACCCGTTGCTTACCTCTGAATAAACACACAAGGGATTATGCAGTTCATCTCCAAACTAGAGCCATCTAGTCCTTCCAGATGCAACTGGAGACCTGACAGAACCTTAGTCACTGGACTAGACTGCTAAATCGCTTTTGGCATGGCTCATATGGCAAGCCGAGACAATGTTCTTTGGCTTCGTTGACATGCCCCAAGCAAGGCTGCGCTGGAAGCTTCCCGCTAAGGAAAAATGCACTTCTGTGGCAGCGTTTCAGTAATCCAGTGGAAGATCTCAGAGTTAAATATGCCAATATTGAGAGGCTATAGCTCAGTAGTAAAGCACATGTTTTGCAGGTACAAAGGACCCGGGTTCTATCGCTGACTTCTCCAGTCTTAAAGGGAAATCCTCCGCCTGAAGATCATTCTGGAGGGACCTTGCCAATAGCCTTCCTCAACCTCCTCCAGATGTTTGTGGGCCACAACTCCCAGCATCCTTGATCACTGAATTTGCTGGCTGAGGCTGATGGGAGATGGAGTTCAACATTTGGAGGCACCATGTTGGCTAGAGTAGATATTAACAGAAATTGTAGCAATTGTGTATATTCAGTACTAGGCATTTTTGTGTGTTTACTTACCATTTGCAGGTTGACACAGAGGACCTATATTACTTATTTACATGTTCAACCATTTGGAAGGTGCTTGATTCTTTCCTAGTTCCCGAGAACTTTTTAAAAAAATATTTTATTTTACAACATGTGCTTTGATTAGCAAACAATTATATCAACATTCCCATTTGGGCCTGTACAGCAACCAGAATAAGGAAGGAGTCTTGGATGCAGAGCTGTTGTTTGGGGAGTTGGTTTATTATGTTATTGGTTTGGCTCTTAGCTTAACGTCCTTTCGGCTTGGCATGCAAATAAAAGAGCGAGCATCTAATTTGTGAGTTCCTTTCCTCCTTACACGCAGCATGACTCACATGACATCTCACATGTATACTTGTACCACACACAATAATTTATATGAAAGGACTGTCAACTTGCATGGGCCAGATCCAATGCGGTAGAAACCTCATGCATTCACTTCTCCTTTTACTTCCTGTGCAAGATTATGCAGCTGTAGGAAATATACCCTTGAGAAACTAGAAGCGCCCATCCTTGATGAACCAGAAGCAGCTATTTACTCTGTGCTAGGAGAACATGCTATGAAATGAATGAGTGAATCTGTGCTATAGACAAGACGCATGACATTGCATGAAATGTCTTCTTTGGGACTGGAAAAGCTGCTCACTCGTTCACCCTGCTGTCTTTCTTTCATGGGGATCCTTGAAAGAGCTGTGGACAGACACGACATCCCCGTGGCCATTGTGTCTGCTCGCTCAGCGGGAGTGATCGTGTCATTCCAAAGCAATTTCTTCTCCTGAACCTCCCTGTGCATGTGAGGCTTAAGATATCTGATCCACTCTGGGTGCATCCACACACACACACTGGTCTCTTCATGCCTGGGCACCAAGATTTTTGTTTTGTTTTGTTCTTGGAACATCTTGCAGGGAAGAGAAATGTCTTAGAGAAACTGGCTGAATACAGGAACATCGTCTTGAAGCCAACCTGGCTCTGTTCCAGTGGGGGCCTTCTGCAATTTGACGTGACCAAGTCCAGCCAGTCACCAGCTTGGGGAGGAGAGATTTGCAGGTTAAGAGTGGTGGTGTCCTAGGAACATTCCAGGGCATCAGCAGTGTTAAAACATTTAGTTGCCACTAACAAACAGAGTAGGGACGCGGGTGGCGCTGTGGGTAAAAGCCTCAGCTCCTAGGGCTTGCCGATCGAAAGGTCGGCGGTTCGAATCCCCGCGGCGGGGTGCGCTCCCGTTGCTCGGTCCCAGCGCCTGCCAACCTAGCAGTTCGAAAGCACCCCCGGGGTGCAAGTAGATAAATAGGGACTGCTTACTGGCGGGAAGGTAAACGGCGTTTCCGTGTGCGGCTCTGGCTCGCCAGAGCAGCGATGTCACGCTGGCCACGTGACCCGGAAGTGTCTCCGGACAGCGCTGGCCCCCGGCCTATAGAGTGAGATGGGCGCACCAACCCCAGAGTCTGTCAAGACTGGCCTGCACGGGCAGGGGTACCTTTACCTTTACCAAACAGAGTAGGGCTTGTAAAGTCCCCTGCTTGAGACCCTCCCCCTGGCCCTAGGGTCCTGTTCATAGTCCTGGGCTGGATGAGCTTCCATAGGAACACAGTAAGAGCCTTTTCGATTGCCCAAAGGCCCATCTAGTCCAGCATCCTGTTCTCACAGTGGCTGACCAGATTCCCGTAAGAAAAATGCAAGGATCTAAGCACAAGACCGCTTTCAAATTTTCAGCGCGTCACTTCAGTATGTGCCCAGCTGTAAATTACTTCTGGCAGAATCAAGAAATGGTTTAGGTCACAGGTTAGTATACAGTGAAAACCGAAGATAGTTATTTAAAAGTTATGTTCTGATCAGGGAGACTGCAGCAAAATGTTGCAGTGCATATCCTTGCATCCTCACAGGAGTGCTCCTGTTCAGGGTTCCAGACAGCAAGGCAGCTGAGCATGCTCAGTTCTAATTAGGCTGCTGTTGTTCTTTAAGTGGGGTGGGGCTACCCATTTAAGTGTTTTTTCAAAAATATTTTTGTACTGCTACAAACTCCAGGGTTCCCCCAAGCAGGTTGATACTTCACACTTTTCTCTCAGTGGCTCCCCTTTTAGCTGCTGTATTGTCAGCACTTCACCATATAAGTTTGCTGTTAGGAGCAGGGGTGTCCTACAGTTCATAAATCACCTCCAGAGCTACAACTCTCAGAGCTCCCTGAGGAGAGATTGACTATTAAATCACTATGATAATTATAGATCTGTGTCGGGGGGGGGCGCGTGTCTCCCACTGGCCCTCAGCGCCACTAACAAACTAGTTTCCATGATTCTTTGAAGGAGGGCATGGCAGCTCAAAGTAGCACAACACTGAAGCTGTGACCGTTTAAAATGTTAGGATACGAGGAGCTACCAATAACTGTCTCTGACGTGAGCTGAAGACTGATCTGATAGAAAAAGGAATCCCTCACCCTTCTCTCTTGAGAAGGTATATCAATCTTTAGCCTTAGTAGTCAATGATCTTTCAATGTACAGTGGTACCTCGGGTTACAGACGCTTCAGGTTACAGACTCCGCTAACCCAGAAATAGTACCTTGGGTTAAGAACTTTGCTTCAGGATGAGAACAGAAATTGTGCTCTGGCAGCACGGCAGCAGCAGGAGGCCCCATTAGCTAAAGTGGTGCTTCAGGTTAAGAACAGTTTCAGGTTAAGTACGGACCTCCGGAACAAATTAAGTACTTAACCCAAGGTACCACTGTACCAGCTTCCCTTCCCTCCAACCATGCTGAAAACCCTCACAGTCTTAGGGATATATCCCTCCCTCCTTCCTTTACACCACAAGAGACAGCATCCGTGCATTTTTAGGATTAAGAGCCACGTCATACTTTTATGTGGCTATTGGGTGCGCTGGTTTCCTCCCCCATTTTGTTGTGGTAAACGCATAACCCG
This sequence comes from Podarcis siculus, assembly GCA_034642415.1. Lineage (NCBI taxonomy): Eukaryota > Metazoa > Chordata > Lepidosauria > Squamata > Lacertidae > Podarcis > Podarcis siculus. The sequence continues at coordinate 23,760,855 of JAXCMG010000002.1, forward strand.
CTTTCAATCCGTTTTAGAATGTTGTTTTTTGCTTGGTTTCCATTTTTAGATCGTGTCTGTTTGCTGTGCCATGGGGAGGAAGGGCTGGGTATAAATAAATAAAATGTAGGATGAGAAGCGACCCCTAAGCCATTGGGGGGTGAGGGAATCTCACGCACAGGGAACAACTTCAGTCCTCCAGGCTTCTCTGCCTGGCCTGTGGAAATCTCCTCAAGGGACAATTCTTCGCCAGGCCTGTTCTGCATCCTCCTCAAGTGGTTCTGCTTGGCTGGAAAGTTTCCCTGAACCGTTGAGAACATATCTTGCTCTCTCCTATGTATGGATCGGAGAAACCCCTGGCTTGTGTGGCTGGAATGTGGCCTACTACAGAAATGTTAAGAGAAGGGGGTGTCAGAAGGGGGGCGGGAGAGAGAGAACCTCGAAAAGGAAATTGTAGAGTTGGAAACGGTTCAGCAGCCGCTACATGATTTAGGCAATGGAGGAACTCCCTACAAGAGAGGGGACTGTTTTTGTTTAGAGAAAAGGCGACTAAGTGGTGACCTGATATAAGTTTAAAAGCTTGTGTGTTAAGTGAATAAGAGAAGTGTTTTTCTCCCTCTCTCGCAAGACTAGAACTCGTGGCCCTACACTGAAGCTGAAAGCTAGACAGATAAAAGAAGCTACTTCTTCACACCGCTCGCTCCCAAACGAGGCAGCAATGGCGCCCAGCCTAGATGGCTTTAAAAGAGATTTAGAAGAGAGGGCTATCGATGGCTATTAGCCACGATGGCTCTACTCTGGCTCCTCAGCTGGAGGCAGCAATGTTCTGAATACCAGTTTTATGGAAGCCACAGGAGAGGAGATGGCTCTTGTGCTCGAATTCTGCTTGTCGGTTTCCCACAGGCATTTGGTTGGCCACTGTGAGAACAGGATGCTGGACTAGATGCAGCACTGGCCTGATCCAGCAGGCTCTCCTTACGTCCTTTATGGAAGTGCTAGAGAGAGAAGGAGTAGGCCTGCCCACTTTGGTTCCAGCCCTGTTTCGGTTCGTGACCAATAACCCCTGAGGGAATGCGGTCCTTGACAGAAGAAAAGTTGCCCACCCTTGTCCAAAGGGCCTATATTCAATGGAGGCTGGTCCTTCAGAGCCAATGGGGCATTGCCTCACCAATCTCCGTCTGCCTGCAGCCAGCCCCCACCTGCCGGCCTTCTTGCATACAGCCTGGGGGGTGCGGGTGGCAATGCATGCCAGTTTCCCCCTCCTCAGTGCCAAGGTTGCCCTTGCAGAACTCCGCTGGGTGGAGGGAGAAGACTGGGACAAAACTAGAACTGAATTGGTTGGCTCTGACTGCCATGAACTGTGGCTCCACCCATTACTGGGCTCCCACTTTACCAGTCACCACTGCCCCTACTGTGAACCACCCTCCCAGCTTTTAGATCTGCTGAACCCTGGGCCTCTCAATCCCAACCCTGCCTGTGCTATACCCAGAACAGGAAGTTCATGCCCACATTGCGTGATTGGGCCCTTCCTGCCCCAGATCGCAGATGGCCTTATCCACTTTGTGGCTGGAAGTGCTTGCTGACTGTAGCACATCGACAGATCCAGATCTGGTGGTTCCACCCCCTCAGGAAACAAACCACTATCTTTAGAGGACAGAGACGTGAAGAAACCCAGAGGCACACCCGGCTCACACCTCCACGGTGCTGCCAAAACAGCACACCATTCCAGCAGTCCCTCCTTAAGCCTGCTCCCTTAAGGACTTCTACCTCAAACCCTAGCCGCCTCTGGTGGTCAAAATATATCCTCTCCCATGCTGTGAGAAAGCTCCCTTTTTACAGGTACATCAGTAACTTGAAAATTGTCTTTCCAGACTGGACTCCTCGAGATATCGTTGGGACTCCCAACTCCCATCAGCCTCGATGGCCAATGGTCAGGGATGATGGGAGTTGTAGTCCAACCACATGCTTCTCCATCCCCCCCCCAGAAGCTTCCAGACCGTTGTAGTTTCCAGATGGGATTTTGCATGTGAAGCTGATTTAGTGCCCCTGCTTAACAAACCCGCTTCCTCCAAAAGATAGGGGGCTTGTGAGAAGGAAAGCAATTTGGGAAATGCCGTGGAAAATGCTGGGTAACCCTTGTTTTCGTGCAATGCCATAGAACCTCCCCAACCAATAAACCAGAGTGAAGGCTCATGAAGCAGCCAGTGCTGTCTATTACCCCCCCCCCAAAAAAAAGTGATTCAGGATGAATGCTCAAGAAGAAGAAGAGTTTGGATTTGATATCCCGCTTTATCACTACCCGAAGGAGTCTCAAAGGGGCTAACATTCTCCTTTCCCTTCCTCTCCCACAACAAACACTCTGTGAGGTGAGTGAGGCTGAGAGACTTCAGAGAAGTGTGACTGGCCCAAGGTCACCCAGCAGCTGCATGTGGAGGAGCGGGGAAGCGAACCCGGTTCACCGCTCTTAACCACTACACCACACTGGCTCTCAATGAACTGGCTGTTTGGAAAAGGCCCCTATTGGAGACACCAAGATCCAGATAATGCAGCAACCCAAAGTGCCCTAATTAGATGCTTTTTGGAAACCCACGTGGCAGAAAATATCCAGGCCCCTCTTGTTTATTCTGGCAATTAGAGGCTTCCTATATGTGGAAGTTCTATTCTCAGCTGTTCTAGCAAATAGCCGTTGATAGACCTATTTGCCATCCATTGGTTTAATATGTTTTTTAAAACAAAAAACCATACATAGCAGCTGTCATTACAACACCCCTTTGTCAATAATGCCATAAGCTGATTATGCAGCACAGGAAGAAAAGCGCAAATAAAAACCAACACGGCACTTTTTTTTAAAGCTACTCCTCAGAATGGCACCTGGCTATTTTTCTAAACAACCCAGGATCCCCCGCCCCCCGCTTGCTTTAGGTTTTTCATTTGCTACCTGGCTATTAAAGTTTCACCATTGCCTCAACAATTAACCGGCTAAGGAACCCGCCCCCCTCCCTCAGTCACAATCATTTTGCACAGCAATTGCGTCTGTTGCCACCTAAGGAGTCGGCTGCGAATGGAATCAGCATCCCGTTTTCCTCTTCTATATAGCTCATATGAAAAGCTAGCTGAGCCAATTGACAATGGATGACATCTGCAAGACCCTGAGGATCTTTGCTGTGATTTGGATTTCTAGCTCTCATTACAGTGGTACCTCAGGTTACATACGCTTCAGGTTACAGACTCCGTTAACCCAGAAATAGTACCTTGGGTTAAGAACTTTGCTTCAGGATGAGAACAGAAATCGTGCTCCGGCGGCGCGGCAGCAGCAGGAGGCTCCATTAGCTAAAGTGGTGCTTCAGGTTAAGAACAGTTTCAGGTTAAGAATGGACCTCCAGAACGAATTAAGTACTTAACCCGAGGTACCACTGTATTAGGGAGAGCAGAATCTTTGCTCTGTGTGCAAAACCCCTCGTTCCTTTCCTATAGCCCCACCGCCAGAAGCCGCAGCCTCTTTTCCCATGTCTCAAGTTAAGGAGGAGACCAAACCAACTCCAGAAGAGCAGAGCAGGAGAGCAGGGAACGAAATCCAAGCGCAGCTGGAATGCTCAGAGAAAAACAGCTGCTTTTGGGATTCCGTTGCCCGCTGACACGCTGTCGTCATCATCACTGAAGAAGCTGGCTGGCCGCAGAAGGAAGGCAAGGTGGTACTGAGGCCTGGGCAAAGAGGCAGGCTCCATCGCTGAAGGGAAGAAGGTCACACACACTGTCAGCCCCCTGTGAGCTGAGATTTATGCAAGGAGCGCGAAGACAGTTCCAAGAGCAGCTATGGCTTCTGTGCGGAGGAGCTGCTACAAGTCCTGTAAGGAGAGAAAGCCCAGCCAGGGTCAATAAGTCCTTCAGCAGATTTCTCAGCAACACGGCACACTTTTTTTCCAGAAGCCCCTCTTTAGTTCAAGTTGCTGTTGTGTCCTGACTTGGTATCAAATGCTACCTGCCTGATTGTACTTATTTACCAGACTTTATTTGCCTGACTTTACTACCTCCGCTGTTGGAGGCACTGAGTGGCTGATCCAGTGAGGTTATGTTCTTATACTTTCTCCTGTATTTGTCTACAAAGGAAAATCATGGGCACCCACCCTGACCTTTTTACACAGAAGCTAATTTAACTGCAAGTGGAACTTAAGCCCATGCAATCAAATAACGATGCCCTGATTAAGAATGCTGGACTTTGTGGAGACCTCGGTTCCACAAAGCTCCCTGCGTGGCCTTGGACCAGTCTCCATCTCTCAGCCTAATCTACTTCGCAGGGTTGTTGTGAGGATGAGAAAGGGATGCCGCCTTGAGCTCCTTGGAGGACCAAAGTATCAAATAAGATAAAAGTGTTTAGGTTCCTTGAAGAGACTGCTTAAGGAGATTCCGGGGGGTGGGGTAGGGGGTTTAACAAATTGGGCCGAACAGCTCGAAAGTTTTGCACAATGCTTGCTGTCCTTTGTGCTGTTTCTCCTGTGTCATCTGCACTGATCCTGCAACTCTGTTTGGACTAAGAACATGCAAACGGGTTAGAATTATTATTATTTCTGGATTAAGCAGTAAATAGATCTTGGTATATAAAATAAACAATATATTATTATTACTACTATTTTTACTTTTATTATTATTATTGTTATTATTGCTGCTGCTACTACTAGATTTGCATTTATAATATAAGGAGAGCACTGCAGGATCAGACCAAAGTTCCATCTATTCCAAATCTCCCGTTTCTACAGTGGTGAACCAGCTGCCTCTAGGGAGCCCGCAAGCAGTACCTGAGTGTAATAGCCCTTCGCTGCTGTTTGTCCCCGCAACAACTGGTATATTCAGAGGTACATTTCCTCTGAACCTGGGGGCTCTATTTAAAACCTGGCTCATGGCTGTGGGTAGACCACAGATTTCTTTAAAGAGAGAAAAATCATTTGAAAGCCCCCCACCCCATGCCAATCAGTTGCTGCCACATCTGCTCTCTGCAATTTCTTTAAAGTAATTAATGTGTTGTGTGAAGAAGCACTTCCTTTCAGGAGTCAGCCTAGCCCAGGTGAGACTAGCAAGGTGGGGGGCAGAGAAATGAGAACACCTGCCAGCCTACAATGCACCTTCGCTTGTGAGTGCTGCTAAGCAATGCAGGAAGGTGGAAGGGAGTCGGTTGTGAATGGACTCTGAAAGGGGAGGAAAATGCAAATCACAAACAAAACCCCAACCAATTTCAACATCACTTGTGCAAACAGCTTCGCTGGTAACTCTGCCTGGCATACATTAAATACTTTCCCTATTACCATGCCCCACCTTGGCAGGTGTCTATTTCTCCACCCACTTCCTAGTCCCTTGCTGGCACACACACACTCCACAAGGAAAGGTGGTATTCCCACCCCCACCCGCCTTGATCTTCCTTCTGGCAGTTGTGCCACACAACTCCCCGCTGTTATTATGCCCCTGGGATGCAGCCAGGCTTAAAGCTCAAACAAGAGGAGGTAGATTTGCCAGGGTCAAATTTCAAATCTTTTATTGTTATTCCACTTCCTTGTAACCCTTTCCTCTGCGGAGCAGATGCATGCATTGTGCTAAGCAGAAAATTAGAGGAGAGAATCAAGCTGGGGGGGGGGAGAGAGACTATCATAGGAAAAGGAGTGGAAGGAAAGGACCATCTTGCATTAGAGTCGGGTGGATTTTGCAACCCGCCCTGATTCCCCCCCCCCAAAAAAGGGTAGAAGCAATGCATAGGAGGGGTGGGCAGACAAAACCTGTTGTTCGTGCTGAAAACACGAAGGCCAACCATTAAAATAATCCGCAGAACAAACTGCCTTCTCTCCAGTTTTATTTTAGAACCTCCTACAGGGCGCCACACAACAAACCCAGCATCTAAACTGCAGACTGGTTAGACTGGACCCAGTTAGCAGTGCAGGAGGGAGGGAGGCTGCCCCGCACCCCTTCTGGCGATTCTGTCCAGCAACTTTTCTCTCATTCTCCTCCCTGGGGCCTTTTTGCAAGTCTCATGCCCAGCTGGAGAGGAAGGGGAAGGTTGGTGGGTGGAGGACCCTTACCTGCTGCTGAATGTCCCCTGCAGGTATTCCTTGCCCAACAGAAGAAGAAAACTGCTGCTTGTGAAGAGCAATTCAGATGCACATTTCCAATTGCCCTTGTTGTAGCACACAGAGACCCACATCACCCACAATCCTCATCTTTTTCTAGATCTAGGTAAATAAGCCCAGATGGACCAGCGGGGAAATAGTAAATGGGCAGACCAAAGTTGGCGCTGCCAGCTAGGGCTAAAGGAACGTGTTCTTCTTCCCCTGCTCTGTTCCCTCTGCTGCCTCCTCTGTGCTGAATCCCAGAATGTAAGCTGCTTGGGGCAGAGACCTCTCTTCTTGTCGTCCCTCTGTAAAGGCACGGTGCACATGGATGGAACTAGCTAGCTAAATAAATAGGCAGGTGGTTTAGACCACAGCGCCACGTGGAAAGTGTAGTACAACAAAATCCACAGGGTCACATAGATTCCCCCATCTCTGTTCCAGCTTGCGTCCGTCAAGTGCCCTAGGCTTCCCTACCCCTTAGGGCTTCTTCCCAGACCTCAGCCTGTGCCAGAAAGACACTCCTGTCTCTAGGTACTGGAAGAGATGTTAATCCCAGACAAAACGACAACTTTCCCATTCTGCAAACAATCCAGCATCTTTATTCTGCAAGCAAGATAATGGACTGGCAATAATATAGAAAGGGAAATGGAATTTGCCTCATCCATTTAGCTTATTATTGTCTACACTGAGGGCTTCTCCGCACCTAGCTTTTGCCCCATTCTGTCCAGGAGCTCTGGAGCTTTCCCCGTGAAAACCTGCTCTTTAAAGCTGAAATGGAACCAACAGCAATTGGGGTTTTCTGCCGTTTGCTCCGATTCAACTTTAAAGAGTAAGTTTTTGCGGGGAAAGCTAGCAAAAAAGGGGGATGGCTCTCAGACACATGGCTTAAAGCACGGACCATGCCTGGAAAGTGCGGATGAAAGGAAAGTATGGCTAAGCCTGACTGTGAGTGGCTCTCCAGGGTTTCAGGCAAGGAACCACCCCAGTCCCCCTACCTGGAGACACCAGGGATTGAACCTGGGACCTTGTGCATGCAAGGCAGAAGCTCTGCCACTGAGCTACGGCCCTTCTGTACAACTGGCTTTAGCAGAGACCACAACTGACCTTGGCAGTGGTGTCTAGTGGACATCAGTGCTGATGGGGTGGCCATTGAAAATAAACACACACAGTTTTTTCTGTGTAAAGGCAGTGCAGCCCCGTGGTCTTTTAAGTCAGGGCAAATGTACCTGCACCGTTTATCCCGTTCTCATGTGACCACAGGTAAAGTACTGAGCACGTCAGCCATGCTTCTTACAGCAAATAGTTGGCGGACTCTTCCATCACCTCAGAAAGGCAACTCTCTTCCAGCCAAAGGTCCAACTTGTGGTTCCTCAACAAAAACTGGCCTGACACCTTCAGGGAAAGTTTGGCCACGGTAACTTCACTGCATCTCCTATTCTCACTTCCATTTTGGACTAGATCAATAGCCATCCCTTCCTCCATATCCCTAGGAAGTCAGTTTGTTTTGTGCTCTGCATACAGTATCTCCTGGTGGCAGTCTCTGGAGTAAGTCAACTGTCACTTTTGTACGCCAGGAGATTCTAACACCTCTGGAGCCTGCCCTGCTGATTTATATTTTTTACATTGATAAACCACCTTTTTTCCTCCAGGGAGCTCAAGGCAGCATGAACAGTTCTCTCCCTCATCGTCAAATTTCCACAACAACCCTGTGAGGTAGTTACAGATAGGTAGCCGTGTTGGTCTGCCATAGTCAAAACAAAAAAATTTTTTCCTTCCAGTAGCACCTTAAAGACCAACTAAGTTAGTTCTTGGTATGAGCTTTCGTGTGCATGCACACTTCTTCAGATCTGAAGAAGTGTGCATGCACACGA
>JAXCMG010000002.1:23769196-23829659 GCA_034642415.1 Podarcis siculus
GTGTGCATGCACACTTCTTCAGATCTGAAGAAGTGTGCATGCACACGAAAGCTCATACCAAGAACTAACTTAGTTGGTCTTTAAGGTGCTACTGGAAGGAAAAAAATTTCCTGTGAGGTAGGTTAGGCTGAGAGGCAAGTGGTTGGTGGCCCCAAGGTTCGCCCACTGAACTTCACGGCCGAGTGAAGGGATTTGAACCCAGGCCTCGCCCACTCACAGCAGGTCTGTACTGGTGCATGATCTGTTGCTGTGCTGGTGCTTGCATGCTTTCAGGGGAGACGCTATCATTTGGGGCTGCCTCACAACTACGCCCTTCCTAATTTAAGTGCTATACCGCACACCACAAGCCTCCCTTCTGCTTCCTACTGCGCTGGAGCGGTGGTTTCCGTTGGGCGCAGAGGCAGCCTAACTCGAAGAACACAAAGGGTGCTGCAATCCTGTGCAGGGTTATTTGGGAGTAAGTCCCACTGAGCATCTCAGCCCTTTCCCCTGAATTAAATGCACACAGGATTAGGCTGTAAGTAGTGGGTGGGTGAAAGGACTGGTAAGGGACAGAAAGGAACCTAGTCCTCATCTTTCCATCCATCGCTCCACCTGCAGAACCATCCACTTGCACCCAAAGCCATCTCAGACAGTGCCCAAACAGCTCTTTAATTCCCCCAAGGTCAAAAGTCAATTTTGGCTGTGTGTGTGTTCAAGTGTGTGCAAAAAAACAAAAAAAACTCCAGAGAGACAAAAATACACATGTCAGCAGAACAGCAAACGCCGATTCCCCATCCCCCCATTTCCTCTTTTTTTAAATAAAAAAATAAATTTAGAGCAGATCTCTAAACTGCTTTTTGAACCTGTGGAAACACAACCAACTTGTTGCAGCCATTGTCCTCAAAACCCACAAGGTCACCTCATTTTGCTGTTACAGATCGAAACCGTTGGCCGCACTTCTGAAAACATAAACCACCTCGATCGGAAGTCTCGGTTGTGCCTCTGAATTCTGATTCAGAGAAGCAAGCATGTGATCCAAATACAAGGGTCACAATGGACTGACTCCTCTGTAGGTTTGCTGCCTTTTGCTACAGGACTCTGGTAAGCTGAACAGCCACCAGATACTGAGGCATTGTTTAACAGGTGGAATTTCCCCTTCTTCCTCTTTCTTTCTCTCTCTCTCTCTCTCTCTATATTGGACATGTTTCCCCTCCTAAATTCCTGTGTGTCAGCCTGCCACTGAAGGCACCAGAACAGATCCAATTAAAACAGGGGGAACCCACGAATTCTCGTCTGCAAAAGGAGCAGCTCGCCAATATTTGAAATCCGGCCTCTCTAACAAGGGGGTAGCTGAAAATAATTGGGGAGAGGAACCATCTCTCTGTGTGGGGGTCCCAGCTCATACAATGGGGGCTTTCCCAGGAAGCAAAGCAGTCCAAACGACTAGGCAAGGAAGGGTGGTCTTCAACTCTGAGCAGACGCGTTGAAATTAACAGAGCTAACTTAGTCATGCTCATTAGTTTTGGTGGGTCTGCTCTGAATGAAACGATAGCTGAATCCCACCCTAATGCATCAGTCATGGCTGAAAGGATCTGTTCCATTAGCCACTGCATGCCCATGGTATGGTCCAAAGGTACAAGAGGCAGGTCCAAGTCTGGTCAGTGACCGAATGAGAGAGCATGTGGGAACCACATGCAATGCTGCCTTGGGTTCCACAGTGGAAGAAAGGCAGGAAGTAAGTAAATAAGCAACAACTTCAAACAGCGAAGCTATTAAAAACAACAACAAAGAAGGAGTAACAGCTTTTCTTGGCATGGAAACTCCAGGGCGGGGGAAGTTTCACCTGTTGATTTCTGCCTGCTATGCAGGTGTTGAAAAGCTCCAAGACCTCAATGCATAAAAAAAAAAGGACTGGAAAGTTTACCTAAATGGGGTGCAAACAGCAGCTTCGAGGGGAAGAGACCTCCACCTGAAAACAGCAGAGAGGGGGATTTTTAGGGCAAATCCAGGCGTTTTCCTTCATCTACTGCTGTCCCACTCTTTCTCCTCTAGAGATTCCCTATGCTCTGAAAATCCTAAAAGGAGAGCTGCATCGACACCACAGAGAAGCTCCGGATTTGTTTATCCGGGAGGAGAAATTGTGGAACAGCAATACTTGGAGGAGAAGGCCACATGGAACTAAAGGGGGGAACTAAAGGAGGCACAAGAGTTTCGCAATCCACATGAAGCCCGAGGTATGAAAGGGGGGCCCTTAGCTATTTTTTTATTCTATGCTTCGATGTAATTTCAAGATTCCTGTGCTGTGCAGGCAGTTGGGCTTAATCTTCTCCTGGGAGCACCCCTAAAATTATGATCGTTATGAAAGGGCAAACCTCCCTTTCCCCACAGTCCTGGTTCAGATCCTCACCACCCCTCAAAGAATACCGAGAAATAAATATAGAAAACCTGATCATCCGTCTCTCAACATATTGTTTGGCCCTCAACTCTGAAAAGTATGGAAGTAAGAGGACATTTTTTGGAAGGGGGTTTACCTTCAGTTCTTGCAGAAACTCAGACTTGGCCCAGAATATTTCCTGTTAATTTAGATACCTTGGAACATCTTGCGCCACGGGGGAATAAAACACACCTTAGGAGTTGTAGTAACATTTCCTTCTTCCAGTCAACTTTTCCTCAAACCCATTGCCACTATCCCCAGTTTTTACAGATGGATAGCTTGGGGGGGGGGGGGCAAAAGGTTGTGGCCACCCAGCAAACTTCTGGCAAAATTGGGATCTCTCTGTTCCAAGCAGAGATGTGGATCTCTGCTCTCCCACTCTTGGCACCAGTTTGGGTTAGGGAGGGGAGTATTTTGCGGCATTGAGAAATGCAAGGTTCTTGGGAGGAAACTGCCCCTTGCTTCCTAGCCACCACACCCAATTCCTTTTGCCAGTTTGCCAATGCCACCAGTTGGGGACACCTGGCTTGATGAAACCAGAGGCAGTGACAAGGTAAAGGATCTACCTGTTGCATTTCTTAAAAGCACAGTATATCCAGTGGGGGGGGGGGGGGGGGGGGAATGGTGGTGGCAGCAAACTGGGTCTTTGGCCCGGATGAAATAAAGCCTAGTTTCGCCCCTGCTTTCGCTTGGATCCTGCTCTCTTCCTAGTTCTTTGGCCTCACTGTGTGCACTGCTTCCTTAGCACAGGCCACACCCTGTCTGTGGGGTTCAAGGCAACTACTTTCCTCCACTCGCACCCCGATCAGCCACACCATCCTGTTACCTGTGTATTTCTGGCCTGACCATTTAAACGTTGTGATGAATGTGCAAGTCTTTTGAGTTGCTCCGGGTAAGAATAATGTGTGGAGACACTCCAGTGGAGTTTAACCTCTCTCTCTCCTATATACTTTATATATATATATACCTGTGCAGAAACAGGTGTGAGGTGCCAGCCCTCCTGATGCCCCCTCTCTCCCACCCAGGCGCGCATCACCCACCTCTCACCTGCCAGTCTGTGGAAGCGGGGCGACCAAGTGCCCTCGCTCAGCTTTGCGTGCCGCGGATCCAGACCACGGCACAAGAGCCAGGCAGGCACGTCGGGAGGGAACCTGCCCGCCCGCCCGCCTAATGGGCAAGTCGAGGCACGGCCCGGCCAGGCTGCGTGGGCACAGCTCTGAGAAGCGTGCCAGCCTGTTGCGCCCCGGCCCTTTCTGCGCTGCTCCTCGCGGAGGCTACTTTATGCAGAGAGGACCAGCGAATTGCCCCCTTCCTTCCTCTCCTGGGAAGGCCGCCGCAGCCAATCAGGGCTCGGGAAAAGTCTGGAATCCCCCCCCCCCCCCCGCGCGTACACACATACAAAGACACACTCGCCTCCTCCAAACGAACTTCTCCTTTGCTCTCGCAGCCGTCGAGCCACTTTCGCTTTTGGTCTTGCTATGCTCTGGCTAAATCCCTCCCGGGCCGGGCCTGCTGCTTGCTCCGCCTCAAGTGCTACTGGTTTCTCTCACCCATTTCCAGTGCTCACCCTACTCCAGAGTAGGACACTCAGACGCGCGCGCAAACACACCCAAGACGTCTGGCACTGCCTGCGCACCTACCTGTGTCAAAAGTGTCTTGTGCCCAAATTCTTCTGATGCAAAGCAATCCAAGAAGCGCCGCGCCGCGCCCCCTCCCCCGAAATAATAATAATAATAGCTTCTCAACAGGCCCCAAGCCAGTTGCCCGTGGTTGTGTGGTGGGTGTCAAGACTAGGGCCTGGGTTCAAATCCACACTCTGCCACGAAGGTCAATGGGTGGGGCTGGGTTGGGCCTCTTTCTCAGCCTAACCTACCACACAGGGTTGTTGTGAATATAAAACAGAGCAGGAGAATAATAAAAGGCACCGTATAAATTGTAATAATAATTGAAAATAGTAATGGTAAGGCCTGTCGTGCTTGGGTGCAAACCCCAGACAGTTGGTGCCAGAGGATTATGCCTCAGTCTGTCAGTTTGCAATGTTATTTCAAACTGGATGGGAGTAAGCCCTATTGAAATCAGCAGGACTTCTCTGGAGGCATACACAGGATCACCACAGTGTTAGTCACTTTGCCATGCAGTGGGAGTAAGCTGGAGCCAGAGAAAATGGTAATAAATGTAAAGTGGTACCTCGGGTTAAGAACTTAATTCGTTCCGGAGGTCCGTTCTTAACCTGAAACTGTTCTTAACCTGAAGCACCACTTTAGCTAATGGGGCCTCCTACTGCTGCTGCACCGCCACCACACGATTTCTGTTCTCATCCTGAAGCAAAGTTCTTAACCTGAGGTACTATTTCTGGGTTGGCGGAGTCTGTAACCTGAAGTGTATGTAACCCAAGGTACCACTGTATTTAAAAGCCTTATTTAAGACACAGTCCTATCCACACACCAGGAAGTATGTCCCACTGAGCAGTGTCTGTTCCTGGGAATGGGAGTTCACTCCTTACAGAGCTATGGTTCCCAGCACCCTTAACAAACTACATTTCCCAGGATTCTTTGCAGAAAGCCATGTGCTTTAAATGCATGGCAGTCTGTGACTGTGTGTAAAGTCAAATGGCAAATTCAAGTTCAAGGGCTGGTCTGGCCTGGATATCAGGCTCAGCTGCTTTCATCAAAATGGTGTTAGCTTATTGGGCTGTGCTTGCCTCAGTTTGTGACCAAGCTCCTAGTGGTGTGTCCCCCGCCCAGTTTATTATCCCTTTGCTGTTTGGGTTGCCATAGGATCCTGATTCCACACAACGGTTTCCTTATTCCACATCCCTGGGCTTCAGACATCACAGCTGCAGGGAATCAGAGCAGCCACAACAAAACAGAGCTCCCCGCTCTCGCAAACACACCTCCATCCTGAATACAATACAGCAGACCCCAAATAAATTAGCGGAGGGGTGGGGGCTCTGCTTAATTGCAGCTCCTGGTTGTAGGTGGGGCGGTTCGGCAACAAAGCCTGTATGTGGGGGGGGGAGAGAAGAGGCGGAGACGAGAGGCGCCAAAGTGACTTCAGCGTCCAGATGAGCCCAGATGGCTTCAAACGATGCCAAGTGGGGAACAGAAGGCCTGTGCGTCCTTCCCACCCTATTAACGTAGAGAAGGAGGGAACCCAAGACCCTCTCCAAGCAGCTTATTGGGATTGGGTTTCACCTGTGGCTCTGACTCAACATGCAGGTGTGCAGGCTGCCTCCCCACCCCATCAGAGATTTGTTGTTGGGGTTGTTTTTTAAGCCTACAAGAGGGATTAAACAGCAAACCTGGGAGATGTGTGTTCCCATCATCAACATCAAGTGATACCATGTTATCACTTGAGCCGTTCTCCCTGCGCAAAAAATCCCACTGGGAAAGATTATTCTTGCTTGTGTTCTTCCCAGCTGATTGCCTTTCAGGTCTTGATGCCTGGACACCCTGAATGCCCACTTTTATGTACACCACTTAGAGAGGCAAATTATTAAGTGGCATATTGTTGTTTAGTCGTTTAGTCGTGTCTGACTCTTCGTGACCCCATGGATCAGAGCACGCCAGGCACTCCTGTCTTCCACTGCCTCCCGCAGTTTGGTCAGACTCATGCTGGTAGCTTCGAGAACACTGTCCAACCATCTCGTCCTCTGTCGTCCCCTTCTCCTTGTGCCCTCCATCTTTCCCAACATCAGGGTCTTTTCCAGGGAGTCTTCTCTTCTCATGAGGCATATAGAACAAAACAAAACAAACAACAACATAATAATGATAGGGTTTGAGGGCAGTTCACAAAGTTGCTTCAGCTGATACTACAATTGCGACTGTGTGGGGGTACTAAAACTGTATGTTGCCAAATTAGTGTTTCATGTTGTGCCTTCCTTTTTTTTAACTGGGCACTGCTCCCCTTTGAGGCCCTTATTTCATTATTTATTTCTAAGTACAGTTAAGTACTTAATTTGTTCCGGAGGTCCGTACTTAACCTGAAACTGTTCTTAACCTGAAGCACCACTTTAGCTAATGGGGCCTCCTGCTGCTGCTGCGCTGCCGGAGCACGATTTCTGTTCTCATCCTGAAGCAAAGCTCTTAACCCGAGGTACTATTTCTGGGTTAGCGGAGTCTGTAACCTGAAGCGTATGTAACCTGAAGCGTATGTAACCCGAGGTACCACTGTATCCTAATAACCATGCCCTTCAGTTTAAAGCAAAACTTCTAGCCGACAGGGTGGCTTCTTCCTGATGCGGTTAGACTACAACTCCCATTATTCTGGACCATGGATCATGCTGGGGCTGATGGGAACTGGAGTCCAACAGCACCTGGAGGGGACCACGTTGGATATATCTGTTCTAGGGGGTCTAACAGCACAGAAAACAATTTCAAAACAGCAACACAAAAATTACAAAAATAATGACTACAAACCAACTGTGCAGGGTATAAAGATAGCAGGAGCCATGTTCAAATCTGAAAACAGATTAAAGGTTTTTTTCTACGTTAGGCATTCAGTGTGGAACCTGCTATGCTTCATTTACTATTTTTTTTTTACAGGGCATCCGCACATCAGCAACTTCAGGTCATCCTGTAACTCTCCTGTGATTCTTTTCTTGGACTGTCATTTTTTAAAAGCACAGAAAAGTAGAGTGATCTCCATAGGTGTAGGTGCCTTTACCATTACTCTCCTGTCTCAGACTGCATAGGGCAGCGACTGGTGGGTAGAAGGAATGACCTGTGGCCCTCCAGATGTTTTGGGACTACAACTCCCATGATCCCTAGCTGACAGGACCAGTGGTCAGGGATGATGGGAACTGTAGTCCCAAAACATCTGGAGAGCTGAGTTTGCCTATGCCTGCTCTAGATGTTGTTGGACTCCAGCTCCCATCAGCACCAGTCAGCATGAGCACTGGTCAGGGATGATGGGAGTTGATAGTCCCGCAACTTCTGGAGAGCTACAGGTTCCCTACTCCTGCATACGGCTTTATCCAGAACTTCAAATTGTACTTGGATCTTACAGCTGTTTGTGTTTTAGTATTACCAAAAAAAAAAAATCCAGCATTTCTGACAAATCATTGTGGCAGCTGCCTGTGTGTGTGTGTGTATGTGTGTGCATGCAAAGGGCAAGCAGGAAGCATCCCTGGGGTCAAGGAGAGATTGCAGTTGGCCCTCGAACCTTCAGTTTTCTCTCTGTTTTGATCTTCTGGTGCTAGGAACGTCCCCACAAACAGGAGATCACACAGAGGTGGGTTTCAGAGTCAGAACGGACCTAGATTCAGGTGGGAGGAGGAAGGCTTTAGGAGGAATTGGCTCTGGTGAGGGGCTCTGTTCTTGTCTCCAGGACACATACAAGTTCACGGGTTTGAATTTCTCGCCCACCCCTCCCTTTGCTGACACCTGGCACCTCCCCTGCCCCTCAAAACACACCCTTTGGCACCTGTTTCCCCTCCCCTCCTTCAAACTTGAGCCAGAATGGCTGGAAAACACCGGTCTTTGGGGACATTGGGGTCTTTCCACAAGCACCTGCATGTTAATTGGAGACTAGGTGAGATACTGGCAGATTTCCCCATCCTGCCCAGTGGCAGATGGGCAGGATCATATTTGCCAAACCACAAGCGAATGGCATCCTTTTGCCACCCTAGGGCTAAGAACAGACTCTGTGTGAGTGTGTGGCTACGTGCGTCTTGCCATTAGTCAAAGGCACCCCGCCAAATATAACCCAAAAGCTGTCCAATTAATAGCCAGAGTTTTGTTTGCTTGTGTGGCAGGTGATTCCATGAAAACATCAAACCTAGGGAGCCATTTTTCATCTTCACATATAGTTAACAGGTTATATATGGAATCATAGAATTGTAGCGTTGGGAGGGATCCCAAAAATCACAGGTAAATGATCTCTGGCAGAATGGCCATCTAACCTTTGTTGAAAGACCTTCAGTGAAAGAGAGTCCACCATCTTTGGAGGTAGTCTGTTCCAATGTCGAATAGCTTGTTAAATTTTATAAAATTTTAAAGTTAATTTCCCAAAGTTTCGTGATCTGTTTTTCAAAATGGCATTTTACATGTGAGTAAAACAACCAGAAGCATCACATGCAAGATAACTCAGAACATCTCTATCCCCCCCCCCTAAAATTCAGATAAAGACCTCTCCAAGAAAACAGACAATAGGTTAATGACCCTTTATTGTAGTGACAGTTCTGCTTTCTCATTTGCTGAACTGGCAATTTTATGCTAGGAGCAAGATTGGTTGTGCATGCTACATTGGTCGCAAAAAAACATACTCCACCCCAATAAATGATAAGAAAAATCTACGTAGTTTAACTTTATTCTCTTCTTTGAGTTTCTTAGCATTAAGAAAATGTGGTTGGACACTACCCAAAATGTGTTTAACATGCAACATTTATTGTGACCAACGTAACTCCATAATGTGCAACTTAGATAGCACAAATGTGTTGTCATGTATATCATTTGAACCTCTTTTTAGGATTGCAATAATAAGCAGAGGTTAGGTGGCCATGTGTCATGGATGCTTTAACTGAGATGCCTACGTTGCTGGGGGTTGGACTAGATGACCCTCGGGGTCCCTTCCAACTCTACGATTCTGATTCGTCCTGAGAGTTTCATAATTATTATGCCTATTATACGATCAATGTAGGGGATATTAGAAAGTTTCACAAAAAGAGACGGGTCCCTGCTCCCCAGAAGTTCACAATCTGAAAGGCAAGTCAGACTAAGCTATTTGCTATTGCTTTTAACAGAAACATAATATATGTCTTAATATATTTGGCAGGTACCTTCCTTCGGCTACTCAGTAGACTTCTACTTTGGTATGCTTTAGAAAAGTGTAGAATTTGTATTTCTCCACTAGGCCCAGAGCCGGATTTAGGTTTGATGAGGCCCTAACCTACTGAAGGTAATGGGGCCCTTTATATAACCAGCTGTCCTATGTCAACAACAAATTGTCACTGTTTTTTGTGTGTTGAATATATGCTATATGGTAATTTATGGACCTAATAGGTATCTGAAGCCATTTGCTCATGCAGAATGTAGGCACCCAATATACAGAAATGAGCAAACCAGTGATATTTTAGGGAGCAGGCTAGCAGGCAGGGCCCATGACTTACATTATAGGAACCTACACAACACAAAACACTGTTGCTGTGTGTAGGTTTAATTTTATTTGTTTTTTATTTTATATTTTGGAAATGTACATCCAGTGTTTTTTCCCCTTTAAATTTGTTGGGGCCCCCCAAGAGAATGGGGCCCTAAGCTACAGCTTATACGTAAATCTGGCACTGACTAGGCCCCACTTATTCTTGAAGCATGAGCAGCAGAAACTGCTTCCAGCGTCCTCTCAGATGCATAAGAAACGTGTCCATCCAGGCTGCCTCTCCTTAGCTAGGCTGACTAGGTGGGTTTACATAGAACAGGCAAGAGGAAGGTTTCTGACTCTTAAGGACCACTTCCTGATCAGGATCTCCATCACAGACCAAATGTGACAGGTGGCCAACATCCCTTTCGCTCTCATCAGAGGGAAATCAGGCTTATAAGGGAAGAGGGGAAGAAGGCTCCCCATCCCTTTTTAAGCCAGTCCCGCTGTAATTCTAAAGTGGAGGTGGGGAAAGACTCCCAAAGACTTTGGTTAGCATTTGGAAATCTTTATTTTAATGTGATATATCTTTATTGTTTTAAAATATGCCAGGAAAGCAAACCAACCAACCAACCAACCAACCAACCAACCAACCAACCAACCAACCAACAGACATACAATCAAATAAACCATAAATTGACAAACAGACAATAGCAATATATGAAACAACACAATTCTTATAACTAACATCATTTGTACTCCCAATGATGTGAACAATTGTAAAATTTATAAAACAAGAAATTAAAAATGACTTCCAATTAGTCTCGCTGTACTTCATCTGTTGATTATCTTATACCGCACAGTTACATATTTTTTATATAGTTTCTGTTAACTTCCCTACAAACCTTGTTGTTGTTTAGTCGTTTAGTCATGTCCGACTCTTCGTGACCCCATGGACTAGAGCATGCCAGGCACTCCTGTCTTCCACTGTCTCCCGCAGTTTGGTCAGACTCATGTTTGTAGCTTTGAGAACACTGTCCAACCATCTCGTCCTCTGTCGTCCCCTTCTTCTTGTTCCCTACAAACTTATATTTATACAATGCAAGGTTCAGTCTAATTCTCCCAAGAAGTTTCCTTTTATACCGTAATTTTTCAAGTATTCTTTAAAAATTCTCCAATCCTTATAGACTATTTATTTTGTTTGGCCTCTTATCCTTCTTGTCGTCTTTGCTGGCTGCAGGTATTCTACCATTAGGATTTGCCAATCCGCCATGTTAGGTATTGCTGTATTTTTCCCATTTCTTGCTACTAAGATTCTGGCTGCTGTTATCCCATACATGAACAATGTTCTTTTTGATTTCCCTATTTCTTTTGGCAATATACTTAATAGAAATATTTCTATTTATTTACATTTTTTAATGTAAATTTGATTTTTTTTAAGTTCTTCATATATATTATTCCAAAATATGCATTTGGAAGTCTTTAAAGACCACAGCAAGACTGGGTTTAAGATCCCCACCTCCCTCGTAAGGCTGTATCTTGCTGCAATCTTAAAGCGGGGAAACTCACCCAAGCCTTGGGGAATTTCCATCTCTTAAGATCGCAGCAAGATGGGGCTTAAAAGGGAAGGAGAGAGACTTCACAGCTTCCTTTTTAGTGCTGAGTTTGGGTGCACCCCCAGAGCCCCCGAAAGCGTTTCCTCTCCGTTCATATGTGAACCAATTCCTGTGCTCGCTTCGGCAGCACATATACTAAAATTGGAACGATACAGAGAAGATTAGCATATGTGAACCAATTCCTGCAGCGCCAATTCCTGCAGCGCTTTGAAGGTTCCTGGCAAACCAGCTGTTTGTCGGGGGGGGGGGCGTTGCAGATTGCTTCTATTGTATTATTTCATGTTGCTTTATTGTTTTGTGAAGTGCCTCGGGCGTTATTTGGAACGGAAGGCGGCATACAATTGGTTTTAAATAGTGCAAAATAAAACCAGCCGCCTGTCAGCATGGTCATGAGTGATAGGCGTTGGAGCCCAGCAATAGAAGGTCCCTGGGTCTCCTCCTCTACTTTATAGGGAGGAAACAGAAAGCTGGTTTTTCTTAGATGCGTCATGCTTTGGCTTGTAACACAGACTTGAACCCTCAAAGACTAAATAATAGATTCATGGAGATGGAAGGAAGGGAACTTCCTACATATGTGGTGGTCCTGTGCTAAGGTTAAGGCTTTCTGAGACATTATCTACAATGAATTGTAAAAGATACTAAAATATAATTTCAGCAAAAAAAAGAGGCATTCTTATTAGGGCTAATTGATGAAGAAATTTTTAAAAAAGATGTAAATCTATTTATGTATGCCACAATGGCAGCGAGAATCCTCCTGGCTCAAAGGTGGAAGCAGCAAGAACTCTCTACATTGGAAGACTGGAGAATAAAAATGCTATAATTTGTGGAGTTGGCGAAGCTGAGGGGAGAATTAGGAATTGGCCCAAAGAAAAATATCAAAAGGACTGGAGCAAATTTATTCATTACCTGAAAGAAAATTGTACTCATTTAAAAACGTTTGTAGCATTAACGTGAAATGTTTTGTAATGTGAAATTAAGATGCTGATTTATAAATAAGAATGTGATCTTTTAAGGTGATTATGGATAAAGAAGTGATTATAGGAATGCGAAAGATATGTTATAGACTACAGGGATGTCAGAAAGAGAGATAGAAGGAAGTCAAAGCTCACTTTGAGCAAATAATATAAGTTGTGAATATGTATACTGAATTAAATGAAATATGGAAAAATTCAATAAAAAATATGTTTTAAAAAAATCATGGAGATGGAAGGGACCACAAGGCATAGCTGTCAACTTTTCCCTTTTTTAAAGGGAAATTCCCTTATTCCGAATAGGATTCCTTGCAAGAAAAGGGAAAATTTGGCAGCTATGCTGCAAGGGTCATCCAGCCCAACCCCCTGCAATGCAGGGATCTCAGCTAAAGCATCACAACTAAAAAACACACAAAAAAGAAGACAAATTTTATGTATGGTAAAGCCAAAACCCCTTACTCAGAGTAAACCCCAGGGGCCTTACATCTGCATAGGAGTGTGCTTTCCCTCTAATACAGTGACTATCAACTCGCTCGCAAAGACTGCGGCATCATAGCATCGTAGAGACGGAAGGGATCTTCTATCTAGTCCAACCCACTGCAATCCAGGAATCTTTTCCCCAACAAGGGTCGCACGATGCCTCCGGTTCATTGAGCCTCCCATGTGGAAAGGAAAAAAACTGTGAGCCTGTCATACACTTGTCACCATCTAGTGGCGATTTTTCTCAGTGCAGTTTTATATCACCGGCTGCGCGCTCTCTCTTTCTCTCCCGCCACCAGGCAACCTCCGGTTCCTCCTCTTCTGGCTCCGCCTGCAAGTTCCGCTGCCGCCGCTCCGGGTCAGGCGTGCGATTTATTGCTTTGCAAAGGGCGCCGCGTTTTGCGCCGCTTCTTCCTCCTCCTCCTCCACGAATGGCTCCGCTCAGGCTGCTCGGGCCAGCCCTGGGCTGGAGGCTCGCTGCTGCGGCAAGGCCCGTTTATCTCAGCAGGTAAGCGGGATCTCCACCCCGCGGAGGAAACTGACAGTGCCCTATGGCTCGGGGCCGCCCGCCTCCCGTGACTTGGGTTTCGTGCCAGGCAGAAATCCAACTGGTCAAGCCTACCCCTTCACAGCATCTCCGGGCGGGGGGTGGGGAGGAACTAACGCTGCTGAATTTCCGCCTGGCGTGAAGCTTTTCTGCCAGTAAGAAAAAACGGAGCAAGGAAGCAAGCCCTGCTTCTTAATGTTTTATGTTAGTGACCGAGCCTTGAAGCGGGGTGTCTTAACTTTTTTGCCCTCCAGGTGCCATTGGGACGCAGCCCTCGCCATCTCTGACCATTGGCAGTGCAGGCTGGGCTGATGGGACTTGGAGTCGCCACTTGCCTGTCCTGCACGATGTCAGCATACACCACCCTAGGGCCTTCCAGATATTTTAATTTTATATATATTTTAAACTAATTATAATATATAAAAGTGTGCACCCCACCCCCCAGACCACTCCATCCAACCTCCCAAAATTTCAACACCTCTTGTGATGGTTTGATCCCTTGCCTTTTTAACAGTACAAATACAGTGGAACCTCGGGTTAAGTACTTAATTCGTTCTGGAGGTCCGTTCTTAACCTGAAACTGTTCTTAACCTGAAGCACCACTTTAGCTAATGGGGCCTCGTCCTGCTGCTGCGCCGCCGGAGCACAATTTCTGTTCTCATCCTGAAGCAAAGTTCTTAACCTGAAGCACTATTTCTGGGTTAGCGGAGTCTGTATCCTGAAGCGTATGTAACCTGAAGCGTATGTAACCTGAGGTACCACTGTACTATAAATACCTTCCATATCTCCTCAAAATAATTTTTCCTCTCTATTCCCCATCTTACCTTGATAGCACACATTGATTTATCATTAATAGCTATATCCCACACCTCTTCGAACCATTCTTCCATTTTATATTCATCCTACCCGTTCCAGATGTTTTGGACTACAACTCCCATCAGCCCCCGCCAGCACAGCAAATGGGCGTAGGGTGCTGGACATTAGGAAGGCACCAGGCTGCCTGAGCTTGCTTTAGGTTATGTTTAACAACAACAACAATAATAATAATAATAAAGTACGCTTAAGTACATGCAGAGTATATTTTTATTCTGCACAATTAATTTCTGAAACCACTGAGTTGCTGCGGCCAGCTCAAGCAACCCATGAAATCCAGAGTGCTATGCTTGGAAGCCAAGAGCAAGAATAGGAATATTTCTGCAAAGCAGCTGCTTTTAACCAAGCTTTTGAAATGGGATGACTTCTGTATTGTTATGATCTTGTGTTTTGTAAGCCTTCTTGAGTTCCCTTGGTGGAAAAAGGTGGGGTATATGCTTTTCAAGTAAATAAAAAAGCGGAGAGGGACCCAGAACATTTATTATTATTATTATTATTAATTTATTTGTACCCCACCCATCTGACTGGTTAGCCCCAGCCACTCTGGGTGGCTTCCAATATAAATAAAAACATAATAAAATGTCAAACATTTAAATTTTCCTGATACAGGGCTGCCTTCAGGTGTCTTCTAAAAGTTGTGTCGTTCTTTATCTCCTTGACATCTGACGGGAGGGCGTTCCACATAGAAGGTGCCATTGCCAAGAAGGCCCTCTGCCTGGTTCCCTGTAACCTCACTTCTTGCAGTGAGGGAACTGCTAGAAGACCCTCGGAGCTGGACCTCAGTGTCCAGGCTGAGCGATGGGGGTGGAGATGCACTTAAACAGGGCTGAGGCCTTTTAAGGCTTTAAAAGTCAACGCCAACACTTTGAATTGTGCTCGGAAACATATAATTTTATTGAAACTTTCCAGCATGTTATGAAAACGAAACTAATCTAAATAAAAATAAAGAGGAAAACCGGAAACAAAAAAGAAAGAAAATGAGAAAGTGGGATATGAGAGAGAGAGAACGCTCTATCAGGGGTATCGCACAAAAGGAGGTGGACCCTCTGAGCTCTTGCCTCCCAGCAGTGATCCTGAGCACACTGTGATTTAGATAGAGTCTCAAGTGTCTTCTTCTCCCTACCTCCACCGCCAGGCCACCCCAGCGAGATCATCGCCTGACACCTTCAGATGACGAGCTCTACCAGAAGACCACAATCCAGCACCTGGAGAAGGAATCCCAAGACATCATGTACATAGAAGGCTACAGTGAACGAGGCTTCAGCATCAGCGGGAACAAGGTGGTGGGGCCTTGCGCAGTCTTGCCACGAGCCATCCTGCAGTGGAACGTGAGTTTGGGGCAGGGCGGGGCCTTTCAACTCCTCAACATCCACCCCGATGCTTGGAAATGCGGACCGTGGTGCTAGGAAGGAGATTCCCTTATCTGCAGACAGGACTGTCAACCCTGGAAGACATTATTTCCAAGTCCTGAGATCCTTTGCTAGATCATTGATCTCACAACCATATCCTGAGCTGTGTAGCGTATTTTTTCTCTTATAAAGTAATTACAGGACTTCCTTTTTCCTCTCCTTCCTTTCCAGGTTGGCACACATAAGGACATCACTGCTGAGAGCCTCGTCCTGTTCCGCCTGCTGGAGCCTCGAATAGGTACATTGGGAACCTCTGGCCTGCCAGATGTTGTTGGGTTTTATATCTGATCATCCCCGACTTTTAGCTATGCTGGCTGGAGCTGGTGGGGAGTTCTGGAGCAGCAATATCTAGACGGTCGCAGGTCAGCCAACCCACACTTACTGTGCTCATGTAAGGACGGGAAGGAAGCAAATCGCTGGGAAGGCGGTTTCATGAGCAACCTGGTTGTAATCATCCAGTTTTACACCTGGATATTGCCCCCAAAGGTGCTTCAAGCTTGCCGCCTGCTCTTCCTCTGAAGAGCAGCTTGCCTTGGGTTCCCAGGCGATCTACACAGTCCGCCTGACTTGCCTTGAGCAGTAGACCCCTGGGAAGCCCCTGGGGAGATGGTGGGACTCCTGCAGGGAGTGGAAGTTCCATTATGCAGGAAAATGAAGTTTCCTTGCACTAATGGGACTTCTTTTTTAAATTTCATTTATACTTTTCAGAGATATACATTTCACTGATTTTACATTCATTTTGACATTTTAAAACTTGACTTCCTTCCCCCTCTTTCTGCGGTTCCTTAAATTTATTTTTATTACCTTCTGCATATCCAAATTAACCTAACTTGCTCATTTATTTATCATATATATTAAACACACACACACACACACATATGCGTTTCCGTGCGCTGCTCTGGTTCGCCAGAAGCGGCTTAGTCATGCTGGCCACATGACCAGGAAGCTGTACGCCGGCTCCCTAGACCAGTAAAGCGAGATGAGCGCCACAACCCCAGAGTTGGCCACGACTGGACCTAATGGTCAGGGGTCCCTTTACCTTTATATAACAATAATCCTGCCAGTGTTTTTATCTGTTTACAGTTTATCTGTAAATATTCAACAAACCATTTCCATTCTTTTATAAAAAGAAGTTTGTTCTCTTGATTTCTTATTCTTCCGGGAAGTTTGGCCATTTCTGCATATTCCGTAAGTTTTTGTATCCATTCTTCCTTGGCTGCGATAATGGGACAACTTCACTGGGGGGAAAAACCCCATTGTGTTTTTATTAAATGATGAAATTAAACTGAAGAGTGGCAAACAGAATTTCCCATCCCTCTCTAAGAAACTGAGAGCATCTTGCTGCTTTGACTTGTATAATTATTATTTTTTAAAGTGTTTTTGTGTTAGCTTTTATTACTAAGGGGGAAAACTGCATTAAATTATTTCAGGGACATGGTTTTTTAAAAAAGGGGAAATGGAATAGACGCTGCAAATAGGATTCCTAGCAGCTGATCGGAGCCAAATGAAGCGGCTGGCATGCCAGTCACAAACTGATCATCTTTGCCTCTCACAGCCCATACCATTGAAGAATGCTCAGGAGGAAGGTTGAACTGGTGTCCGTTCTAATCGCTTTCTGTGGTTTCATCTGTTGGCTGTCCTAGAAATCCTGGTCCTGGGAACGGGAAGCAAGGTGGAGCGGCTTGATCCCGCTGTCCTGAAGTTAATGCGTCAGTGTGGGATTGCTGTGGAGGTACAAGATACGGTAAGAGGCCCAAAATGGGGACGAGAAGCAAAGGAGACAATCTTCTCCCTCAGTTCTATGCTTGCTTCATCTGGATCTCTCACCTCTGTATTTGAAGCCTCTGCATTTAGAATCTGGAGCTGGATGGGACATGCTAGCAGCATGGTATCGTAGGCTTAGGAATCAGATTTGGGCCTAATGTTCCCAGTCCTGCTGGCAAAGAAATGTTGGCAATATCTGCCAACAACTTAAGGAAGAAGAGTTTGGATTTGATATCCCGCTTTATCACTACCCGAAGGAGTCTCCAAGCGGCTAACAATCTCCTTTCCCTTCCTCCCCCACAACAAACACTCTGTGAGGTGAGTGGGGCTGAGAGACTTCAGAGAAGTGTGACTGGCCCAAGGTCACCCAGCAGCTGCATGTGGAGGAGCGGGGAATCGAACCCGGTTCACAACATTACGAGTCTACCGTTCTTAACCACTACACCACACTGAAATTGTATGGCGATGTACTTTATTTGGGGCAAATCTTATCTCCAGAGCTCCTTGGCTATTTGTTCTTTCCAACACCAGGTTTCTGGCTGCTAGGCCTCTGGTATACAGTGGTACCTCGGGTTATGTACTTAATTTGTTCCGGAGGGCCGTACTTAACTTGAAACTGTTCTTAACCTGAAGCACCACTTTAGCTAATGGGGCCTGCTGCTGCTGCCGCACTGCCGGAGCACGGTTTCTGTTCTCATCCTGAAGCAAAGTTCTTAACCTGCACTATTTCTGGCTTAGCGGTGTCTGTAACCTGAAGCGTATGTAACCTGAAGCGTATGTAACCCGAGGTACCACTATATTGGTGTCTTTTTTACCTCTTAAGAGTAGGAACTTCTAGGTATTGATCACTACACTGGTAACATGAGCCGTTTGCTGCAGTGAGATACACACTCTGTTCATACTGTCTGTTTTTGCTGAGATGCACTCTCTTATCGTTAGTTTTGCACTCTGCCTTGATCCATGCCTTCCCCAACCCAAACTTCTTCTAGCTCAGTCGGTAGAGCATGAGACTCTTAATTGCAGGGTTGTGGGTCTGAGCCCCACACTGGACAGAAGATTCCTGTATTGCAGCAGATTGGATGACCCTCACGGCCCCTTTCCAGCGCTACAATTCTGATTCTTTTTTCGTCTCATTGCTTTTGCAGCCCAATGCCTGTGCAACGTTCAACTTCTTGACAAGTGAGCGGCGTATGACTGCTGCTGGCCTTATCCCACCTCCTGGTGCAACACGGGGCTGACTCTCTGAGGGTAAGACCCAGGGGAAGGAAGAGTCTTTGGCAGGGCGAAGAAAGGGATGCTGTTGTCACGCCTGCCATGTTCTTCGTTGCTGCGTTTGAGGGACCCTCCTGTTTGAAAGCAACACAAGCCTTTGTGCCCCAAGGCGTATCTGTCAACCTGTATGAATGAGTGACAAGTCTTTTTTTTAAATACAAGAACCCCAGCATGGCTAATTCTAGAGACAGCTTACTTAACACCCACTTTTTGGGATGAAGCCCTGGGGTCTAGAAATGTAAAAAAGAACCACCTTCAGTTTGATCCACATGCAAAATTAATTAACTTCATGCGGCAACCTGGATTTGAGGATAGAGAGGCAGTCTTCTGGAAAACAATCTAGCACTGTGGAGTTTGCACATTAGATCTGCTGATAGATGGTGATTGTTAGTTTCCTATGTTGTGGTCTAGATAGTATACTACCAATGAGTGCTGGATATAGCAGTATTTTCAGTTATTGCACTCCTCAGTGTCTGTTTATGGTCTGCCTGCTTTGAGGGCTGCAGACAGCCCCCAAATAGTCGGAAGGAATAACTGGATATTCACAAAAAAACAAAACGTCATTCTTGAAAAGTAGAAGTTCAGGAACTTAGGAAATAATGGAAACAGGGAGTTAGAATGTATTGCACAACCTAAGCAATAGAAAAAATATTGGAATATAAACAGAATACTTAGATTTGAGATTGATCTAGCAAAAATAGGCGTTTTGGATATACTGGCCTCTACAAGGTGCTGTCAAACTCAGATGGACATTTGAAGTGTAATGCTAGAAATATCTGCTTAAGGCATATGATGTGGGATTGTCCAATGCTACTGGACTTTCTGAAGTTGTTGTATGTAACAACTTTGCATGAGCAAAATCCTTGATATTCATGGATGTTTGTGTACTTTTAAATTATGTTCCAGTTGTATGGGATTGATGGCAGGACAACAAAAATTGATTTCGCAAGCCTTTAGAGTGTCACCGAGTGATTTATACTTCAAGCCTGGAAGGGTAAATATTCACCACCTATTACAGAGTTGTCTAAAGACCTTAAATCCCTTGCTGCATCTGAACGTACTTTCTAGAAACATCAATTTCATTTGATATATGCTACCCAGCCGTCCAAGTGGATATCCAATCTCTCTATATAAATCACAGCAGATGTAATTGATGCAAACTGACAGGTGTTCCTCCTTTTTGTCTCTCCCCCGCCCCAATAATCTTGCAATAAAAATCAGTTAAGAAAGCACACAGGACAAGCCAATGACAGAACTTTGGCGATATGGATGGCATCCTTGAGCGAAGTGTGTAATCTTAGCATTTGAGCGTGGACTAGCCCAGAGTGGCGAAGATCCAGAATATACTTGAAACAGAATAATGTGGGACTATTATGTGTGTGTTTTCCCAGTCTGTATAAAGGGATTAAGGACCCACCTGTTATGTGGCTCTTTTAAGAAGCTGCTTCTACTGTCTTTTATGGGTTGGAAATTTCTGCGCAAAGGGAAGAAGTGGGGATCTTCAAGCCCTGGTGTGTAGGCTTTGAGCCAGCCATCCAGCCTCTGCTCACATTGTGTGCTTTAAGAAGCATTTTGTGTGGAACCAGCAGCGAATTGCATTTCTGTGGCCCACCTTCCAAGATGCCACAGAACTGGCAGGCGTGCTTTTAAAAAACTATTCTCACAACAACCTTATGAGGTGGGGCAGATAGATTAATTGAACCTGGGTTTTCTCCAGTAACCCCCCACCCCACCCCGTTTTTATGAAGGAAACTGAAAAAGTGTAAGCCCAACAACCTTGCACGTGTGTATGTGTGTGTGTGTGTGTGTGTGTGAGAGAGAGAGAGAGAGAGAGAGAGAGAGAGAGAGAGAGAGAGAGAAATGAGTGTGGAAGCCAGGGGAAGGGAGGGAAATTGTGCATCCATTAGACTCAAAGGAGATATTGGGGTCATTTCAGGCACACACACCTCTCGAAGTTCAAATATGTCACAAAGGGGAAAGGAAAAACTTATGTGAGCTGTTCTCTGCAGGGCTGGCGCTCTTGATATGTCATGTCTTAGTCCCAGCAGCTCCCTTGCATGTTGCAATTCTCTCTCCCAGATGAAACATGCAAACCCACTTGGCAGGTTGCAGTAGCAGCAGGCAAGAGGAGCAGAAATTCCTTTTCCCAATGATGCATTCTCTGAATATGAGGGCCATTTGCTTGTTTACGTTTATTCACCAGAAACTGCAGATCCTTGGTACTAAATGTTATGGAGGGGAAGGAAGTTTAACCTCCTTGAACTGGATTATTTGCTTCTCTGTAAAGGGACCTTCCCGGAAAGATCAGAGTGCCTGTGCTTCCTTAAAAGGCTTGACATCTAAGCATCATTGCCTCTGAACAGGTGGCCCCTTTTAACAAGCCGCAGATCTTTCCACAAGTTCTGGCAAGAGCAGCCCCGTTCTCCTAAAAGGTCAGACTGCATGCTCAAAGGCTTGGCAAAAGCACACGAGTCCAACTTTACTTGCCCCCTTTACAGTGGGGGTGGTCATTCAGCAGTTAGATAAAGGGTACCCTGACCATCAGGTCCAGTAGCGGACGACTCTGGGGTTGCAGCACTCATCTCACTTTACTGGCCGAGGGAGCCGGTGTACAGCTTCCGGGTCATGTGGCCAGCATGACTAAGCCGCTTCTGGCGAACCAGAGCAGCGCACGGAAACGCCGTTTACCTTCCCGCCGGAGCGGTACCTGTTTATCTACTTGCACTTGACGTGCTTTTGAATTGCTAGGTTGGCAGGAGCAGGGACTGAGCAACAGGAGCTAACCTCATCGCGGGGATTCGAACCACCGACCACCTGATCGGCAAGCCCTAGTCTCAGTGGTTTAGACCACAGCGCCACCCGCGTCCATTCAGCAGTTATTAAACTACAGCTCCCATCATCCCTGATTACTGCCCTGCTGGGCAGGAGTACAAGAACAGCTGGGGGATAGGCAAAGGTTAGCCACACCTGTTTTAAATACCAGCTACATTTGGGACAGGAATGGAGACCCTCAAGCCATAATTATGAAACTATAGTTTGAGGAATGTATTAAAGGCATTGTCTTCTGTCCTGTTCATCTGGATAGAAGCAGCAAGTGGAATGTGACTGTAGCAGAGAAATAATGTGCGGCACAGCACAGGCTGGGGTGGGCTTCTAAAAATAAAAAGGTATGTCTGGATGTACCTTTGTAGAGGCCCAGCAGCACACAGTTGGAAGGCTATATACTCTAATCCACGACTGCCAAAAGAAAAGACACTGAACCCTGCCAAATAGCTGCAATTGAACAAGGAAGAAGTTGGAAGAGGCCTTCTTGCCTCTTTGTTTTATTGTAAAAAAGAGATACAGAGACAGAGACACAGGATCCCTCTCCAGAGCCTCGTTCAGCTGACACTTCTGGAATAGGCTGATGCGTTTTATCTTCAGCCCCTTGGTCAAAGCGGCTGACAATGCGAAGAGGGAGCAGCAGGCAGCTCCTCCCCTCCGGCAAAATGGCACTTCTGTGAAGGGAGCAGTTCATGATCATGGCAGCAAAGGTCAGGCACCACAGGGCAAAAATGAGGCTCAGGGAAAGCGCAAGGGACTTTCATCAGAAAAGGCGTTTTTCATACCTAGGCAAGAGAAGGAAAAGGAAGCTGAAGTTGTGCGCTGTTCACCGGAAGTAGCAAATTATTGCTCTCTTTTACCAAACGGAATTAGATAGGGGTCTCCTGCTTAATTCCACTCCCCTGCTCACAACCTCAGGAGCCGTTTTAAAGTAAAGGAAGAAGTAGACGGCAGTCTTGGCCCTTGTCCTCGACTCTCCATTCACAATGTCGGCTCAAACCCAATGATTGCAAAATTTATTTCTGCTCGGAACTAATTCCTGCCATGGGCTCCAATCCAGAGCAGAAGCATGCTCCGGATTCAGAGCCTGTAGCAGCAGCTACTGCAAAAGAAAGAACCCCACTGTTTTTACTACTGTACATTTGCATGATTGCAGCATGACCGTAGGCTTGTTTCAGTGCAATGAACCTTGACTGTATCTTCTCGCGGTCTCCACCTCCAATTATGTACAGTGGTACTTTGGGTTAAGTACTTAATTCGTTCTGGAGGTCCGTTCTTAACCTGAAACTGTTCTTAACCCGAAGCACCACTTTAGCTAATGGGGCCTCCTGCTGCCGCCACGCTGCTGGAGCACAATTTCTGTTCTCATCCTGCAGCAAAGTTCTTAATCTGAAGCACTATTTCTGGGTTAGTGGAGTCTGTAACCTGAAGCGTATGTAACCCGAGGTACCACTGTACTAGTATTGGGTGTAAGAAGAACACCCTCAAAACCTGTAAACCACTTACAGTGGTACCTTGGTTTGCAACCGTTTTGGATTACA
Organism: Podarcis siculus; assembly: GCA_034642415.1. Lineage (NCBI taxonomy): Eukaryota > Metazoa > Chordata > Lepidosauria > Squamata > Lacertidae > Podarcis > Podarcis siculus. The sequence goes on from JAXCMG010000002.1 coordinate 23,791,983, forward strand.
ACCACATCAAACCCGGAAGTGCGTGTCCCTTTTTTTGGACTACAACCCTTTTTTTTTTTTAATTACAACCCCCCCTTTTTTTGGGAGCCCCATTGGCGAAAGCGCACCTTGGGTTACAACCTGTTTTGGTTTACAACCGGACCTCCGGAATGTATTATGGTTGTAAACCAAGGTACCACTGTATAGTGCAGTTAGAAGTACAGCAGTAGCTTGGTTCTCGAACTTAATCCGTTCCGGGAGTCTCTTCCGACTCCCGAAACCATTCGAAAACCAAGGCACAGCTTCTGATTGGCTGCAGGGGCTTCCTGCGCTCAAGCGGAAGCCACGCCAGACGTTCAGCTTCCGAAAAGTGTTTGCAAACCGGAACACTTACTTCCGGGTTTGTGGTGTCCGGGAGCCAATTTGTTTGACAACTAAGCCGTTTGAGAACCAAGGTTCTCCACAATTCTAAAAAATCAAAACATAACAAGGACCTAGCCTCAACAGGAAAGAGACTATCTGGCCCTCTGTGATCAGTTCAGGCTGTTTTCTAACAAACGCAGCCCCTTGATCTTTTCTGCTTTGATATTTTCCCATAGATGCAAACATGGTCGTGTGCTAGTCCTGCTTCAGAAGGTATTAAGAAGCAGCAGAATTGAAAGTAATTGCTGGGCTGGTCACTTCTTGGAAGTGTCTAAAGCACCTCAGCCACTTCCCTGCACTCAGGATCCTTTGGGATCCTAATTGGTTCTGGTTTCACAGGCTGCTTTCAGCCTGGCAGCCAGGAGACACACTTTTCTTTTTTAATTTCCCTGTTTGCTAAGTGCTCTGCTTACTCAAGATGGATCAGTTGCACATAAAAACTTACGAATGGAGGCCATGAATCCCTCCTTCTACTTGCGCAGATGCTGTCCTCTTTTCAAATTTCAGCTCTCCAGAATACATCATGGCCCTGGCGATAAAAAGTCAAGAGAAGGGTGACAGAGTGTTCCTGTTCCCCTACTAAGAGCCGCATTCTTGCAACCATACAGGATGGGAACCATGGTGTGGGCTGACCAACCCACGTGGGCCAATCATGGAAGTGAGGGGCAGGCATGGTCTGCCTGGTAGATTGTGTGTGGCTTGCTCACATGCCTTCAGCATACATTATCCCAAAGTATACAAGATTTGCTGGGGGGGGGGTGCGGGGTGCAGAAAGCTCTCACCTCACTTGCGTTAGACTCTTGGCTCCGATATCCTGGCAGGAGTGCTGGATGCCAGCAATCAGGTACGGCATGAACTTGTGAATGGAGCCCTTGTCTTGTACAGCACCGGAGACCCCCTGCGCCACTTTAATTTTATCTGTCTCACTGAGAATCACAAAGAACAAGAAAAGGCTGGTGAGAAACTGGGGCTTGCAAGCTTTTTCCAAGAGATGGCAAGAAATAAATGTTTATAGTGAAAACAAGGAAGGGTGCACTGCAAGTCTTCCGCCTAAGTCACCAGATGCCCGGCCCAGATAGAAAAATCTGGGCTTGCTTCTGAAACGCCATCGAAGCAAGATTCTGAAAAACCTCAGTGGGAGAAAATTCCATAGAGGAGAAGCGGCAGCGGCGAATGTCGGTTTTATTATCTTCCACAATCTGCATGCATTATTTTGTTTATGCAGCCCAGCCTGGTACCCTTCAAGCAGTCCCTCTGTTAAGAATACACATCTCCTACCTGAAGTATCTATTCTGGCTGCCCAGGTTCTTATCCATGGCATCAAGTGACCCCATGCCCCGGTACTTCTTCAGCCTGATCCCATCAGAAAAGAAATACTCCCCAGGAGCTTCGGTTGTGGCGGCCAGGAGCGAGCCCATCATCACTAAAGCCAACGAAGAGAGCAAGAACAAGTGGTGTGACGTTCTAGCGAAAGCAAAGCAATGGGGAACTGGGCTTGCACTTCCAGTCTGCTCTAGAGGGGTTGGGGTTAGGGGGTAAAGTTTGATGCTGGCTAGGTAAAACATTCATGTGATCTAGCCCCTTCATGTGTGTGTGTGTGGTTTTGGGCAGAGCTGGGATCCAACAGAACCTCCTCCACTTCCTTTACATACTAAAGGAGATGCTACATGCACCACAAGCCAACCTGGCCCCGATCCAGCCTCCCACTAGCTCCCAAGGGTTTGTGTGCCACCAGTCTGGAATGGGGCTTCCTTCACCGAGGAAAGACCACTCTGAGCAATGTTGAAACACTGCTGCTGCCTAGGACACATCTGCATGGCAGCTACCTGTGCTATTTAGAGTATTACAGCTCTAAACGGAAACTGCTTGTGTGGCTGCCGCCGCCTGCTCTATTGCAATTTTTGAAATCTTTCCACAGCTTTATCAGGCAGGGCTGGGAACCTATGGCCCTCCAGATGTTTCTGGCAGCCTAACGGTCAGGGGTGACAGCAGCTGTAATCCTGCAGCATCTGGAGGGCAACACATTCCTTAAGGCAGCCTTTCTCAACCTTGGGTCTCCAGATGTTGTTGAACTACAACTCCCATCATCCCTAGCTAACAAGGAGAGCTCAGGGATGATGGGAGTTGTAGTCCAACAACATCTGGGGACCCAAGGTTGAGAAACACTGCCGTAAGGCATTACAATCACTGGAGGATCACTGGAGGCACAAGCCTCTCTCACAGTGAAAATGTTTTTTTTATTTCATTTATCACCTGCCCTTCACTCTATCATCCCGGGCGGATCTTATACGGGCATTCACACACCTCCAGGCACCGGGAAATCTTGCCCAATCTGGTTTCCCAGAGGTACACACAGGTTTAACACCAGTATTCCCCACAGCAGTGCATTAATGCAACACAACCTATAGCTGTTTCACCTGCTCTACCTAGTAACCACTTGCCCCACGCAGGACAGATGTGTCTGGTACAGCACATCTGGAGATACTACTATACAACCAAGCGTTGCAAGCTCTCAGTGAGATCCAAGTCGACCGCCATTGCCATCTCACCTGTGGAAGCGCCAAGCGCCAGAGCCTTGGCGATGTGCCCGACAGTCTGGATGCCGCCATCCGCAATCACCGGCACGCCAAACCTCCGGGCGTACTCAGACACTTTGTAGACTGCTGTGGCCTGAGGCCTTCCACATGCCAGGACTAAATCCAGAGAGACAGAAAAAGAAGAAGCAGAAGAACAATCAGAATCTGGTCTGAGGCAGGCCCTTTGTTGGAATGCCCATCTTCAGCACGCAAAGTTTTAGAAAGGCACATGGCTTCTTTCAGCTACTGCCTTTAAGTATGAGGCAGAGTAAAGAAAGTCAGCCTGCAGGGGAAGCACCCTCCAGATCTTCATCCCAGAATGCAACTAAAATTGAGATGTGAAGGCATAGAGTGGGTGGAACCCTGATGTAACTAACCTATGGAGCACCTGTGTGCTTCTCCAATGGCTAAGGAAGGCTTTTGGAATAGCCCATAGAGCAGATAAAAATCCATGCAGTCTTGAGTCCCACTGACCTTGCTTGCATGTGGCATCCAACCGGAATACTAGAGACATTCGGAATATAACAAAAGCCCTGTTTATGCTTGGTGGAGGGGACACGAGGGCTCACATGGGAGTTATTACCAAGCCAGCTATCTCCTGGCACACAGGGCGGCTGTGTATAGGCCTCACTGTTTCCATCTAAAGCACAAGATGGTACAGGAAGTGAACATTCCTCAAATGAAGGATTCCTGCAGAACACACCCCGTGTGTCAATAGGAGCTCTTCTGTGCTCAATTTCATCAATTTGTCCCGGATTTGCTAGCTGTTTCCACCCACGTGCCACTTGGGATGTGCATTCTGGAAGCGATGCATACCGCACAGCCAAGGACATGCAAAAACTCTTGCCAGAAGTATACCACCCTTTCTTCCAAAGAGGGCTTTCTTTCCCCCACACTTCACAAATAACTGGGAGGCTTTTCTCTGCCACGATTAGAAGAGTGTACCAGATGAGATTGTGACCATGCAAGATTAGTCAAAGAGTGCAAACTTCCTGTTAAATGCAGGGTTTCAGGGTTGCTATCTGCACCGCCACAGTGCTTCACCAAGAAACCGAGCCAGACACAAGCCACTTTTTGCACCAGCTCATCTGTCGTTTCATCCATTCCCCTTCACTTTCTAGGGCTCAGCACAGGCAGCCCGGAAAGGGAACCTCGTCCATTCTAGGAAATGCGAGTTTCAAATTCACTGAAATCAACTGCATTGAACTGGAACTCAAATCAATCATGAAATGGGCTGACAAAAAGATGAAACGGTGTTAGTGCTAAAGAGGTGGTCTCGCTTTTGCTGAGGCTGCCTAATGTTGAGAGCAGCGTTTCCATGTTATGACCGACAAGCCAATGAAGCAGTTTGTTCCATACATACATAAACACCCACCCTATACTCTGGTCATAGGCGTAACCCAGGTCATGTGCGTAACCGACCTTTGCAACAATGGTGTACAGAACTGTACACTGAGACCAGCCCTTTATGAATTAACATGTTGGCACCAGGGAGCAAGACACAGTCCTACAACCTAGTGCCTTGCACAGGTGTTGACTTCCAAAGCAGGGTTTGAAATTTGCCGTAAGAATCTGGTACGGTAACGTCGCTGCCATTCGGAGTTCCACAGAATAAGAGATAAAACAAAAAATGGGCAAGCCTGGTCCTTTATTAGACAAATTCATCATTGTCGTAAAGCAGGAGTGGGCAATGTTTTTGAAGCTGAGGACCATAATCCCTTGGAGGAAGAGTTCCAGGACCACATACTGGTTGCGATCAGGACTAAAGCAGATGCAAACACCCCTTTTCAAGCTCTCCATTTGAAGCCTGCCACCTTGCTTAAGAGAGTTGCCTGGGAATATATGCTCACAAACTCTTACTGCATTTAAGAGCCATAACAGATTAAAATGAGATTGTTGGGTTCTTGGGTCATCACAAACCAGCTGGTAACCCTGTTAGATAGCTGGTTATATTATCTTAAGGCTGCACCTTTCCTAGCCCGTTGGTTGTCTATTATTATTAGAATTTTCTATACCGCCCTATACCCGGAGGTCTCACTGATCTACACTGACAGGTAGCAGTTTTCCAGAGACTCAGGAAAAGGTTCTTCCTAGCTCAGCTTCTCAAGATCCTTTACTACAGAGATATCAGGATTGCAACTGGAACCTACAATATGAAGGTTCTGCTACTGCAACTAGCAACTTCATTGTATAGCTATTGCTCTGTATCCTGAACTTTGACAGTTACAATAATGCAAAAGCAATTGCGGATTTGAGGAGTGCCTTCCCGGGGTGTGATGGGGGTTGCTTGCCTGGAGCCTTCATTACATCTTTGGGCACCAGGTGAAAATGTTTCTCTTCAACCAGGGCATTGGCCGATTAACATTCTATGACCTTGTAAATGTGTTTGTGGGAGGGTGTGTGTGTGTGCATTATTGGTCTGTTTCTGTTTCATTATGTACTTTGTGTTCTCATTTTGTATTTTTATGTTGTGAACCGCCCTGTTATCTTCGGATGGAAGGGTGGTATACAAATTCAATAAATAAATAAAATTAACAAATTGTCACTTTCTGGGCATGTGAAGTGGACACAAACGTTTAAACCATAACAAAAAAAATGGTAGCTTTATGGCACTACAAGTCTCTCTGCCACCTTCACATTTGTCAAAGTATCCAACCTGGAAGCAGGTTAATATTACACCATGCATGTATCAGGCATTTGTTGCCATATTGACCTTAAAGAGATAAGAGGTCCAGAGTGGGCGATGCTGAATTTTTACTGGACTAACCTGCCCAAAGCCCTGATTGCAACTGTGTCAAAAACCTCAAAGAGACATGTCAGGGATATAAAGTCCATAACTGTGTTGACTAACACAGCTGGGATCCAAAAAAAGCACATGGAAAAGAAACCTGAAAATGCATGTGGGAAGCTGTGCTTGCTGTCTGTCAGGTGAGCAGAGATTATAGTTCTTGGGCTGTTACAGAAATCTGGCACCAAATGCTTTCCCCCCAAATCAGGCCAATACCTGAAATGACTGCTTTTACTTTAAAAAACAACAACTTTGACTTCATAACAGATATAGTTCTCTAAAAGAGAATGAGCTAGTTCTGTATGGGACAAGAGAATGACCTAAGTCCTCTCATGGCAACCAACTGCAAGGGAAAATGGGCATATATTCCCTATGGAACGCCTAGCAAATGGCTACTGACATTCCCTGTGGCAAGCAAACAGGAGAGCAGCCGGTGTTCTGGGGGAAAGGCTATTCCCACTTCCCACGGAGAATCTCCATGCTCAAAAAGGAAGCTCTTATTCATCTGTGTGGAACGGTAGCTAAAGCCCTTTTCCACGTGGCTACTTTGGGGGCACTTTAAAGCTGCGTGGACAAGCCCGTAAGTAGGAAAAAAACAACTACCATGGACTAAGGATGGGGAACATACAGGACAGGGACTGTGGTTTTCAAATACTTAAGAAGCTGCCTAGAAATGATCACCTGATTTACTCACAATAAAAGCTTAGAATTACCTAAAGTAGGCTGAAATTGAGCATCGTTAAAAAGGTTTCCTATCCATTATCAATGCTGCAATATGGATAGGGTCATCAGTGCATGACAAAATCCTTCCATCATTATAAAGGAAGATACTCAGGCAAGCTCAGGCTACCCTGCATGAAACTGGGATCTTCCTAGTAAATGTAAACAATCCCTGCCAATTGTACTGGTAACAGCAGTCAATCTACTTAGCCCCCTGAAAATTACAATTTACCTATTTTGTACATGTGGTTGGAATTTAGTTAATTTAACTTGTAGAATCACAGCTGCTGCCGCACGTGCCGTTAATTATGGCACCTTTTCCCACCAAGAGAAAGGAAGCAGTCAAGGTAATTTTTTAAAATAATCCATATAGTCCTGGATTTAAGAAGAGAGGAAGAACTCCAGCTAGTACCATTAAGGGCAACTTTGAAACCCTGCTTTAGGAAAGGCTCAGAATCAAGAGAGTGTCTCAGCTTTTAACAACCAGTATCCAAAGCCACAAAACCCCAAGTGCGTCTACAACTAGATTATTCTCAAAACAAGCAGGGGGGGCGGGGGGGGCAATGGGCAGCCAATCAAAGCCTTGCTCCAAGGCACAAAATTAAAGGGTATGGGGAAGGGGGCAATGACTTACTATAGGTGCCAGTGACTGTGGAAGGGCATTTGGGGCTGTGGGACTTTAGGTCTGGAGGGATCTTTGGAGCAGCTGAACAAGACAAAAACACATAACAGTTTAGAGGTAAGAGGGAAGCAGCTCAGGAACCAGGAGGACGCCCTGAAGAGTTGACGCAACACCAGCATGCTGGCACTGCGCAGTCGGGCTGCGCTCCATTAGTACAGAATTGGCCCTGGCCGGGCAGCCCAGCACACCTCTCCTCTCTGTTCCATTGCTGACTTTATACACAATTAATCTGCTGCATGCTCAGAGTCACAGCTCCTCTGTCCTGGTTGCTCACAGGGACAGCCTCTGTACTACTGGCATGGCAAAGGGGCCGAAGCCCACCTCAGTATCGGAAGGACTCAATGGACCAGATACAATTCCCCTCCTTTTCAGGCACTGTGCAGATTCTGGGCTAGTGCTTCTGGAGGGCTAGGTTCCTTAAACAAGGCACTGGGGAAGAGAATGTGTTAATGATCTGCAGCGGGAACTGAATACCTTCTTGCGTGATGCAGATGGAACCGCTGCCCATGCCGACCCTTAGGGCATCGGCCCCGGCGTCAATCAAGTTCTTCGCCTGAGCCGCCGTCACCACTAGGAAAAGGAGGAAAGTATTATGAAATGGGGGAAGGGAGGGGGAAGAGATAGAAAACCGGTCTGCGTCACCCTGCGCTTGCGACAGTGACGTTTTCCCTTCCGAACAGACAGGACCGGCTTCACACAGAGGAAGCCACTGCAATCTCAGCTGAAAAGGGCAGGCTCAGATTCCAGTTCTTGTTGGCTGGCTGGCTGGCCGACCTTCGGCCATCTCACCAATGTGATGGTGTTAACAAGAGAAGGGAACAACCTGTACAAATAAAGCGCCTTCTTTTGTAAATTCAGAGAAGGAGGTAAGTAATTAGGGCATGCCAGATATTTGACCTCTGGTTACACCAGAGGTTTTGTCTGGTATGAAAAGTGTGTCTTGCTAAATCGCATGTTTTTATTTGTGGCATTCCAGCAAGTTTAGGATTTGGAGATGTCAGTGGTTGCACTCATGACTTTAAAGAAAGGGCTATTCTTCTGTCGAGGGCTGCATTTCCTCAGGGGCTGTATGACAGCAGAGAGTCGCCCCAGAGCCAAAAGCCAATGGGGAACCCCCTTTTTTTCTGTCTCTCTCTATCACTGCCAGCCCATGGGCTGTTAGAGAAAGCCCTTCATCTCTCCCCCACCAGCCTGAAGCCAGCTGGGGGAGGGGGTTGGGGGGGGAGCCAAAAAGCTAGAAACTTCTGTAGATTTATTTACAAGTCTGTTCTACAACCCAAAAAACACGACCACATTTTAATGTTTATATTAGCAAACATCTTGTTACCGTTGCCTCCAATGACCTGCAGCTCAGGGTATTTCTCCTTGATGTATTTGATCATGTTGATTTGGAAGATGGAATTCCCCTGAGAAGAATCCTGGGATTGAAAAGAAGAGGAATGAGGTCTGGAAGCTTGCTCTTCATCAGAGTAAACATCAGCGATCATAAAGAGATGTAACAGCTATTGAGATTTCCAGACAAGACCCCCTCTGCACACACTCAAACGCAATCAGCTCCACACGGAAAAGTCCAGATTCCACTAACAAGGCATCACCCCTACTGCATACTACTGAAACTCGCTTACCACCCCTAGGACTCACCAGCACAACAACGTCCACACCAGCTTGCACTAGTAAGTCGAGACGGTATTTGTCATCTTCATGGGTCCCAATGGCAGCCCCACAGAGCAGCTGCTTCTTGGCATCTTTTGACGCAAGCGGGTAGTCCCGATTCTTCTTCAGGTCCGTGCGTGCAATTATGGCCACCAACTCCCCCTTCTCGTTAACGATGGGCAGTTTTCCTGGAATGCCAAAAGTTATCTCTGAGTTGCAATTTTAACTCTTCCCGAAGGTTTTTCATCTGCTTTTGTTTTTCATTCTCTTTGATTTTTCAGCGGCAAAAATAACGATCAAAGTAAACTGGAGCAATAGATAAATACAAAACCTGAAGTCCACAAGCCCATTAATCAGTCTGCGTTGTCAGGCACCTATTCACAAAATATTCAAATTGACCAAAATACAGGGAAAGGGAAAATGCTGCCCCGACTGAGAATCCAAGCCAGAAGAAGTCATGACTTAAACAAGGCACTTGAACAAGTCCACTGTAGAAAAAGGGTTTAAGCCTGGAAGCTGCAGCTCTGTACAACTAACTACACTGATGTTTTGATTTCCCCCCACAAGAGGCACGACAATTCTTTGAACCTTTGATCTTCTCCACTCAAAGCAAACTGGGCTTAGCTCAAGGTACTTGGAGACACCTCTGGATCACATTATAAGCCTTTGCTCAAGACGCTGGTAAAATTCATGCCCTAGGAGTGGAAAGTAATTGTGCCATTACCATTGGCACATCAAATTATGAGGTTAAAACGTGAGATGAGCCACATGTTCACTGATTTAGCATAGTATGCACAGAATACCACACATCTATTCCCACTGACCTTTTTTACTCCTCTGCAAGATTTCATTAGCTTCTTTTAACGTAACTCCTGCAGGTGCTACAACGAGGTCTTCCCGGTTGGTCATGATCTAGGGAAAACCAAAGAGCAAAGTAAAGACGCTGTCCTCTGCGCCTGGGCCAAACTGAGCCGTTCTGAGTAGCAGATGGGGTCTCAAGGAACAAAGAGAGCTGCAGGAGAGTCTCAAACAGCAGCAGAATTTTTATTTTGTTCACAGTTAAAGGAGGGTTGACAGCTTTTTGATCAGACTAGGCAAAAATTGCTAGAGGGAGAAGGGCAGTGGTACTTGAGAACATCATAGTGCAGGTCAGAAATATTATTTATTATTGTTTAAAGCATTTGTATGCCATGCAGTAACCGTGTTCTCTGGGCAGCTTACAACAAGAAAGCATTTAAATACGGTAACAACCAACCACCTAACAGCAACGTAATGTCAGTGGCAGCAAATAAAAATGTGTTGTTGTTTTTTACTAACCAGTTTTATTGCTATGTTATTAAAGCTTGCCCTGGTATTATAGTAGCAGTGTGTTTTTATGCTGTGCCCTGCCTTGTGGTATTTTCCACGAAAGTGTGGTTTAGAAGTATTTAAATAAAGTAAATCACACAATCCTCCAACTGTAGTCTGAAAACAACCCACAAACATTTGCAACCTCAGTGGCTCATGTACCCTACGTTTAAAGTATGAGTGGTTGAGCTATCTGCCATTAAGACTCAACAACTATTTTCTAGGCTTAATTGTATCCGTGATCCCATGGCAAATCCAGTCCTCAAACTACTTCCTATCAACTTCCACACACGACTCTTCCAGAGTAAGAAATCTGAGAAGAGTGGCCTTAAAGTGTCTCACCCAGACAGGAGCAGCAGAAAACAAAAGCTTCCAGCCTTGCTCAGCATCTCTCCCCCTCCCTGAAGTTCACATCTCTCCAGGGCTCTTTTCAAAGCATGTCACTCGCAACTCCCACTTGAGGGTAATCAGAGATGATTTAAGGCCGCTCTTGGGCAGCGTGCATACTACTGGTTGTGTCAGCACAGCCTAAAGATAGCGCAGGAGAGCCGAACGGGCTCCAAGGCACTGCGGAACGTTGCACTGCTGAAATCCGATGCCCAGCTATACAGCGGTTACACTAATGCTAGCTCCAGAAGGCTGTCATTATGCAATGCGAGGGGAAAGGAGCCAAGCGAACAGGAAAAGTTGCAAAAAAACCCAACCTGTGCTATGCTCTAGAGCTCCAAGACATAATTCCTTTGGCCAGTGCAAAAGTAATAATAATGCTAGAGGTCCACACACTGCCCCAGCACAAGTTCTAGCCCTGCTTACTGATCCCAGAAGAAATAACCCCACTGACCTCGCTGAGAGGCAGGTCATGCTCTTCCTCCTTCAAAAAGTCGATGTCTCTGGATGAAATAATCCCCACGAGTCGGCTGCCCATCTTCCCGTTATCCGTTATAGGGATGCCGCAGAACCCATGGCGGGCTTTCGCTTCGAAAACATCTCGCACGCGATCTTTGGGGCTCAGCACTACTGGGTCCGTGATAAATCCTTGTTCGTATTTCTGGAGCAACACACAAATTCAGAAGGAGAATTTTGAGCTGCATACAAAATAGTTACATAAAGGGGGAAGCAGATGTCTGCAGAGCCAGACAGGACTCTCCTGGGGAATGGCTATCAGTAACTGCAGCATTGTAATGCGTGGCTTTCAAACACGATTAGGGGCTCATCCAGACAGCTGCAAGTACAGAAATAAAGAATAAGACAGGTAGCCTGCTATGCCCAGTTCATCCGAATTACAGGGATCCAGGAGACCAAAGCATCTTGCCTGAATGTACTGTATTTTTTGCCCTATAGGACGCACCTAGGTTTTTTTTTTGGGGGGGGAATAAAATCCCCCCCCCAGCCGCGGCTTCAGCGCGCCCCGCGCTCCGGGCAGAAGGCTGCTATCCACAGCCTAGGGAGCCCTGCGGGAACTCCCCCAGGCTTGCTGATAGCTTCCTGAAGCCTGGAGAGCGAGAGGGGTCAGTGCGCACCGACCCCTCTCGCTCTCCAAGCTTCATTGAAAGCCTGCATTCGCCCCATAGGACACACACAGATGTCCCCTTCATTTTTGGAGGGGGAAAAGTGCGTCCTATAGGGCGAAAAATACGGTACTGAGGGCATCAACAGCTACTATGGGTTGATGCCAAAACACCAGTCAGAACTTTCTGTATACCTCAAATGCAACAGGACCATCTTTTAAGAGTCCAGCAGCCAAGATTCTTAGCGAACAAACAGCACGCATTTCAAAGCATGGCTACAAAGTGAACTCTGTTCCACATCAATCACCATGAACGTCGGAGCAAATGCAGCTATTAACTTAATTAGAACCAAGGGAGGTGACGGGGACTTGTACACAAGAGGGGAGAGGGCACGTAATCATACAGCCATACGTTTGTGGTAAAGGCACAGGTGAGTAAACTGTGTCTACAGCAGAATACTCACCTCACAAAGCAGTGCTGGGCAATAGCCAAACCTGTTATCAAACCCCTCTCCCCAGGGACATTTGTATACACAGAAGATGGTTTTACCTTAACTTTCCGTACTTCGTTGGCCTGGAATTCTGGTGTACAATTATGATGAATGAATCCAATTCCACCTGTGAGCTGAGAATATACAGAAAGAAGTTTAAGTTGGAACAGAAATAATACAGTGGTACAGTGGTACCTCGTGTTAAGAACTTAATTCGTTCTGGAGGTCTGTTCTTAACCTGAAGCACCACTTTAGCTAATGGGACCTCCTGCTGCTGCCACTGCACAATTTCTCGTCCTGAAGCAAAGTTCTTAACCCGAGGTAATATTTCTGGGTTAGCAGAGTCTGTAACCTGAAGCGTATGTAACCCGACTTACCACTGTACCTAGGTTTAAGAACAGCTTAGTTTATGAACAACTTGGATTAAGAACGCTGCAAACCCGGAAGTAGGTGTTTTGGTTTGGGAACTTTGCCTTGGAAGCAGAACATGTTCCGCTTCCTGTTGAGTGTGTTCCATTTGTAAATTGAGTCCCCCTGCTGCTATGGGAAAGCAGGCCTTGGTTTAAGAACGGACTTCCGGAACGGATTAAGTTTGTAAACCAAGGTACCACTGTACTTCTTTGCTGCCTTTGACCAAGGGCAGAGAGAAGGTTAGCAGGCATGGCTCACAAGCCATACTGTTGTTGTTGGGTTGCATAAGGCTCTGCATTTTAAAAAAACACAACCCAGCTAAGAACTGATATACTAAGAATTTTAAATACTGTAGGGAAAAAAGCATAAAAGCAGAATTGGAAGGGACTACTACTTCTGTGGCTAATATTAAAAAAATGATTAGAGACATGGCCATATGTTTTTAACAGTACAAGGCCAGGCATGTTTAATAAGAAGTAAGCCTTACTGTGTTGAACAGGCCTCACTCCTAAGCATGTGTGTTTAGGACTGCAGATGAAAAGATCTGAGGAAAAATGCTCTTGATACACTATAGGGATTTACCAAAATACCAAGAAGTATTTTTCACACCCACCCACCCCACACTCTAAACTAAGGTAAGCTCTCTCTCCCTCCTGCCCTGGTTTCTTACCGCCATTGCAATGGCCATGCAGGCCTCTGTTACAGTGTCCATAGGGGAGGATACCAAGGGAGTCTTCAGGCTTATCTTCTTGGTCAGAGCTGAAGTCAGGTCCTTAAAAGAAAGAGAGTTTGGCTGAAACAGCAGGTGGCTTTATTTGCGATCTTTTCAAGCACCATTGTCATCGCACCTTCACACACTTAGGAACCCATCAGAACTAAAACTGCAGAACTAACACTGCAGATTCCAAAACGCTCAGTTAGTACCATAAAAAGAGACAAACAGAAAGGAATCTCCTACAGTGCAGAAAGCACTTGCTTCTTGACATTGATTTAATATATTATACAAACTTTAGTCCCATACTTACCACTTGGTCTGCAGTAAAGTCTATGTAGCCAGGGAGTATAAGGAAATCGCTGAATAACAAAGGAAAGAAGAAAAAATGTTATTTTTGGAAGCCTAATACAGAACTTTTACAAGTAAAAGGCTTTATAATGTAATTTGTGGTTCGCCGCAACACGTTGCTGAGATAAATAATGACTGTACCTGTGTGTGGGGTTTTCAACTAAGTTCTATTCAGAGCAACCCCACTGAAATGAATGGAACTAACTTAGTCATGATCCTTAGTTTCAGTGGGTCTACTATTGAGAAAAGTTCAGTTGAATACCACCTGGGGAACCTCCTGAAGTTCTGTGATTGGAACCCCCCAAAAAATTCCTCCTTTAAGAAACAGTGCCTACAAGGGGAAGATTTGGATCAGGAACATGGCTCAGGTAAGAGAAAGGGTTTAAAAAGTGTAGGGAACATTTGGGCCTCCCAATGTTGATGAACTACATTTCCCATCACCCAAGAACATTGACAATGCTTGCCGGGGCTGATGGGAGTTGTAGTTCAGCAACTGATCTGAAGAGCCAAAGGTCCTTGACCCCCAAGGCAGTTCCTCAAATCTCTCCCAAGCTACTTTTAAATTTGTAGGAGAAAATGTACGGTCACAATTTTAGTGTTCATATGGTTTCCCTTCCACATCTAACAGCACTCTTGGGAGGTTAAGGGATTTGAATCAGGGCTTTGGCGCAGAGGGGAACATCAGACTGCCCTTGCTCCTGTACCCCGACCTCACTGGCTTCATTTTTCAGAGGGAAATCAAGTGGAAAGTTCTAGTCATTCAACTTCACATAATACACACCTCTGGGATAGCTATGAGTGGGCAGAGGTAAAGTGGTTTGATTGCACCAAATGCCTTCTGCTTGAACTTACTGCTTCTCCCAACCAAGCCTATAAGCTCGTTATTTACTGTTTGAGAGAGAGTCTCGTAGCTCAGAATAATGTTTCTGATTCACTGCCAGTTAACAGAATATTGGGTTGCAGTGATGGGCAAAATGTCTTGCTAGAGACCCTGGGAGAGCTTACTACCACAGAGAGTAAATAAGACTGAACCAGACAGACCACAGGTCTGACAATATAATATACTTTCGCACGTGCAAAGATTCCCAAATCAAAGCAGGAATCTTCCACGAAGGTTTGAACCTTTGGCATCTCCTGAGTTTTAGAAGTTAGAACAACCCCCACCACATGCATGCCCAGCTGTATTTAGCTCCCCCCCCCCAAAAAGTCTCCAAGAAAACAAAGTTGTGAAACTCCTGAGCAAAATGTTCTACAGGAAAAAGTTAGCTGATGTTTAACGAATGCCATGTCCCCAACTTGGAAACCTTCCAGGAGACCTGTGAAGACCTTCCTATTGCATTGACTACCTCTCTACCAGCAGCTATTAAGTCATGGAAATCTAAAGGGAATTTCCACATACCAGGGGCATCATACGGAAGTGCTGCTGGCACCAGTTGCCAGAAGCAACTGAAAGAGACAATGCTGTTGCCCTCATGCCTTGTTTGTAAGCCCCACAAAAGCTTACTGCTGTTGGAAATGCTGGATGAGATGGGACTCTTGGCCTGATCCTGAAACATGATTCTTATGTCCCGATGTTGGTGGACCCGAGACACAGTTTAAAGGCATTGGTATATGTGTGCATTAGGTAAAGGGACCCCTGACCGACTCTGGGGTTGTGGCGCTCATCTCGCTTTACTGGCCGAGGGAGCCAGTGTACAGCTTCTGGGTCATGTGGCCGGCATGACTAAGCCGCTTCTGGCGAACCAGAGCAGCACACGGAAACGCCATTTACCTTCCCGCCAGAGTGGTACCTATTTATCTACTTGCACTTTGACGTGCTTTCAAACTGCTAGGTTGGCAGGAGCAGGGACCGAGCAACGGGAGCTCACCCCGTCACGGGGATTCGAACCGCTGACCTTCTGATCAGCAAGTACTAGGCTTTGTGGTTTAACCCACAGCGCCACCCGCGTCCCATGTGTGTGCATTAGCTTGTACTATTTTATTTTTCCAGGAAGCAATTGACTTTCAGGAAACGGGAAGAGCCGTAAGCTCAGTAGCAGAGCATCTGATTTGCACGCAGAAGGACTCTGGTTCAATCCCCAGCATCTCCAGCTAAGGTTGGGAGAGAGACCCTAGTTTGAAATGATAGAGAACTGCTGCCAGTCAGTGTATACTGAGCTACCAGTGGTCTGATTTGGTATAAGGCAGCTTCCTTATGATCCCTAGCTTTGGTGAAGGGCTGTAGGCTCAGTGGTAGAGCATCCGCCTTGCATGCCAAATGTCCCAGATCCAATCCCTAGTGTCTCCCAAGTTAGGGAAAGACTCCTAACTGAAACCAGGGAGAGCCACTGATAGTGTTGGCAATGCTGGCCAAGATAGTACAAGGCAAAACCACCCACTCGCAGCACCTCCGTCTTGCCAAAATTCAGAATGAGTTTGTTTATCCTCGTCCTTTATGGCATACTTCACTGGGTAGAAGGTGACTGCTCATGTTCTTCCTTAAAAAAAAAAAAGCTGCTTCTCTAACTGCAAAGTTTGTTTCCAAACAGAAATAATTTATTTATAGATTGCTGTTCTCTAAAAGGGGAAGGGTGAGGGGTTGTGGCTGCTAAAAAGAGGGTCAGCTTTCTCGTGCAGGAATTATTTCCAAGTAAGTTTCTCAGAGGGTTCATATTGCACGTCTAGTTAGGGAGGAACTCGTGAAGGCTGTGTGCAACCACAGATCATTTGGCATCACGTGAGTCTCCACATGGATAGGGAGAGACTAAGTGGTGGAAGAGACAGAAAAATGGAAATAAAAACCTTCTTTCGCCAAAATCTCACAGTATACAACTCTAACAAGATAGCAACTTTATACTGCCGATTCATGTTCTTAAGAGGTTGGATCAGGGGTACATTCTATGCTGCTCACGGCTTCCTTCTTATAGAAGGATTATGACTAAATGTGCTCAGACTTGTCATATGGACCAGCAGGTGGTTTAGGAACATACACCGATACACAAGTGTAATCAGAGAAACTGTTACATGATATTCTGGCTCCATGGTCTCTCGCAAGGGCTGGGATCATCTGCGCAGTTACTAGATAAAAAACACAAAAGGTCTTGCTGGGTGCGGGATTCAACAGACCCTGAGGAGGACTGACTATTCTGTGGAATTATGTCAAAGGGGAAGTGTACGAAAAGCAAGGGCCAAGGAGGGGAGGGAGAGGAGAGATCCGCTAAGCAGAAAGGATTCCTCAAACATGAGCTTTCAGGGAACATCTCGCACAGGAAGAGGGATACTTGGCAACAGTTCTACTTATACAGTACTAGCCAACAGACACATTCCCTCTCACCCAATGAAGAACTGAGAAAGGTGATCTCATATGGAATCAAAGAACTAAGGGACCGTGAGGATCATCTAGCCCCACCCCCTGCAATGCAGGAATCCTTCATCCAACATGCAGCTTGAACCCACAACCCTGAGATTGAGAATCTCATGGTTTACCGACTGTGCTACCTGCACTACAACGCAAAAAGGAATCTACTCCACGAGATCTTTCTGGAAGTTCTACAGCGGGGGAGAAACAAGGTCTGCATGTTCAGGCGGAGAGTTTTGCCTCTCAAGGCACTCTCTCTCTCTCTCTGAAGATGCAGGCCGAGAGTCTCTGCTTCTCCATAGGGAGCAATGGGCAGAAGGACATTTGCCCCACTACTGGAACTAGCACCACCCTCGGCTTCAAAATGGACAAAAGTGTGGGGGTGGGGAGAGAGAGAGGAAGGGGGGGAGCTCCTAGGGGCTCGGGTAAATCCTTTTTCAAAGACCCAGAGGAACTGGGGTGAAAGGTTAATTCGAGCATTCATGTTTAGGGAAGCTTTTAATGTTTGATGTATTACAGTATTTTAGTATTTTTCTGGAAGCCGCCCAGAGTGGCTGGGGAAGCCCAGCCAGATGGGCAGGGTATAAGTAATAAATTATTATTAATTATTATTAGTAGTATTAGTATTATTATTATTATTATTTGAGCACCCCCAGCCCCACTTTCCTTCACCCCGTGCCAAAGCATGTCGTGGGTGCAATACACACACACACCCCAAATTCCACGTGGGGGGGGGGTCCAAAGGGGCATCAAATGCCCCCCAGCATTAAAAGAAAATGAAGAACCTGTGGCAATTCCTCGAGGCGGATGGAGACGTCGTAGCGCCGACCCCCACCCCCACCCCATTGCCACCCCCACGGCCTTCCCAGGCGCCTCCTCACTTGTAGGTGAGCCCATCTCCGCAGTTGAGCATCTGCTGCGCCGTCAGCCCGTCGTCGGGCACGTAGCCGGTGCCGCCGCTGATCAGGTAATCGGCCATGGGTGGGTGGATATAGGGCCGCGTGTGCTTCTTCCCTGGCGGCCTCAGAAGCCGAAAGCGCGCGCGAGGCTCTGCCTCTTCTGCCACGCGCCCTCGCCAACAAGAGAGTCGAGCGTCGGCGCCGCCGGGTACAAGAGCGCGGAGCAAGAGGAGGAAACCCCGCCCCCAGACGGCGACGCGTCCTTGCGTCACGCCGCTCCGTCCGCGCAGGTTTCTCTTCCTCTCCGCCCCCACTCTGCCTTGTGGGTGGGGAGGGGAGGGGGAAAGCGGGCTACGGCGGCCGCGCGGGCTCATGCGCGGCAGGCTGGACGGGCTTCGCCTCCCTCCCTCCTCTTACCCCTCCCCTCCCCTCGCTTCTTGTCCCGAAGTAACGAGTTAAGAGCGGGAAAACGTTCCTTTTCCCGCTCATTTTCCTCGATTCTATGAGCTCATTTGGGCAGAACAGCAATTTTATTTAGTAGCCCCTTTTGTCTTTTTTTTTATAAAGAGCCCCTCTTTTTAGCTGCGCTGTGTGCAGAGAAGTGGGCCGGGGCCCCCCAACACGTTGTGGCGGTGCCGGATTTACGTATAAGCGAAACGAACTATAGCTTAGGGTCCCCCCAAAAATTAAAGGGAAAAAATCTGGATGTACATTTCCAAAATATAAGATAATAAAATAAAATAAAACCTACATACAGCAACAGTGTTTTGTGTTGTGTAGGCGCCTATGATGCTAGCCGGCTCCCTAAAATATCACTAGTTAGATACCTATTAGGTCCATAAATTACCATATAACATATATTCAACACACAAAAACAGCGACAATTTGTTGTTGACAAAGGACAGCTGGACATATAAAGGGCCCCATTACCTTCAGTAGCTTAGGGCCTCATGAAACCTAAATCCGGCCCTGGTATGCGGGTGCGTTTGGTGGTGGGGCACCGGCTTCCTGAAGAATGAAGGTTAAATTCCTTATTAAAAACAAACAAACCCAAGGTGCGAGATTCTCCCAAAAAACTGCCATGGGGTGCCAACTCGTCAAGCAAGCTGTGCCAACCTGCCTTGGCAGCAGAGCGCAGGAGCCAGTACCCAGCCACTAGCTGCCTCCTTCCCTTCAAACTGGGGAGGGGAGAGAGGGTATCCACTTCGCTTCGCCACTACCCCACCCCGACTTTGGTCCAGAGGCAACCTCGAGAAGTCTTGCAGTAATCCAATACTGTGGACAGCTTTGACAGGCTGTTTTGATGGATGGCCGGGGGTGGGGGAAGAGAGATTTAGTGGAAAACCTTTTTGCAGCCGTTTATCGAGGTACTCCACATAAACAACATCGACTGCCCCCCCCCCCCGCAAAAAAAGGCTGCTGGGAGGGAGAGGAAGAGAACCACCAGGAGTCTTTTGTTGCTGTTGCTTGAGTGCAATAGCCCCCTTTCCACATGGCTCCAGATAGCCTACATGGCTCTCTTCCCATTTTACTTGCAACTGCCCTTGAAGTAGGCTAGGCTAAGAGTGGTGCAAGGTCACCCAGGGAGCTCCATTGCTGGGTGATGTGAAAAACCTGGTCTCAGTTCTTCCTCGAACAGGCAAACCACTACTCCAGCCTTTCTCAGAGTTCTGGTACTGAAAACCAAATTCCTGGCCTGATATGTGCTCAGAATTAAGGAACAAAGCATGTCCAAACACCGTTACGTAATTATTTTGGCTCACCTTAGCATTCTTGAAAAAGCAAGCAGCTCACAAAAGCTTTTACTCTTGTAAATTTGTTGTGTCATTTAAAATGCCACAACTCACTCATCCCCCCCAAAACACACACACACACACACACACACTGGTTCAGATAAGAACCTCAGCATCAAAACTTAACATATTGAAGCTGTAAAGAATTTTATTTTTCTCATGCCCTTCCACAAGGAGCTCACATTTCCTTTCATCATTAACCACCCTGAGGTGAGCTGAAAGATCATGGGCTTCATAGCCATGGATATTCTCTTCCTCCCACTCGACCCCAGCTAAATACACCTAAGTATGAAACAGGTCTTCAGAGTTCTCAGATCTAGATATCTGTGCTGCATTAAAATCTCCCCCAACTGCCTTCTTTTGCTTGCATTTACACAATGTACTATATTCTATAGCCCAATTGAATTGTGGAATTTGTTTATATCTAAGTTTGCCTACATAAATTATGTTGCTCAAAAGTTCAGGGAATGAAATTAGGCAGCACTTAGAAATTCCTTACCCCTTTTCTAAATTCAGGGACTAGAGGTGCTGTTGAAATAGCATGCATGACAAAAAGTGTGTAGTTTGAAAGCACATCAGTGTTAAGTAGATAGGTACCGCTGCGACGGGAAGGTAAATGGTGTTTCTGTGCGCTCTGGCACTCATCATGATGTCCCATTATGCCTGAGGTGGTTTAGTCATGCTGGCCACGTGACCCAGAAGCTGTCTGTGGACAAACACCAGCTCCCTTGGCCTGAAAAGCAAGAGGAGCACTGCAGCCCATAATCACCTTTGACTGGACTTAACCGTCCAGAGGTCCTTTACCTTTTATTTCATACATATGCATGAGGATGCTAGACATCTGTTTTGATCAAAGACAACCCCATGAGAATTACATTGACCCAGGAAAACACATCTGAGGGTCAGGTGTGTTTGAGAGCTGAGATAGAAAAACCCGTTTCTGGGATTTGGGCTCTTGACCCTCCATGCAGGGCTATCTGTTATTCTTCAGGCTTCATGTACTGGCTATTTTTTCCAGGTCTAAAAAGTCTCCCCCCCCCCAATTCCAAATTCTGCATTAAAGGAAGGAGGGGCCAAGAAAACCTTTAACAGCTAGTGAAGCTGCCCTCTGCTGCAATCTACCTGCAACTGCAGCCTTAAATTTACACACTGTTCAGAAAATGTGGGGATTATAGTAGAGGATTAGAGACTTTAACTCGGGGTGGGAAACCTCTGGCCCTCCTGAAATTGTTAGAAAGTCCAGCCAGCATGGGCAATGGTCAGGGATAATAGCTGTAGTTCAACAGCAGTAGACCTAAATTTCCCCAGACCTGCCTTAACCCCAAACCCAATCTTTCTATTACACTTTGCCACCTTCTCTGCCAAGATTTAACGCCAATTTGGATAAACGAGATCTGAGTTGTGCCCTATGATATTTATCCTATGTGCCAAGCTTTATCCCCAGCACAAAATTTGATTTTGGTAGTAAATACAGGAATTTGTGGTTATCTGAAAAATACATAGGAGCTACTGAAAGTGAACCCTGTATACCTGAAGGAGCGTCTCCACCCCCATCGTTCAGCCCGGACACTGAGATCCAGTACCGAGGGCCTTCTGGCGGTTCCCTCCTTGCAAGAAGTGAGGTTACAGGGAACCAGACAGAGGGCTTTCTTGGTAGTGGCGCCCGCCCTGTGGAACACCCTCCCTTCAGATGTGAAGGAAATAAGCAGCTATCTTCTCTTTAAAAGACATCTGAAGGCAGCCCTGTTTAGGGAAGTTTTTAATATTTAATGCTGTATTGTTTTTAACACTTGATTGGAAGCCGCCCAGAGTGGCTGGGGAAACTCAGTCAGATGGGCGGGGTATAAATAAATTATTATTATTAATTTATTTTTATTTTTATTTTTATTTAACCCACATGCAAACATAAAATAGAACGAGGGAGTGGGTCACTGGATTGTGTGCTCCCATCTTTCCTCCCCTTTCCAAGTTCAGCATTACATGCAACTGTTGTCAAGGAAGACAACAAATTGGAGCTCCTGAATGCTGTTAATCCAACTCTGGATTAAAATATGATTTGCAGTGGTTATACATAACGCCAAATTCAGATAGAAAGGGGTGCAATGGGAATGGGCCATAGAAGCGTGTAGCAAAATAGCAAAAGCAATTCAATGCAAACAAAGCGTGATGTGATGCACACCAGGGGTGTGTGTGTGTGTGTGTGTTAATTTCACATACACTCATGGGTCTGAACAATTTAATATTTTTTTAAAAAAATGAATGAAGATGTTGACTCATCATGCTGCAGCAGTGAAAAGGGTGGATTCCATTCCAGTTATCATTTGGAAATTAAACGGAAATAAAACTGCTTATATCATGACATTATACAAATCTGTGGTGAAACTGCTTGGAATACTGTGTACAGGTCACCTTACATCAGAAAGTATACCGTAGAGCTGGAAAAGTTTAAGAAAGGGGTAACCAAAATGCTTTAGGGGCTATGGCAACTCCCCTATGAGGAAAGATCACATTGAGGCTTTTTAATTTAGAGGAAAACGAGCAGAAGTAATAGAAGCATGTAACATTATGCATGGTGTAGAGAAAATGGATAGAAAGGTGTATTTCAACCTCTCTCATGATACCAAAAGTTAGGGATATCCAATGAAGCTGAATGCTGGAAGATTCAGGAAAGAATGACACACACCACAGAGTTCAACTATGGACATCACTCCCACAAAATGTAGTGTGGCCACCAACCTGCAAGGCTTTAAAAGAGGTTTAGAGAAATTCATGGAGGAGGAGGCTATCAACAGCTACTCGTCATGATTGCTGTATATTACTACCTCCAGTCTCAGGGGCAGCATGTCTTTGAACACCAACTGCTGGAGCGACATGAATGGGGAAAGTACTCATGTTCAGCGGCAGACTTCCAAAAGGCATCTGTTAGGCCGCTGTGGGAGCAGGATGCTGGGTGATGCTGGGCCTTCACTCTGATCCAGCAGGACTCTTCAGGTTACAAACACTTTGAGTTACTAAACCCAGTAGTAGTACCTCGGGTTGAGAACTTTGCCCCAGGGCGAGAACGGAAATCGAGCGCCAGTGGCGCGGCGGCAGTAGAAGGCACCATTAGCGAAAGCACGCCTCAGGTTAAGAACGGTTTCGGGTTGAGAACGGACCCCCGGAACGAATTAAGTTCATAACCCGAGGTACCGCTGTACTAATATTCTGTGGACACCTTTACATTTGTTCCCCCCAAATAAACACACATTGTTCAATGGCATGTTGAAAAGACGTGCTCGTCATTCTTAATAAACAACTAGCATAAGAATACATTAAGAGAAACAGGGTGGTATCTTTATATGATACACAAGTGTATGTTACAAGAATTCCATCAGGCACAGGAGCCTCAAGGTTTTAAGGCCTCAACATCAGGCCAAGAAAGAAAGAAAGAAAAAGAAAGAGAGAGAGATTGAGATTGAGAGAGAGAGAGAAGTGTGGTAGTTTGTACTTAACATCTAAAAATGTCACTTTTAAGTTCTTAATAGAAATTGTTTTTCTTTTTCCTTATAAATCATAATTGCAGGTCACTCTCCTCTCCCCTTCAGAACATGTCAGTTTCTGAGCACAAGGAAACTGCAAACTGCCTCTCTTGGCCGATATCCACCATTTTCCGCTCTTTCCAAGTGCATGAGCTCCAAAGCAATGGCCCAGCTAGGCCAAGTCCCTCAATTAGATTTGTTTCATTTTCTTCACATCATAAAAAATCCCAAAGTCAATCTACGGCACCTCACAGCTCCCAGAGAAAGAACGCAGCCCCCAATGCGTCCAGAAGGCTGATGCAGTTGGGTCAGATACACAATGGGGAGGGTCTCCTTTAAACAGAAGAAGCCTAAAAGGGCTTCATAACTACACCAATTTAAAAAAAAAACCGAAAGAAAAAACCTTAGGCATCTCCTTTAGTGTAAAAGGCTGTACAATTGATCCTGGCCTTATGGCCTGGCCTTCCCTCCCACCCTGTCCTACCCTCACCCTTTTTCTGAGTTGGGAGGGATGCCTTAGTGCATGGTGCTGGCATTTGCCACAGCAATAGCTGCCTGAATCTCTCGTATCACCAGAATCCGGGTGAGCATCTGCTCCATCTGCTCTCGACTGATTGGCTGGATGGAATACCAGATAGGGCTGTTGGGAGCCACCACTGGTTCAGGAGTCAAATAGAATGTATCGTTCCGGCCTTTCACGCTCTGGGGGCTGAGAAGACAGAGAATATCGTTAAGCAATTACTTTGACAGCATACACTTGAAACAGCTATGAACACTATCTTACAAACATCTACGTTTTTTCTGAACCTCCAAAGGATCCACATGTAACACAATACAAAAAGTGACGTCCTGATAATTTCAACCTCCATTTTACAACAGTTTAAGCTGGCTGTGGCATTGAAGACTAGAACTGGAGAGTTAGGACAGGCCTTCCCATGAGGTCTCCCCTCTTATGTCTGCCCCCCCCCCGCATTACATCTGCAACCCTAGCCTTTGGTAATACATTTCAAAGTATTCGAAAAATGGTGAATTGTGAGTGCACAGGAATTCAGGTCGCATCTGAAATGCCCAATTTGTACAGTGCATTCTTTACATTCTACACCACAGACTTCTCACACTAACTTGGGGATTTCACCGGGCTTTGGAAATGAAGAGCAAGTCCAAAAAAAGTTTTTAAAGACTAGAAACTGCCAGTCACTAATCAACATGTTGGGCACCTTTTTCCACAGTGCCCCACCAATATACCTCCATCTATTTTATAGACTTCTGCCAGGGACACCAAGTTCCAGTTTACTCAATACAAAGTGTTTGCCCACTTCAAACACACTATGTTATATACCCAACCTCTTTCCAGTAAAACACAGTGTCAAGAGTTATGCAATGCCCAGCATTTAAAATAAAATAAGCTACACTACAAGCCTCTCAATATGCATGCCATTAAGTTTGCATTTTTGACAATTAAAGTAGGAAGCATAAGGTAGACTTCTTTATACAAAGTCATCACTCCAATAAACAGATAGGTAAGTTTGATTAAAGCAGTAGAAAGTCCACACAAACCCTGAACATCCTTCTGTGTTATCCTTCTGTGGCTCTGGATGTCAGGAACACTTACCATTTGAAGAGGTAGAAGTCATAGAGCTTTATAGGACACCTCAAGGGATTCTCTGGGTTTTCTGTCTGTTCTGCATACATGTCATCAGTAACTGCAAGTCAATCCCAGCAATACAGAACATCAGAAACCTTGAAGTTGATGTGAGTAAAACCTAAGTAATCCCACAATTTGAAAAGATGGGACATAGCAACACAATGGCTTTCTTGCTGCAGATGGACAACTATTCTGTTACCATTAAACGAAGAACACATCCATTGCTACCTGTGCTTTTTTGTAGTTCTGTTTACATCCAAACATAAATATCTCAGTGTGTTGTCTAGTTTTTAGCAAGGAGGTAGGAGTCCTACTTATCAAAAAACATTCCAGGAACAGTTTGGTGGTCAAAGTTTCACCTTCTTTGCAGTAGGATCCATGGCAGTATCATTCATGGAAAGGTTTTCCATCTGGACTAAAAGGTCCCAGTCTTCAGTTTAAACCTATCTTTAGCTGTTTTATGTACTGTTTTAAAACTATTTATAGCTGTTTTATGGTATGTTTCTAAACTGCCTTGAGACAAGTGAAAACGGTAATAAATAAATAAGAAGGAAAAGCAACTGGGGCTTCATAGAGAATCTCTGAATAGATATAAATGCACAGTAAAAGAACTGTGCCCCCAAGAGCAGTCCAACATAAGTTCAGGGGCATATAAAGCAAGGAAGCAAGTACCAGTACAGTGTCATCTCAGAAGCTTGGCATACCTAAAGCTTTTAGATGCTGTTTTGATACATTTGGGACGCGGGTGGCACTGTGGTCTAAACCACTGAGCCTCTTGGGCTTGCCAATCGGAAGGTTGGCGGTTCAAATTCCCGCGACAGGGTGAGCTCCCATTGCTCGGTCCCAGCTCCTGCCAACCTAGCAGTTCAAAAGCACGTCAAAGTGCAAGTAGATAAATAGGTACCGCTCTGGTGGGAAGGTAAACGGCGTTTCCGTGTGCTGCTCTGGTTTGCCAGAAGCGGCTTAGTCATGCTGGCCACATGACCCAGAAAAACTGTCTGCAGACAAATGTCGGCTCCCTCGGCCAGTAAAGCGAGATGAGCACCGCAAACCCAGAATCATTCGCGATTGGACTTAACTGTCGGGGTCCTTTACCTTTTTTGGGGGGGGATACATTTAATTAATATTCCATTTTCCAACCACAAACAACTAGGT
The DNA here is from genome assembly GCA_034642415.1 of Podarcis siculus. Lineage (NCBI taxonomy): Eukaryota > Metazoa > Chordata > Lepidosauria > Squamata > Lacertidae > Podarcis > Podarcis siculus. Next base: position 23,817,970 of record JAXCMG010000002.1, read on the forward strand.
TAGATATAACCCAATTAATAACAGTAAGCTACACACATGAACTCATTTCAGTAAATGCCAGGGTAAGGCAGCAAAGGACCTTCAATAAAATGTATGAATGCAATGAAATATTTTTGTTTGCACAAAGTAAGAGAAAAGCATCATTACCAAAAGAAAAAAATCCCCAGTGTGTGCTACAGTTGATCTTCAAGGATGATGGCATCTGCAACAGGACTTGCATCTGCAGATCAAATACCTGTGATATCTCATAATAAAGTTCCACGATACAATAAGTCCCAGTCCCAGAAGGTGGCTTTGTAATCAATCACCATCAGCACCAGAAATTGTCTAGCCATACTCACCACCCAGGCTTACTGGGCTGCAAATTTAATTATAAATCCCATTTTTTTGGTCTTCCTTTAATCCTGTGGTTCTCTCTCCCTCTCTCTCTCTCTCGAGAGAGAGCTGCAAAACAAATATGATCAGCTACTTAAAGCACAGCTTTATTTTTCCATGTTAAGTTCTACCTTTCTGGCCTGCCTGGTGTATGCCAAGTGCCTTCAGGTACCGGATGCTCGTACTCTTATCCTTGGGATTGGAAGGGTTCTTCTTGGTCTGCCTCAAAACCTTTGAAAAGGCCAACTTCATATGCTGGTCTACTGTTTTCAACAGGAAATATCTGAACATCAAGTGGAAAAGGTAGAGGGCACAGATCAGTTAAAGATGCACAATAAATCTTAACTCTTCGAACACTAGCAGAAAAACCATTTTTCCTATCAGGAACAAAACAAGGCTCTTAATAGCGAACATTTGATGGCGTGTAAGGTTTTTAAAGCGTGCATTTATTTCAACAGACATATGCAGTTCAATAGACAGCTCATCTGGCATGTTTTATAAGCAATAGTTAGCATCAAATGGGTGGTGTGAACTGAGAAGGTGGTCCTACAAATCCATGAAGGATACAGCCAACAATGGCTATTAGTCTCAATAGCTAAATGGAATCTCCGTATTTTGGAACAGTATAACCCAAATAACAGGAAGCGGTCGCAGGATAGAGCACCAACATCATACTTCTGTGAACTCCCAGAAACACTGGGCTGGTCACTCTGGAAATAGAATGCTAGACTGATTGCTGTCATGCATTCAAAGACTGATTATACTTACACACATACACACATGTACGTGTGTGCATGTGCGAGAGAGTGATAGAGAAACTTAGAACAACCACGTAAAGAAGTCAGAACCATATTGCACACTGGGGAAGACTGAATTTTCTGATGGCCGCCTAGTAAGTTCACTGAAGAAGGAAGACTGGAGACCTGCTGGTTCACTGGTTCATCTTGTAGTTAACCATGCCAAACTAGCTCTGATAGCTCATACCAAAATGCATCTAAGTAATTCTTCATTGGTAGTTTGTGCTCACATGTGCACATTAATTCACAGATCACTAAAGAATAGGCTTCCACAAAGAAGGCATCTTTATTAGTACTTACTTTGTGTTAAAAAACATGAGCGTCGTCAGCAAGGTGGCAGGAGAGTGAGCTCCAAGCTGCTTACACTCCCACAGCATCTCTTCTGTCACATGGTTAGGAAGAACATAGCCTGTGAAGATCAGAAGATAATTTCAACAGATATATGGAAACCAAGGAGCATCTCCAATCAATTACCCCAAAGTTCCTATTAAGAGAGAAAACTAATTTACAAAGGTTTGACTAGCGACAGCAGCTCCTACATATAGCATACATTTCAGTTTACAATGACATCAAGTCTAACTAGCTGGTTTGAGATTTCTAACAAATAGTTTGTAAGTACAGCTTATTTGGATACAACTCAGAATAGTCCCAATGACACTGATGGACCTAAGTTAACCATATTCATTACTTTTAGTGTGTCCGAGTAGAATGTTTGACCTTATGTAGCTCTGTATCATTATACACTCAGAAATACTTAATGCTATCTTGTTGCAACTACTATGCAAGCATACCATTCCACAAAGATAAAGGCAGAGACATTGGCTTGCCTAACTTATGATGCCCTAAACATTCTAGAACCAGTTCTCAAAGGGAATGCCATCTCCTCAAAAAATCCACCATATGGCATCAGATCAGTAGAGAGTTTGGGCAGATGTAAGAAGAGAACCAGATAGTTGGGATGAGCCCAGCAAAAACTACAGCGAAGGCTGCACAATGTGTGCCCAGATGTGGTTCCATCCATATTGAATAATGCAAGCCTGCATTTTGTACTATACACAATATATTGGAAAGTGACAATATGGGTCCAGCTATACGGCGATACCCGTACTTCTCTGCAGAAAAGCAAGGACAATTTGGGGCCTAGAAGTCTAGTACAAAAAGCCATTATTTGAATTTATTGCAGATTCTTCCTAGGTCAATTAAGGGCGCATTCCTCTTCAAATGTTCTCTGAGGACTGCTATGTCTAGACAGTGGTTACCAAGCCTATCTGCGGACTGAAGAGTCTCTTACCAAGAGGAGTGACCCGAGGCTGCACCTCCTTGAGCACTTCATGTAACCACTCAGTGAACCGTATGTAATATAGATCAGAAAAAATGTCATCGACTCGCCCGTTTTCAAATAGATACTGCAAGAAACAGTTACACAGAGGTCAGGCAAACCTGCTCCTCATAGAATTTTTTTTAATAAAAAAACAATCAGTTAGTTAGACTGTGTGTTTGAAGTGCACATGTGAAACATGAGGATTAGAAATTCTTCACTCCCCCCCTGCTGACAACAGAGATTAGGAATCACCTAACAAACTCAACATTAACTCTCTAGCTACAGTTTTACTTATCATGCCTTCCTATGTAAATCCCACAGTGCACAACAAACACATTTATTCAAAGAGCCTGAAAGGCTAGGCCATGAAGCACCTGAAACTCAGATTAATGGGATTACTATTTACAAAGCATTAAAATGATACTGGGCTAATTTCCAGAATTTGCAGCTATTAATAGTTTGTTTCTATGCATAATGATTATTAGAGTATGTTCAGTAATGTGCCACTCTAAAGATCAGAACAGCATCCAGTCAAGCGTTCTCAAGTGAAAGAGAAAACCAAGGATCTCAGGAGTGAAAGCCAATGTCTGCCTCTCTCACTCTAGTCTTGCACAAGAATCCTCCTAGTGACAACATATGCCCAGCATACCACTTTTAACATTGTTTGCAGCAAGGGCTTCCAAAATACCATACCTTTTGAATACACAGGAAGATATAGTACAGAACCTCTGGATCATAGGGTTCACCTTCACTGTTGCGAGCTTCACGAGTCATTAAGCACAGACCATAATTCAACTCTGCTACAGCAGAGGATATGAGATCTTCCTGGAATCTCAACAGCTGGCGTCCTGCAAACCATGGCACAGAAGGTTACTAATTGGCATTTCTCAACAGAGATGTCTTTTTGTAGACTCAATCATGCTTTCCCACTGCAACCTTCCCAATAAGCCTATACTGTCACTTGCAAATATTTCTCCTTGTCCCCAGCATATACAAAGGTACCCCAAAATTTGCTTGAAATGGAAACTGAATGGATTTCAAACACACGACTTGCCACTCAGAGAGTAAATTGACAATTCACACATGGCTGAATATTCCTCAATAACAATGGGAAGGAGTCTGAGGTCAGAGAACCAAGAGACAATTCAAAGCATGAGTGACATTAGTATCCTTTTAATCCGTATTGCTGCGCCAATGAAAAAAATCCTGGGTGCCACAAACATTGCATATAAGCTTAACTGTTTTTAAAGTTAACAAGGCTTTTGTATTTTTATTTTAAACTGAAAACCTAACATACATAATGAAAGTTTGCCTTGCTTTGTAAACACACCAAAACAGATTCAAGAATGCAGCTAAGAATGAAATCAGCAAGAAGAACAGAGACTCCATCACTTGGCAGAAAAGTTATTAGAGAATGAGCTGAGCTGCCTGAAGGGAAAAGTTAAGCCCTGATCATTAGCAAGAAACTGTTGATTATAGTGGCCTACACACACTCACTGTATATGATAACCTACCCAAAGCCCTTGTAATTCAGCAGCCTATAACACTCTAACTAATCTTTACAAAACAACAGATTCCTATTGTTTGAAAGATGGAGGAGTACTTCCCTGCTCACAACACTTACTGCCAATAGGTGCAAGCCTGTTCTGAGCCTCCTTCTCCAGCTCTGCATTTTTAGTCTGTGCCCAGCTCTTCCACACTTCTAGTCCCTCTTCTGGCTTGAGAGAGTGTGGAAGGAGAAGTTCAGGTGAAGGCTGAGGCTGTGGTTGCTGCTCAACTTCAGCAACCTGAACAGTTTGAGCCTGTGGAAAAAAGTCAATTCTGATCACATAGGTATGAAAAGCTTTTGCTTACCAGTACAGTAGCATCTTCCTCCAGCCTGCAGAGCTACTCACCTGACTTCAGTTCATTAGAAGAACTGTACTATATTTGATTTATACCCTGGCAGTTTTAATTGAACGGTCCTCCAGGCAGCTTATAAAATATTTCAATAAAGAGAAGTAAAGATAATAAAAATGATAATCTTCATAGGAGGGTGGGTTCAGGCTGTTTGCTCTTCATTTAATTCTAATGCTCAGAAGCCCCTGATATTTCACTACAAATACTGATCACTCTCAATTCCATGTATTTAGCTTGCTACCTCATGACCACTGTGAACACGTCTTACAAAGTCAAAATGCGGAATCAAAACCCTGTGTAACATAGTGGCTACTGCATTTGTTAGTTTGCTGCAACTACAGAGGTCTAGTTCAGAGAAGATAATCTGCACACACACACCCCCCCCCGCAAAAAGACCATGGTTTGTTGTCAAGTTCAAGCATTCTTTCCTCTTCTAATGAGACCAGTTGCAAAGCAGACTGCTAATTTCTTAAAACCAGTTTTCCATAAAGTTACTTCAATTCTGGTTTGTGGGTTGCTGTCAAACCAGTTTCCTAGTTCAGACATTACTGTAAACGGATTTACAAAACCGTCTTTGCAGCTGGGTACAAGAAGGAGAAGATGTCAACAAACCTTGAATAATTAGAGATAAAAGAGAGTGAACAGATTGCCCTCTGCTGGGGGAAAGCTGAATGCTAATCATTTTAGAAAATACATCTGCTAGCAAACACAGAATCTGAAGGTCACACTTCTAAGTGCAATATTTCCATTAGAATAGATTTTTGTACAAGGCAGCCCTGTGCCTGAGAGTAGCATACTATAAAGGAGCCCTGCCAAACTGTGATTTTGTATCTTAGTGCTGGCCAGGCAATTATTCAAGTTTTCAGTTACAATCCTTTTGACAAAACAAGACAATAGTAATAAAACCAAAAATAAGGTTGGCTACCTACCTACCTGGATGTAGACTACGATCAGAACAAAACAATATGATAGCAAAACATGAGAATGCTTCGGTCACTGATTACCTTCGGTCACACTTACCTAAAGCCTTACCTAACCAAAACAACAGGGAATAAGGCTAATAGCTTAAGTTTGTAAGTTTTAATACAGGGGTCAGCAAACTTTTTCATCAAGGGACCGGTCTACTGTCCCTCAGACCTTGTGAGGGGCTGGACTATATTTTGGGGGGGGAGGGGGATGATGCAAGAGCACCACGAGCACTGGTGGCTGCTTACCTGTGTCTTGCGAGTGGCAGGGGCTGGTGGCGGTGGTGGAGGGACAATGAGTGGCATGCAAAAGGGCTCAAGAGGGGCTGCTTAAAATGGCAGCCACTCAAGCGCTGCTGCTGCTGGCACCAACAAAGCCCAGCCCCCTTCCTCCTCTAGGCAGGGCGGGGAGAAGCCAGGAGGAGGGAGGGAAGAGGCGCTGGCGCTGCCGTGTGAGGGAGAGGGAAAGAGCGCAAGCACCGGCGATCCATGTGGCGATTCCTGGATCGTCTGCGGGTCTGATCCAGAAGGCAATTGGGCCTAATCCAGCCCGCGGACCTTAGTTTGCTGACCCATGTTTTAATACATGACCCCCTTCCATATTTGACATGCCTTGCAGTGAGAGGGCGAGAAAGCATAAACATTTAGAAGTTTGAATAGCTTAACTGAAACCTATACAAAACTGATAGCAGTGCCCTGCTCCCAATTTCCTATCCTCCTTCTCTTCTACTTTTTCCTTCCCCTCTTTTCATATCCCACGTTTAACATACAATTCATTCATTTTAAATGGTGCATTTTCAGTTCAAGAGGAATTGAGCTAGTATTTTGACATTATGATAAAAACCTCTAAAGCAGGTGTGGCTAACCAGTGGCCCACCAGATATTATTGAGAATACTTCCATCATTCCTGACCATCAGTCACAATGGCTGGGGGCAGTGAGAATTGTTATCTGAGCTGGGACACAGGTTAGCTCTAAATTGTGATCAATATATGAGATCTTATAGTAAGAATACCCCAGCAGATTAAAAAAACAAAATAAGAGGCCCATTCCACATTGAGCCTCTGGAACAGCAAATTCTGCCTACAAGAAGAATGCTGAGTCACAATAGCTCCTCAGCCAATCTCTGTGCTTAATTTGAGCAGGCTGAACTATTAGCAATTTTGAAAAAAGGACTGGCTATCAATAGAAGATAAGGGCAGTAACCGCCACATGATTATGCCAAACTCTGCCTCGATTCTGTGCCTTCCTCTATCCTTACAGTGTCATTTTGTGACTGATGAGTCTCAGTAATTTTCTGCCCTCTCAAGTAAGCACTGAGGGTAGTTAGTTTGAGAACTCCTGCTCTATTTTAAACTACTCAGGTTAAAAGCAACAGCAGCCAAGGAATCTTCTGAGTTTTTAATATCTCAAAGACCCAACTCTAAAAGCTGTGATCAGAATAATCTCCCTAGAAAGATACACTTGCACCTCTAAAACAATAATATTTTTAAAATTTCTATTGCCTTTCTTCACCATGCCGCATTACTCTTCCTGGCTTTTTTCTTCTTGCTTATCCTTTTGTTAGTCTCAAGAGCCATTCTGTTTTAGCTCCCAATTTACTGAAAATATAGCTGGTACTTTACCAAGCAATGTTGAGGCTTAATAAAAGTTACTATTGTGTAAGATCAATTCTCTAATGTGATAATTGTTCCAGTGGGGTAGATGGCACACAGAAAGTAGTCTTGTTGAAGACAAAAGAAATGCAAGAAACAACATGGGAGTTGAGAAAATTTGGCGATGCTACTGGACCCAACAAGGATTGGCCTCAGTAAGTCTAGAACAAAAAACTTGCAATCTTCTACATGCTCTAAGACAACATCAAAACCCTCCTAAAATCCCATCAGAGTAGCTGTGGGAACCCAACACTCTCGCAAGTCAGGCTGCAAAGTATGTTAGAGAACCACAAAAATGTTACATTTTGCATTCTAGCAAAAATTTGGCACAATAAACAGAGAACAGAGAAATCCAATTAAGTTTATATTTCACTGGACGTACTTAAGAGCTTAGAACAAAAAAATTCTACATGTAATTTCTTAACTGCACTTGAAAATTTTGAACCAGTGGTAATCACTCCTAACATTAACTCATAGTGGAATATTTCTGTCAAAGTGTATTCCGTTATAAAGGCAATTGTGGCCACACCCCTTTTTTTATCCATACCCCATATTGCTGTATGGACAACTGAATAATGAAGCGAGTTTAGCACGAGTACAGCATGCTCTATCATATGCCATTCCATATATGGGGTGAGGCGTATTTTCAAAGGCCACGTCACCATGTATTTACTAAAGAACCTGTTCTTACTTCAACCAAAACATCACAACCCTGCAAATTCATATATATGAATCTCACTAAGCCGTACAAAGGAGGGATTGCAGTTCCAACAGGGATATGCTTTGTATATAGCCCCAGGTAAATCCATGACACAAGACGTGGGTAGCACTGTGGGTTAAACCACAGAGCCTAGGGCTTGCCGATCAGAAGGTTGGACGTTCAAATCCCCGCGATGGGGTGAGCTCCCGTTGCTTGGTCCCTGCTCCTGCCCACCTAGCAGTTTAAAAGCACATCAAAGTGCAAGTAGATAAATAGGTACCGCTCCGGCGGGAAGGTAAACAGCGTTTCCATGTGCTGCTCTGGTTCGCCATATGACCCGGAAGCTGTACACCAGTTCCCTCAGTCAATAAAGCGAGATGAGCACCGCAACCCCAGTCGTCTGCGACTGGACCTAATGGTCAGGGGTCCCTTTACCTTTACAATCCATGACAGATTTCAGACAAGAAGGACTCTCTCAGTAACAGCACCTGACTCTAGCGTTAGTGTTTTACAAATCACTGATGTGATTAAGTCTCAACACAACCCATTATAATGGCGGCTAATAATGCTTAATGATTAGCCCAACAGAAGATTTAGCATAAATCTTGAGAGATTGGAAAGGTGAGAATGCTTGCCTTATGTACACCATTAGAATTATGAAATACCTAAATGCAGGGTAGGAAGACGTATAACACTGTCCTTCTGCATCCTAGTGTAATATTAACCACTACCCCATTCTGCCATCCCAAGATAAGAACAAAAAAATGTTTCATTCACCCTGAACAGTAATAGATGTCCAGTCCCAGTCCAGAGTTTCAAATCAGTGAAATTTATACTAATTCAGCATTTCTGATAGTTAGCACCCTGAGGAAGGACCATTTTACCTTTTGCAATTTACAGGTCCAACAGTCTTGATTGCTTTTTCTAAAAAAACACCCTCGGGTTGTTGTTTTTGGCAGAAAACCATTTGCAGAAACAGAAGTATATTACATAGTCCTCAAAAGGGGGAAGAGGAGCATATAGACATTACATTTCAAAACGTGCAGACAAGTTTCTGCACAGTTCTTTACAGAAGGAAAGAGCAGAATATCTGTGCCCCATGCTGCTACCTGAACCCCTAACGCTCAAAATTTCTCATCGTACGCCCACCTCTCCATACAAAATTCTGGAAGAACATCCAGGTGCATGCAAGCTGAGTAACTTTACATAAAAACAAGGTACGTATTACTCTTGAGTAAAGTTTTGCTGTCTTTGACACACTGCAGACAGTTCTGCCCTTGGGCTAAGCCACTGCTCTCTACATTTGGAACACTCCACAGTGCAGACAGGCTGTTCATTAAAGTAGTTTACTTACAGAGCAAGTAACTTGCAGCTGCTGGTGTTGCTGCTGCTGCTGCCCCTGCTCTTGCGGTGTGGACTGCTGCTGCTGTGGGTCCCATATATGGACCGTCTGGGCTGTATTCTGATATGTCCCTGCCACTGCTTGCACTGCCACTGGAATGTGGATATTGCCATTCATAAACTGTGCCGGGAAAAGGGAGTTGGCAAGGGTTTGCACCACTTCCTCATGAGAGTTTTTCACTACTGATGCACCTCCCACCATCTTATCCTTGTCATCTTCCAGCTTCACAGTGGCTAGGGCCGTCGGGGAGCCACTGACATGGACGGCATTGTAGGCCTCCTGGGGGATGGCAATGTGGGTTATGTTTTGCTGCTGCAGGTCGCCACGTGGTTGCGCAGAGTAAACAGGGATGGTCCAAGTCTCTCCAGTAGGGCTGGTTATGGTCCCAGTGGCACTGTACAGGTGGGCACTATCCACCGTTAACAAGTCCGGCCTCAACGATACATAACTCTGCTGCTGGCCTTGGGGGATGGCCAGGACTGTGGCAACCGGCTGCCCTGAAATAGCATATGACACAGTAATAGGCATATCCACTTTGCGCTTCTTTACTGGCTGGAGGACACTGGCGGTGCTGATCCTTCGCTCGCCTTCGCGTGGTGAGCCCTGCTGAGATGGAGGAGGGGAAAGCGCCCCAACTGTCTGGATCTGGATCTGCTGGCCCCCAGCAATAGCCTGTCCTGCCACAAGCTGTGCCTGGATTTGCTGATGCTGCATATGTTCCTCCTGTATTTCGGCACCCTGGATTTGCTGAGCAGTCTGCACATGCTGCACCTGGATCTGAGCTGCCTGCAACTGAGAAGGGCTAGGGCTCTGAAGTGCTTGACCCTGTATCGTCTGAGGTGCCGGCTGTTGCGCCTGACCTTGGATCTGCACTTGGACCTGTATGGGCTGATCTGAGGCTTGATGAACGGTGAGCTGGGGAGAAAGCTGCTGAGTGGAGACTTGCTGAGGGGACTGCTGAACCTGAACTTGCACCTGCAAAACAAGGATTCAAAAGTTAGCATTCATTAACTCCTAAACCTCTGAATTACCGACTCTTGTTGTGATTAGGCCAAGGAGAAAGTATAATCAACTGTCAGTTGGGTATCAGAATGTGGCCATACATAAAAAGTAGTCATTGCTGTACACTTGGGGACCACCCAATATTTCAAATTAATTTGTAAATTAAGGCAAGAGAGAAAAACTGACAATATCCCAGTGAAGAATGAGCACTCTTAGTGGCCTTCAACAGCCACAGAATGTTGAAGGCAGCTGTACATCAGTTTTTGACTATGAAAGAATTTAGTGTACTCAAGCTTGTAAACAGCTCACATGCAGCATCCTGGAAAAGGGCTGGTGGCAGCAGAAATTGGGATGAGAGAATGTGCATCTGAGGCTAAATAACTCATCTTCCCTGCACTATATGTAGAGGTTTGGGAAGAGAAGTTGGGAGAGAGTAGGCACTTTTTCAATTTCCTACTCTCCAGAAAAAGCACTCTGGTTTGAAGCAGGCAGTAAATTTCTAGTGATGTACAGAAGAGCAAGGGATGTTTCCAGAATGATGATAAAAGGAGACTTTCCCCCAACCACTCCAACCAGCCACCACCCCCAGGAGTCCTGAAAAGCACCATGAATCTTCTATTCTAGGCTGGCTTGAGATCTGAATAGCAGCTTCCCAGGATACCATAAACTTATTATTCAGACAACATTTTCTTATAACTGTGTGTATGTAGTTAGAACTTCTCAAAAAGGTGTAAGCTTAATAGTGCAACTATAAGAAAATGGAAGGAATGGATTTCCTACAGAGGCATCTTGCTATACTGGAAGAAAGTGTTTTTGAATGAGTATAATGCAACAAAATTGTAGTAAGAGGTGATAGCTGAAGCACTCAATAAAACTTAAGAAATTCTTACTTTTTTTTTAGTAATAGTAACACATATAATACTTAAAAGCCTGCAACAGAAGCAGTAAAGCTTTCCAAACTTCACATCATTGTCCTCTTGTTAACACCAAACTAGGGGCAAATTCTTACATGTGTTTCTGGCACTGCATACTCCTATGGGAAATGTAGTGGTGCACTTCTGTCTGAAGTCACAAATCTAAGATGGTAACTTTATGTGGAAAACCTGTGAACAAATTGCTCCCCAAATTAAACGGATGTGTTTCTTAGAAGATTTAAACATTTACAGGTCTTTAATTTACAAACTACTAATTTTTTCTGCAAATGTGTTGAGTCCCAAAATATTCTGCTGATACCACCCACAAAAATAACTATGGGTGGAAAAAAATAATATACAGTGGTGCCTCGCAAGACGAAATTAATTCGTTCCGCAAGTTTTTTCTTCTTGCGAGTTTTTCGTCTTGCGATGCACGGTTTCCCATAGGAATGCATTGAAAATCAATTAATGCGTTCCTATGGAAACCGACTTCAGACCAGGTCCGGGGACAATCTGTCCCCCGACCTCTTCTGAAGGCTGGGGGGGGGGCAAAAGTCTTTGCTCCCCCCCCACGGCAGCATTTTAAAATCGCCCCGGACAGCGGAGGACTTCTCCGCTGTCCGGGGCGATTTAAAAGCCCCTGGGAAGGCAGACAGGGGGG